>OX336335.1:29948265-30286399 GCA_946902875.1 Nematopogon swammerdamellus
TAAGGTACATTTTCGCACGCAGCGATTGGCGTTGTGAAAGAGTAGGCTATTAAAGCCCGAAGGTAGGAACATTTTCTATGGAGTGATTTATCTGTTACGAAGTAACTATTAAGTAATCTGTGACTCTGGTTCAGCTTAAAACACCATATAGCGCATAGAAATGAACTAACTAAACTAAATATGATAATTTTTGAGACCTAAAAAGTGCTTCAAAATCGAGAACGTTACATATTTTTCCATTCGCTAACCCAAGACCCAAACTCATTTAAAAAAACCCCGACCCTTAAAAAGTTAAAAATAATTTCCGTTGACAGCTAAGTAAATTTCCGAGCAGCTCTTGAGTTTTTTTTTAATGGAAACTGACACGGTGGGCTATTTAAACCTACAACATCCGTGATGTCAGCCCATAACACCGGGTGAACTTGGTGCCACGTTAGTGCTTCCTTTCGGTCGTGCCGGCTACACTGAACTGGACGGAAAACACAAACTATTTACATAGCCGTTTCGACCGACCTTTCATTCAGTGCAGTGGTACAAATCCGGGCCGGTTAAACCCTACCACCTAGTAATATAAGAAGGGAGTCATATCATATCTTTTATTTTTAATTATAAGTCGCCTTTTACGAAATACACGGGGAGAGATACAGTGGGGCTATTCTTTTATAGTACCGGCCCCACACGGTACGATTTATATTTTATTTACTTAACGGTCCCCCGACTCCTTTAAGTAAGTCAATGGAAATTATTTTAGACTTTTTAAGGGTCGGGGGTTATTTAATTTGTAATTTAACTTTTATTTCAAGCTTTTAAAAAAAAAACCGCATGCAAATCGGTCCACACACATAATTAATTTTCTTATTACTTACTTGATTACAAACATAGGTAAGAACCATCCCGATTAAATAAGCTTCATACATGCTCGGTGTTCATACATAACAAAAAACCGTATCCAAATCGGTCCATCCGTTTGGGAGCTACGATGCCACAGACAGACACACACACATGTCAAGCAAGGTATCTGTCTTATCTATCTACTTAGTTAGAGTGAGTTTATGTCAGCTTGGCTAGGCTCTTTCAAACAAAAAGGAATTATGCACTAGCGTACACAGCGTACATAATTCCTCTTTGCTTTCAAATGAATTCCTTCTGTTGTTTCTGTATCCATTCATTGACTTTAGTTGAAGCGAGTGGTGGGCGAACGAGCTTTGCTCGAGCAGCGGGCGCTTCCGTTCCGTTCAACTTGCGTGTGCTTGCTTGGTCGGCAAGCAAGCGAGAAAGCAAGCTTGCTTGCTACCTTCCCTCCCCGCGTCCTCCACGCTTGGGCCCCCCGCGCGCCGCGCTGCCTCCCCGCGCTTCCCCCCGCAGTCGATCTTCCTTTCCGGTCTCCCCCGCTCCTACGAGCGACGGGCGCTTTCGTCCCCGTCACCCCCCCCCCCCCCCCGCGTTGCCTGTTCGTGCGTTCTGTTTGTTCCCCTCCTCACCCACCCCCCGCACGGCTTGGCGAGCTGGCGCGGCGGGCGGGGTGACCGGCCCCCTCCCGCTTCACCGCACTCGCTGCGACGCGGTCGCGCCGCCCCCCACCCCACCCGGCCACCGCCGCCAGTCATCGAGCGGCGGCCGAATAGGGTGTGCGTGTTTGTTGTCGACTGCACGCCGCGAACAATACGAACGCGCTTCCTCAGTGAGTGAACAAGTCTGATCAGCAGTGCCGCGCGAACATTCTGGATGTGGTACAGTGAATGCAGATCGATCTGATAGTGCAGTGGGTAGTGCGTGCCGGTTTGTTTATGTCGGCGAGCGCCGAGGCACGCCGCGCTCCTGCCGAGGTGATTATGCACTGTTGTTTAGACACAAACACAATGGAAGCTGCCTAATTAATTAGACGATACACGCACCGCGAGGTGAATACACACTGCCGGATTAGCTATCATGTAGGAAGCGCTCGCATCGCTTGCTGGCCGAATGCGCGTGCACCCAGGCAGGATCGAAGGGTTCCTGTTGGAATGTAGACAGCTATAAATAATACGTATGTGTGCGTGCATGTGTTGGGTAGTACAGCAGGTATCGACCTAATAAAGTGCAGCGAGCAGTGACGCCACGTGACGTATAACGCATTCGATATTAATTTATTTATTTAATATACCTAACATCACTTTCATCCATTCCATTACACACCCGAGTACACACCCTGTTCTTACGCGCACGTGTATGATAATTCGATTAGAACCTCTTTGAATGTTGCACCTTCGTAGGGAAAAAGCAGCTGTCCGCCGCGCCGCCAGCTAAATAAAAAATATAGAATTATGTCAATGGTGTCTGACGACCCGCCTGAGTCCTGGAAGCCTACCGAGTACCGACTGAGTATCGTGACAAGCAAGACGTGATGTCAAAAATACAAAATACACAGTTCACAGAAAGGTCAAGCAAGGGTTGACGTCTCGGTTGACGGAGAACTCTATACTTACTTCAGTAAACATAAAATAAGATATTAGGGTATTAGGGACTTTTAGATATTCTGTGGTTAGGGTCCCTCGCTGACATTCCATCTACCTATCTAATCAGAATGTACACAGACTCGTTGCAATGTCGACTGGCGCCATTTGTGACCTAATAACTTCCTAAATTGTACATAAACTGGGTCATTGACCGATGCGGATGCTGCATTCGGGCGGGGGCCGGGGCGGCGCGGAGCGACGCGGCGGACGAGCGCCGCCGGGGGGGGGGGGGGGGGGGGGATGCTGAACGAGGGGATAAGACTATTGGTAAACACGTTAAAGACAAGGTGCTTACTGTGTAGTAAGAATATCGTAGTATAGGAATCCTATTTATCTTGCTTCAGCTCGTCTGAGTTGCCCGTAAACCGTAATAGGGTCGCAAGCTAGGTAACAGGCTCAGCCTAGCACTCTTTTGTTTTGTTGTTGAAATTATTGGGCTTTTGAGAGAACCCATTGCTTCTAAAAATCGTTCCTTTGTCGCACCGCTAGGGTGCGGATGGAACTGTCTTCCGGCGAATAAGTTAATAGGTAGGTACTATTAAAACCTAACAGGCTGGCTAGACAGTTTATGTACTTAATCATTAATGTAATCCTTTATGGAAATCTTTAATAGGCCATCGTAAGTGTTCATTACTTTTGTATAACTTGTGCTTTTTTTTTTATGTAATCCGGTATGGGTGGCTGAGTCGGAGGGGCCAAAGCGCATGCTTCGACCAGCCAATATCACCTCCGAGAAGGTAGGTGCCATACCGGAGGACTTCCCTGGATTGCTGGCTATACTGGACTAGAGGAGAACACAGCCGAGGCTGCTATGCGGCCATCTTACATCCAGTACGGTGGTACCAACCCAGTCGGCTACAATTTGAACCTACCACCTAGTAAGGGGCAAGGGAAGGGACCTACAGTTTTACACCGGTTCCGAACGGTGAAGCAGCAGGTGTAGGTATGCACGTAAATTTTTTCGTCAGATAAAACTCATTGGTACACGCCGACCGGATTCGAACCTCGGACCTCTCGCATGAGAATCCGATGCCCAAACCACTCGGCCACCCGCCGCTTGTGCTGTTGATTTGCTGAAAAATAAAGAAAAAAATACCTAACAGGCTGGCTAGACAGTCCAGCAACAGTCCGCGAATCTGCTATTACGGCATCACACTGAGCGTGGTTACGCGAAGAGGGGTGTTAATTTGGCTACGTCTGGGTTCACAATGGCGCCACTGCTGTGAACTCAGTTTTTACGCTGATTTGATCAGTGACATGTTTTAGGTTAAAAATGTTCTAATGGTCTAATTATCTGTTATTTAATCTGTATACGTTATCTTTCTGAATTTACTACTATTTTAAAAATACGAGGTTTGAAGACTTTCAACTTGAAAGTATCGCGAAACACACTCGCCGGTGGACAATTCCACACTCTAGCGGTGCGACAGAGGAACGAGTTTGAGACACGAACACGATGTGTCCTCAAAAGCTCAATGTCAACAACAAAAGGGTTTTCAGTTTCTCTGCGGCGAGTGCTGCGGAGATAGGTTGGACGGCAAGGAACAAGGGGTGCAAGTTCCACCGAGCAGCGTCCACGATACTAGGTACCTGTAGAACAGACTGAGTGGCCATACAAATCGTCTGTGGCTCAGAGACTCCAGACCATCAGTGAGTTTCGCTTCTCCTCCAACAACAGTTACAACTCATACAGTCGACTGGCAGCTAGGTAACAGACAGCTGAATATGGCACCTAACTGAGCGTGGTTTCGCGAGGAAAGGTAATTTTGATTCTGTCAACTCCACCATATTGGTCTCTCGGCACAGCCAACCATGTTGGTTCATATAAAAAAAAATTCACAGATCCCGTGCAACCACGAGTTGAAGGGACATTGAAAATGAACCTAGCTATGTATTATAGATTATCCGCTACGAATAAATGATTAAAAAAAAAATGTTTGTAATATAAAAAAATATGTTTGTAATATTTTCCCAAACATTTTTTTTTATGTTTGGAATTCCACCGTCTTTTGAGCCCTGGTGGGCCCTCGAACCTCGAACCTGCGACGCCATAGGTTTTAGAGGTACCTAGGCGGCGCCGGCGCTGCGCGCGCCGCCTAGGTACCTCTACAACCTAAGGCGTCGTACCATCTTAAAGCCCTGTAAAAACGCGTAATTTTTCGATCGAAAATTTTAATTTTTTTTTAATTTTCAATTTGTTTTTTTTCAAAACGAAAAAAAAACTGTTTAAAAAATCTAAACTAAAATTTAGACCGAAAAAGATTTAGATTTAGGTTAAGTTTGATGACCTAAATCTTAAGATTTAAATTTAGGTTAGTTTAGCCGTTAGAAGATGCGTCGCTATTAAAAAAGCGTAGATTTTTTGGAGTTTCTTTCAATTTTTGAAAAAACTTTTCAACTTTTCCAATTTTTTTAATAGAATCTAAAACCTCTTAAAATTCCGCGTCTTTCACGTCCCTAATACACCCTCGTATCTCAAATCTGCCAAGTTCCACGGGGCTGTGACGCCTGAGTGACCGCGCGCCGACGCACCGCTAAGGGACCTCCCACCTCCTCCCCTATCACTCCCACGAAAAAAACTGTAATTACATAAAATGTTCCCCGTCTCAATATCTCCAGGCCATTTTTTTTGTTTTTCAATTTTCGACCTCGTTCACGAGATATCGACGATATTCTGGGAGAAAGTGTCAAAAATCGTGTTTTTTTTCGAGTTTTTTTCAATTTTCGAAAAAAGTTTTAGACTTTTCCAAAAAAAAATTATACCATCTTAAAGCCGCGTCTTTTGAGTCCTAATAGATCCTCGTATCTTAAACGTGCGAAGTTCCACAGGGCTGTCGCACTTTCAGCGAAAATGGGGCCCTACCGGAGCGAACGAAAAAACATTTTCAATGTTAAAACGTGCCTTGGCACATATACGTCGATGGTTAAAACTGAAGGTGATGGGTTATTTTTATTAGATGCACATTCGCAAATCGCGATCCGTCAACAAAGCCGGCCGGCCGGCTTTGTTGACGGCAGTAACACAAAACAAACATAGGCGAAATGACTTCACGGGTATTTGCTAGGTGATGTCACGACGCACAGCCGTGCGGTGTTGGTGTGTCGGTCGGTACGGTGAACTCACGCGCGCGGCGGCGCACTCTGCAGCTCTGCAGCGGCGGCGTGATGATAAGCCGGCAGGTAATCGCACGCGACGTTAGCACGTACCTACTAATTAGGCTGTAAAGGTTTTTTTATGTGGAATTACGACTGTAAAAGCGGAAACTTATGCAAACTCTAAAGTTGTTTGAGTTCTGACCTAAAACCCGCTAGAACCTGTTACAATGGCGTAATTCGCACTAACGTCACACCCCGGCGAGACCTACCTTTTTAACCGACTTCAAAAAAGGAGTAGGTTCTATATTCGGCTGTATGTATTTTTTTTTTATGTATGTTCAGCAATATCTTCCCCAATTGTGAACCGATTTCGATGATTCTTTTTGTGTTCGGTTCAGTCTAGCTCCAAGGTGGTCCCATTTTTTTTTGGTCAAGATCGGATTGGAAAGCGAGGCGGAATCGCGAGGCCGAAGGCCGAGCGATTCCGCCGAGTACATTAATAGCAAATAGAAATTACTAAAAAAACTGTGAAATAAAAAACTATTTAAAAAAATATAAAAACCGCCTTCAAAAATGTATGAAATAAAAAAATAAAAATCGAACCCTAGAGTTGAAGGCGGTGGTGCTAAAGCAAGCAAAAATAACCGACCGCCTTCAACTCTAGGGTTCGATTTTAATTTTTTTATTTCATACATTTTTGAAGGCGGTTTTTATATTTTTTTAAGTGTCGTACTTTAGTTGACATGGCATGACACTGTTATTTTAAGAAAAAAAAAATTCAAACAATATACATTTCAGAAATATCACTGGAAATAATTTTTGAAATATGTACCTGAATTCAATTCAATTGGAGATCCATTGTCTCTGCCTGCCTACCCCATATGGAAACAGGCGTGAGGTTATAATAATCTTTCTATGTAATTTTTTGGCACTTTTTTTAGATGGGTAAAGAATGTTAAACTCGCGTCAGACAGAACTCGCGTCAGATAGCCTGATCGAAAAAGCGTAAGATTCGAAACTTCTTTAGCGGCGCTTGGCACTTTTTTTAGATGGGTAAAAAATGTTAAACTCGCGTCAGATCCGTAGCCTGATCGGATGAAAGTTGATTTTTCTGAGAAATAAAATTTTTGATGTAAAATAATTATAATAGTTCTGTAGTGTTAAATTTTTTATGTAATATAAATTGTCATGATTGTCTACGATAGCACAATAAATGAATATTGTATTTTACCACATAAATGATAGTAGGTACTTTTATACTGATAAATAAAACAATTCGTGCGAAATTATTCCCTAACCATTCCAAAATATTCAAAAATGCACAACGTTGATGTTTAAGTTTTCACTTCTGCCGGCACGCCCGGAGTGCAACCTTAGGCTTTTTTTTAATAGAAACTGCGACATATGGCGCCGAGCCACCCATATGGGGTCTACGACGCCCATGGACATTCGGTCGTACGCGGGGGTTGCTAACTAACTAAAGATAATATTTCTATCAATTTGGGAAATATCATTTTAGTTTCTGTGAGGCACTGCTCATGGAGGTGAACTGCCTGACGGCGTGTCGAACAGCTGTCACGGCATGTGTCGTTACCGTCGTCGTCGCGTCGCCGTCCGTCCAGTGAGAAAGCTGTTCATACGTCATGTTTGTCTCCAGTACGTACTGCCGTGACATGGACTTGACGTCGCCGTTATTGTCTAGTCTGAAGGCAGCCAAGAATAAACAAAAGCCTTCTTCTGGAACAAACCTCCACACGGAGCAGCTGCGAACTTTCTCCATCTCGCTCATCTCCAAGTCGACATCACGTCGTCGTCGTCGCGGCCACGTCCGCCCGGCGGCATCCTGCAGGCGACGCGACGACGCAAGACGCGAGGCGCGCGCGCCCGTCTCGGCAAAGAAGCAAACCTCGAACATCAAAGAAAAATCGGGGACTTCGTAAGTTCAAAGCAAGGAAGGCGGACACGGTTAGGAGAATCCTTCCTTACTCCACAGTTGTATTTACTATGCCACAGGCCGCGCGTTCCATTAAAAAACCGGCCAAGTGCGAGTCGGACTCGCGGGTATCCGCGCCAGAAAAAAAAAACATTAAAATAAAAACACGTTTCTTATATGGGAAGCCCCCTTAATTTTTTGCTTTTTAAATTTTTTATTATTTGTTATATCCGCCATAATAACACATATGCTGTGAAAATTTCAACGGGCTACCTATTACGGTTCCAAAGATACAGCAGTAGGACAGACGGACGCACGGACGGACAGACAGACGGCGGCGTAGGCTTAGTAATGGCACAGGTAATGGGCTTCCGTACGGGATACGGAAACCTAAAAATAATTAATAAATTGTGTAACGGGAACAATCCATTTAACTTAACTTACAAAGATGCTAAACTAGTGAAATATCTCGCTGAACTTCTCCAAAGCCCCCCTCAGATGGAGGCAGGGGCGCCTCGCCTCGCCTCGCGGCATTTCTTCGGAATTTCGTCGGAATTTTAATTTCAGGTTTGCGCGGTTTGCGGTAGCTCGGATTTAGCACTTTGTATACTTGCTTAAATTATGTACACAACATTGTTACATGAACATCCTTCGACATATTTTTGCTCAGATCTTTTGGGAGTGTGTTGTACGTGAATTAAATCTGCGCTCGAGGTCCAGACCTGAGGTTCAGTCACATCCGATTTCATCTCGGAGGAGGCAGCCAGGTCAGCCTCGGTAGCTCAGTGGTGCAGCTGAGCGCGGTCAGTATACTTGGATGGGTGACCGCGGCTCAACCGGTGGAGGCTGGCTGTTGTTCGGATTCCACGTAAAACTGTAGGTCCCTTCCCTTCTTACCTTACTAGGTGGTAGGGTTTATCCCGCCCGGGTTGGTACCACCGCACTGAACAAGTGAGATCAATGATGTAAGGTTTAAAGTAAGACTACACGATTGGCTGTTGAAACAAACACTATATGATCTCACAATGTTCAATATACTAACTTAGGTAGTACAAATGTGACGCAAATGAATTGAATGTATGTTAAAATATATGTATACCAAATTCTGTAAAACAAAAAAATAATAAATGAATAAATAAATAAAACAAAATATTCAATAATTGTAAGAACGTATTGATGTATTTAGCTGTAGAAAATCATAATATTATATTGACAAATTATTATTGCGGGAATTTTACTGACGATGTGAATTTGAATGTGACCAATTGAATGTGAGCAATCATATTTACAAATAAATGTTTTTGACTTGACTTTGACTTGACTTGAACGAAACGTCTATGTAAATAGTTTGTGTTTTCCGTCCAGTTTAGTATATTGCTAGCCAACATGAAATTAAGGGAAGGTTCACCCGGTGTTATGGGCTGACATCACAGATGTTGTATGTAGGTGAAGTAGCCAACCGTGTCAGTTACCATAAAAAAAAATTATTTAGCGCAGCTCTTTTTGGTTGGATTGTGTTGTAGGTGAATTGAGTCTGTGCTTCTCCGGAGGCTAAGTCACACACATCCGAGTTCATCTCCGAGGAGGAGGCAGCGCCGCCGCGCCAGTCCAAATCTGGGGAGAGGCCATTTACCAGCGAAGCGAAGATTGTAGGAGCCGGGAGAGATACGGAAAGCCCATTCCACACCTTTGCAGTGCAACACAAGAACGATTATGAATATACAACCACACATTAAATATTCACAATATATACATTAACATTAACTCCCACAATCCCACTTAATCATAGCCTAGTCCAGCATTGTTATGTCTGTCCAAATAACCACAATTTAAATATATTGTTGATTTGAAAACAAAATAATGGTTATACTAATCTTCGGAGGAAATAGTACTAATCGCAAGTATAAAACAGGAAAACGAAGAGGCAACTTTTTTGTAACGTAGTTTGCAAAATGTTTTGAACATTACGGAATTTTCTGTTCATAGAAGTATACGAGCACGCAAGTACAAACTTTACTGCCAGACCAAGTCTGCTCGGACGTCCTATAGCATCTCCTATTAGCGTTGGTGTGTTGTGATTCTTGTGATTAGATCTTTCCGAATTTTCCTAAGCCCCTCCCCCCCTCTTCCGCAACAACCCCCGCCGGCTTCGATTGGTTCACGCCGCATTCCAATGCACCCCACCCGCTCCCGCTGCTGCCCTTACCTCAGCATCCCCGCTCCTATTTTATTTTTTCGATTAGTGTAAGGAGTTTAGGAACAGTCGGGTAGAATCCCAGTTGGAAGGATCCCAGGAACACCTATACATATATGGGGTCGTCGTTTAGCTCGAGCGATATCGCTCAAAATTGTATGTCGCTTCCATCAGCCCACTGGCACAAGATGCACAAGGTCGAAAAGGAAAAAAACTTGTATTATCCGAAGCGGCGAGTTGTTTTTTTTTTAAGTTGTTTTCGTCAATCGATGGTCAGCGGAATGGCTTATCTCGACTCTGCGAAAAGCAGATGCCCTTGTGCCATTGTGCGTTTTAAAATTATTTCACGTTTTAAAATCCTTTCACAACTCTTTCCAGGCGACGACCTGAGGACGAGGGAGCGCGTGTGATAGATAGATAAGCTACCATTATGTTTTAAGGGTTCCGTAGCCGGCGGCGATGCCAGGAACCCTTATAAAATCGGTCAGATGTCTGTCCGTCCGTTCGTCTGTCTGTCACGCGCGGAGCGTATAGCAAAAGATTAAAAATAAAATACAAAGTAATCTTAAGAGCAGACGGAAGTCAGCCTCGTGATAACATGTTAGGTGTTTGAACAAGGTATCACTGTCTCCGTTCGCCACGCGCGCTCCCCGCCAACGCAAGAGGGACAGCTGCACTCTCTCAGCTAATATACCAAATTACATCAAAATTTGTCTTTCGGGGCTCATGTTTTCTCGACCCCTAAACCTTATCTGATTTTTACAATATTTTTTTTCGGGAGTGGATCGGGAGTGAACCAGCGAAGTCGCTCTACAGTCTCTTCAAGAATCTAGGGCTGCCAAGATCGACGCTAAGCTCATATATGGAGAGAGCTTCGAAAACGTCACTGGAAGCATCCTACAGAATATGGATAGGTAGAGAGAGGGAGGTCGAGAGCGGGACTGGTGGTTTCCCCGCGTCCTAGTCAACGCAGACTAGCTGACGAGGGCTTGAAGCGAGCCGAAACGTGAAGCATGCGCGGGAAATTTAGAGTGGCCACTCGCTAGTCCCGGCCTCGATTAATACCCTCCTCTACTGCCGATGGGCCCGGATATGTTCGATGAAGCCATCGCAAGCTTAGATCCACACCTTCTTCCTATGAGAAAGGCTCCTCTAGTACTATAGATCAGTGCCCTTGAATATAATTCTCTAAGCGGCGGCGGCGGTGGTGCGGCGGCAACGAATAAAGCTAGTAATCAAGTGTAGGGAAATATTTTGTTTGTACAAACACTCAACACGTTAGGTAGGTACGACGGGCGGGGACGACGACGAAGCCTCTATTAGTTTTCTAGCGTTTGTACTGAAGTTAGCTGCCATTAGCAACACTTGTGCCTGTCTGTTTGTGTGTCATCATCATCAACATCATCATCCGCCTGTCAATATGTGCGCCGTGCCTGACCTTGCCGCGCCGGCGCGTGACACTCGACACCGCTAAGGTTAAGCTTGAGGGAAGAGTCTGCTTACATAAGAAAAATACACACTTCAGATGTATGCATAGATCAGAGCAACTATTGCTAGATGGGCCACCAAGACCGTTTTGTATGCGAACACGTTATCGCCAATCGACTTACAGCAATATGCGCACACAGCGTTTCGTGGTCAGTGATGATCACTCATGTCGCCACTCGGCACGTACAGCCAACGGGAGCGCGCCAAGATATCGACATCATCTGCCTTATGGTCAGCTTTGGCCATTAAGGCGGCTACAGACGTTGCGCGTGATCCCACATCTAGCCGTATTTTGTAGTTCTGTGGGTGGATAGGTACCTAATATACTTACGGGTTTTAGAATGTACATAGGTATAGGTACATACGTTATGTCTTTTGCTGTTGATATTTACGAGGATCCGTACCATAAGACGTTGAAGTAAACTGCCCTACAATGGCGGCCCCGCGCGGACGAGGTGTGGATAGGCGAACTGAGTTTGGTAAGATCGCCCGCCAGGTGGGACGACGACATTAAGTGGTTCCGTACAGCTAGAGATCGCGAAGACTGGAGTTAAATGGGAGAGGCGAGGAAGGGATAACAGGCACTCGCCCATAGCCGACTATCATTGTCTCCCTCTACGGAGACAAGCCATGCTGCATCGTCATAGCCCCACTGCGACGTTGCTATCGCTTACTCGCTCTCGCTTGCCTACCGATGACAGGAGCGAGAAAGAAACATGAAATAGCTCACCCTTCATCGGGCGACCGTCGCAATCTTCGTGTTTTTCTCTCGCTCCTGTCACAGGGAGGCAAGCGAGAGCGAGTAAGCGATAGCAACGTCGCAGTGGGGCTATGAGGATGCAGCATGGCTTGTTCTCCGTAGAGGGAGACCAATGATAGTCGGCTATGACTCGCCTGTTTAACAACAGTGCTAAGGGCGCGGCGGGCGCGGAGGTGGCGGCGGCGTTGGTCCCGCGTCGTAACATTCGCCCCGCAGCTCAGTAAACGGACGCGCAAAGCTCGAAAGGTGTTCCGGTTATCAACATCCGCTACTATGTAATTTAAACGCAAATTAATTAACGAAAGTAATGAAAACGCGTTGTGGCACGATCCGCAGAGGGTCGCGCGTGCTCGCTCGCATGCACAGCTCGTGACGCCCGCCCGTGTGCCCTGTGGAGGCGTGGGTGGAGGGAGGCACCCCGCCCGCACCCCGTCGTAAAAGTCGCTAGCCCGCTTTCGGCTCCGCAAATGGAGTTTGCAGGGCTAGGGCATAGATATAGGGCTTAACTTGGGGGTAATATCTAGCTAGTAGCTAGGCTATATAATATACTGCAGTCACAGATTCTGTAGTGTAGGTCCCTTCGCTTCTTATCTTACTAGGTAGGTGGTAGGGATTAACCCGCCCGCGCTGAATGAAAGGTCGTTCGAAACGTCATGTAAATAGTTCGTATTTTCCGTCCAGTTCAATGTAGCCGGCACGACTAAAGGGAAGCACTAACATGGCACCCCTAGTTCACCACGTTGTTATGGGCTGACATGACGGATATTTTGGGTGATGTAGCCAACCGTGTCAGTTTCTATAAAAATACTCGTAATATTATATAGCATTCTGACTCACGCCACTATTCATACTGTGAGCTGAGCAGTGTGGTCGGAAGTGATCGATCAGACAACATCTAATTGAGTAGTTTTTTTGTTTTATGGAAACTGACACGGTTGGCTACATCACCCACAACATCCGTGATATCAGCCCATAACACCGGGTGAACTTGGTGCCACGTCAGTGCTTACCTTCGGTCGTGCCGGCTACACTGGTGGTGCGGGTTAAACCCTACCACCTAGTAATATAAGAAGGGAGCCATATCCCTTAGTCGCCTTTTACGACATACACGGGGAGAGATGCCGTGGGGCTATTCTTTTAAAATACCGGCCCCACACGGTACAAAAGCTACAGCTCTTGTAAAACTAGCCCTTGCCGCGGCTTCGAAAAATATCTAATCAGTAATCAATCACCATCCTTACGCGTACATGTGCCCAAAACGCCAGTGACAACCCCGAGTGAATTGATTGAATAGTTCTCGACGTATAAGCGAACGTAGAATTAATAATATAATATAACGAAGCATGACGGCGCTTCGTTACAGATTTTCCGATTCATTGTTTAAAAGAATATTCTTCAAGTGTCGCCGCCTCTCCTTATTCCGTCACACTTTCCAGGGCGGTGAGTACACACTGAACGAACGAACTGGATGTGTACGTTACGTACGCTCCTTCAGTCCTGCTGTACCCTTATCACGTGATTTAACCTACACCGCGTACTACGCTACGCTGTGTTCTCCGCATCATTTTATATGGAGAAACGGAGCAGCGCCTCTAGTGATAGATTTGCGAACTTCGTTTCTCCATACAAAATGTTGCTGAGAACACGGGGCGTAGCGTAGTACGGGGTGTAGGTTAAATTTCGTGAATAGGGTACTGATCGGATTGTCGGTACATGCCGGCGGGGGAGGGAGGGAGGTGGGCGGATTCTGTTCGTTGTTTCGATTTTCTTCCTTTAATTGGTACGTGAAGGTACATGGATTTCGTAAAAGAAGGAACACGTTTTGGCGCAAAGGAGGCAGCCATATAGGGGATTGAAACAGATTTTGCGTAAATAAAGCCAATTGGTGGAGATTCAGTAAAACATGGAACATATTTATGTATCACGTGATCACGTGATATTGGCTTAGTTAGACGAAATAACTTTAATAAATTACTTACAATATAATAAATTACTTAAAATAAAATAAAATACCTTCGACATTTCGCCCGCGGCTTCCCTTCGCGTGACTTTTTGCTCACAGCTCAGGCCACCGATGACGTAGCGTTATGATTGATGCCATAAAATGGTTTTAGGCCATAAATTTTATGGCCTAAAACCATTTTGAGAAATGGCAGAATGTAAAGTGAAACCTGTATGTAAATCGATAAAGTGGTTCTCGAGTTATAAGGATGTTCATATACTGACGTACGTTACACGGCTGTAGAAACTTCGCTTTATTTATAAGGATGAATTGATTACGAAGTAGAAGCCGTCGAAAGGGGCGTGATTTGATTAGGCATCTGCCAGGCCGGCATGACTGGCATTCGCAACCCCCGTATGCGACCAAATGTCCATGGGCGCCGTTAGACGCTTTAAGGGCTTAAGGGTTACTCGGGACCAAATATGGCGCTTTTTACAAAAAAAAGTACCTTACAAAGAAAATAATGCCAGCCAAAGATGTTTTCACGGCGACGACGACGTGACGCGACGCGACGGTCACGTATAACATTAGCACCGGCGACAACGACGGTAAGGTCACACTGTTACGGAATTTCATACACTTGTCTCACTTCTACCGTGCTGTGGTCGTGAAGGTTACCATCGCCGGGCCGTTACCGTTCCGTTATCGTCCAGTGCGCGAGCGGACATAGTGGTTTCGTTACCTGTCATATCCTAAAGCAACAAGGGCCGCGCCGCAACCGCGCCGCCGGGCCGGAGCTTCGTCAAAATTCATAACTTGCAGACGTCTCATTTCGCAGTCCCCCGCAGCCCTGATGGACAGATGGCGCGCCGCCGGCGCGGCGGAGCGGCGCGGAGGCGTGACCCCGCTCGTTTTCGTCTTCGCTTCGAGACGAAATGACAAGGGCCTCCGCCATCGCTGCCTTGCCTCCGACGTCCGTGCGTTCATGTACATAACATAACTAACAGGCTCTGTATATCGAGGTTTTGCGTAATACCTCTATTTTTATATACAGAGCGTGTCGTTTAATTAATGCATATTAATGTGTCTAACTGTGTCTAATCCGGTAATCGCACACTTAGTCCGCGCGTGCGACCAAAAACCTTTTTTTTTATAACTGACACGGTTGGCTACATCACCTACAACATCCGTGATGTCAGCCCATAACACCGGGTGAATTAGGTAACATGTCAGTTCTTCCCTTCATTTCATGTTGGCTACCTGGTACTGGATGGAAAACGCGAACTATTTACATAGCCGTTTCGACCGACGTTTCATTCAGTGCGGTGGTACCAACCCGGGCGGGATAAAACCACCTAGTAAAATTTCCGGGATTTTTCTTTTTTGGAGTCCGTTTTACTGCATAGAAAAGACAATTGGCTGGTTGGCAACCGCTACACCGAACAAAAATACTCTTGCAGTAATAAAAAATATTACGGACTGTAACGAGATTTTATATAAAACTTACTTTAACTGGTCACGCTGCTTTGTTTTTTATTAACCCCCAACGCAAACGGAGGGGTGTTATAAGTTTAGCGTGTGTGTATATGTGTGTATGGGTGTGTCTGTCTATCTATGGCATCGTAGCTCCCAAACGGATGGATCGATTTGGATGCGGTTTTTTTTATTAGAAATTCAAATTCAAATTCAAAGTTTATTTTATTCAAAATAAAACACATTACAATACAGAAATACAAAATAGAAAAAAAGACATACAAAATAGACATTTATACAGTAAGAAAGCTGGTTTATATACCGGAATATTGCAAAAATGTACTACACACCTAATATTTAAAGTCCGAACACTTTCGAACATACCACTCAGTACCGTGAAATTATCCAGAACAAAGACGGCCTACGCTATTTACGCGTGCGATACTCGGCGGCCAAAGAAATCTCTTTGTCGGCGGCGCTCGGTAATGAAATCCCCGCAGCTCCCGCGGGAGTGGAAGAAACCGCGACGACGATACTATCTGTGCGGTGCTGCGACTGTGATACTAGGGTCCGCTTTGTGACATCCGTCCCCATTTGGAAAACAAAACAAATTGTGATTTATTCATGACTAGCTGAGCCCGCGGCTCCGCTCGCGGCACTATCTGTTATGCTTAGCGCGTACACGCGCTCGCCGACTCTTTACCCGACTACGGCGAAGCCAAACGGAGGTTATTGTTATTTTTTTGTCTGTATGTATTCGTGTTAGTGGCTCAAACGCCTGAACCGATTTCCACAAATCCGATAGATTCGGGGTGATAGTCCGGGTGACATAGGAAGCGACGTCACAAAAATTAAAATAAAATGAAGGCCGCCAGGCGCCATATTTTAAAAATAAAAAATAAAAATTTAAATCCCTCCGCGTGGGTTACCTTGTAAAGAGCTTGAAAAGACAATTTTAAATATATCATACCTAGGTAACTTAAATGTTTAGAACTAAATAAAATTAATAAACACCGGCCAAGTGCGAGACGAACTCGCGCACCGAGGGTTCCGTATCGCCATGTCATGGTCAGCGCCACTCAGGCCATCTATGTATTAGTTAAAATGCTTCATACTCTTTTCGTTAGATGGCGCGCATACACTTTTTAGTTTCTCTTATTATTGTTCACTTCACCAGTGTTTATAATAAGACCAGCGTACATTTTCTGCTTGCTTCGTTGATCGATTCGCTCGTTACCGCGCTTCCACCAACCCTGCTCGGCCACCCTTCACCGCTAATTGGATAGGTGTCCCCGTGTGCGCCCCACACCTAGGGTTGGCAACCATACTGTTAGAAGTAGTATTATACTTTATACTGTTCAATAAAAATAAAGTAGGTATGCAGTACCTATACTGTTTTCATTATTATTGATATCCAGAGCGATAAATAAAACTATTTTTTTAAATTAGGTACCGTAAATTTAATTCAGATTTTCTTAGAGCTTTCAACAAAACTTATCAATGTAGGTTCACCTACATTGATAAGTTTTGCGAGAAGCACTAAGAAATATGTATTCAGAACATTAATAAAATAAGATACTGTTTGTGTTTCCAAAAATACTGTTTATTTTCCTTCTCCGACCTTAATATAGGCAGGCAACCCTACCATAGGGTTGCGATTTTTTCTTTGGTTCGTTCTCGGGAATAAAAAGTAGCAACTTGACACAGGTTGTTTTTTTTATTTTATTTTTTATTTTTAGGGATTTTAACAATGAATAAACTAACCCAATAAATGTCCTCACTAAGGTGGTGGTCAAACCATAGTAATAACGCTTAAAATGACCAAAAACAATTAAGACACAGTACAAACATCTGTGGTCGCCCAATACTTGTGTTAAATAGTCGTGCATATCTACCATCACTCACGCTATTCCTCATAATGGGGAAAAGCATAGTATTATTTCATTTATGGAAACTGACACGGTTGGCTATATCAACTACAACATCCGCGATGTCAGCCCATAACACCGGGTGAACTAGCTGCCATGAGTGCCATGCCAGTGCTTCCTTTACACCGAACTAGACCGAGTGAAACGGAGGTTTGTCGCCTTAAAATCGTTACTATTTATAAAATAACGAAACTCAGTCGGACCATTACTTATATATAATATTAGTCTTATATAAGGCGACGGCGTTTAGTTAGACGTTACCAACTTTTCGTTAATTATCTTTCGCTGTTGGAGCAGCCCAAATCTTAGAACGACTTCAGTTTCTACTTTATGAGAACTTCAAAGTCGCGAAACCGAAAAGATAATAATGTAACAAGTTGCGACGACGCGACGACGAGACGGCCGGAGTGACGGAGGAGTCGACGAGCTTCAGAATAAAATTAATCTAGTCCTCGACTCGCTGCCGACGAGTTTTTGAAGGCGAAAATAATAAGTTAGATTATGCCTAATGGACTAAAACGCACCTTGTTTCTATATTGGAAGTGTTCATGCAATATGGCACTTAAGACGAGACGGAAGTTAACTTTCTCCATACAAAATCGTCTTTCGGCATTTATGTTTTCTAGCCCTCTAAACCTTATCCGATTTTTAAAATTTTTTTCTTGCCTTCAGGGCAGTCCAATCTACGTTCCTGTCTTTTTCGTTTTTGTTTAGATGAAATATACAATAACCGGAGCTAAAAAAAATATTTCGAACGAAAAAATTTAATTTTTTATTTTTTGATGTCACGAAGTTCATTAAGCTTTATTGAGTCATCATCACTTTAGATATCCAAAAAATAAAAAGATAGGAACGTACATTCGACTGCCCTTATTAAAAAAAAAGAATAGTAAAAATCGGATAAGGTTTAGGGGGCTAGAAAACATTAATGCCGAAAGACGATTTTGTATGGAGAAAATTAACTTCCGTCTCGTCTTAAGTATAGTCAGTGACCCACATTTTTTTTTTTATGGAACCTGACACGGTTGGCTACATCACCTAAAACATCCGTGATGTCAGCCCATAACACAGGGTGAACTAGGTGCCATGTCAGTGCTTCCCTTCATTTCATGTCGGCTACACTAAACTGGACGGAAAACACGAACTATTTACATAGCCGTTTCGACCGACGTTTCGTTCAGTGCGGTGGTACCAACCCGGCCGGGATAAACCCTACCACCTAGTAAGGTAAGAAGGGAAGGGACCTACAGTTTAACGTGGAATCCGAACCACGGTCAGCCTCCAACGGTCGAGCGGTCACGCATCCAATCACTGACCGCGCTCAGCGTTGCTTAATAACAGTTGACTAACCAACCGCGCCACTGGCCTACCGAGGCTGACGAATTTTCTTATCCCTTAGTCGACTTTTACGACATGCGACGGGGAGAGATGCAGTGGGGCTATTCTTTTTAAGTACCGACCCCACACGGTACAAATTTCCATATTTATGTTTAATTTCCTTTTTCTTGTTTTAGTATGAATTAAACTTATTATTTACTTCGTGGATGCTTATTGTTATCCTATTTGTCATCCATGTATGTCTAGCCTGCGTATTATTTCGTAAGCGTAAATCGTAGTATTTCTCCGCAAAGTGGGTTCAACTGAAAATCAGCGCAATGCGTTGTCCATTTTTGCACACGCTGAGTTGAGCCCAACTTGTCGCCAATATTAGTGAAGATTGAAGAGTATTGCAAATGTGTGATCTGATGGTGCGTGATTTATAGACTCCGAAGTGATGCTGGTGCCTGCTTCCGCTACTCGTCGCACTGGCGACACAAATGTATTACTTACTTGAAATTAGAGCTAGCAACCCTCTCACCTCTCTTCTCCGTGTACGAGAGCGCCCGCGGAGATCTAACCGTTAGATTATGTCGCGCCGCCCGCCCGCACCTTCGTTACCCGCTCCCCCCTCCGACCGCACCCGACCCACCGATTTCCCTCACACGAGCACCTCCCTCACCACACTCCACTGTTTAAAGGCCGTTATCGATGTCCGGGGTAGCACAACTATAGGAGACGTTCGAGGTAGATATCCTGAACCGCAATGTTTGAGGTAGACATGGTATGCTTGCGCACTAGACGGACATCGTCACGGCAGGCCTCACGCACTCTATGTACTTGCGCGCGCTAACTACCTACCGCCCGGCGGGCCGCCGCGCGCCGGCGGTCTAATTCAGTAGAAATTTGTCAGCCGCGCGAAACATACCTACATGCTCGTCCACGCTAACGCGCGCACCTGCAAAGCAATAATGCACTTTACTCTCGATTTAGGTACATTTTCGCACGCAGCGATTGGCGACGTGAAGCAGTAGGCTATTAAAGGCGAAGGTATTGAACTTTTTCTATGGAGTGATTTATCTGTTACGAAGTAACTATTAAGTAATCTGTGGTCACGGCAACGACCACGGCACGGCTGCAATGGATCAAAATTGTAGAAGTTACTGTCAACGCATCGGCCAGTGCGCAGCCGGCGACGACGGCCGTAAAGTCATGTCCCCACGATGATTTCTAAATGTTCGTCTCCGCTGCTGCCGTGCCGTGCCGTTACCGTGGCGTCGTCGTCGTCTCGTGAGCCGACAGTCACAGGCGGAGACGAGGTGTCTATGCAGGCAGATGAAAGTTTTCGTGGAATGTGGGACATGCCATATGCGATATACCAAAACGGTTGAAGCTTTCAAATTCAGTTTTCCGGGTTGATGGCGGTACCTTGCACAGTTTATTGATAAGTTTCATTGTGTATAATCAAAGTAAATACGTAGGGAGGGCAGCGGCATAGTTGCAGCGGTTTAGGGGCCGTCCATAAAGGACCGTCCGGTCGATTTGGGGAAAAATGACCCCTCCCTCCCCCGCTGTCCGGCTGTGTCCGGTTTTCGGTTCCCCTCCCCCCTCCTGGACGTCCAAAATCGACGACCCCCCCCCCCCCCCCCCTCTGGTAACTTTACATTAGTAATTTTTTAGAAAAAAATCAGTAAAATGCAGATTAGTCCCATGGACTTTTTAACCATTCGGATAGTGGCTCAGCGAGAGGAAGAGGTGTTGGCTCAGGGGGCTTGTACCCGGAAATCTCTTCCGTCTCCAGATCGAGCACATCAATCCACTCCACATCCTCATCGCCCTCATCGCCATTGTCCATCCTCAAGATGCACAAGAACTCGGTGTTTCCTAGCACGAGGGGGAGCGCGGCGAGGTGCGCCGCTACTCCCCTTTCCGCGTCCTTTGCGCACGCGTCGCTTGGACGTCCGGATAGGCAGTACCCCTCCCTACCCCAGCGTCCGGTTTTGTCCGGTTTTGCTAACCCCTCCCCCCCCCCCCCCCCCCTCGCTACCGGACGGTCCTTTATGGACGGCCCCTTAGCGGGCAGGGTCTGAAGAAGGGGTACGCGTGGGCGCGCTTATAGCATCCGCATTTTATTATTGTTTATTGTTGTTGTTTATTGTATAATTTCATCCATAGGTAGGTAACCTACGCTTGGACATGTCGAAAATTCCGCCAGTTCTAAATTCAATGCGAAGAAGAACTGACAAACAAACTTCGCAAGTCACAATGTTTTGTTAGTACCTTATAAGTATTATATTATAGTAACTTACAAATAATTAACCCATACTACCGCTCACAGGAGCATTAATATTTACAGCATAAACATGAATACTGAAGAATTTGACCACACTGCCTATTTAAATTACCTATATCTGGTGTATAGTGCCATCGTCAATTTTGATACTTCATATTATATCAAGTCAAAAAATAAATAAAAATTAGTTTACATTTATTACAAAGAGATGTAATAAGTCATATAAAAAAAAAAAAATTATGATACAAAGTGTATCCAAATGTCAAATTGTCAAAGTTTGTTAGTGGAAAAAACAGTAGTCAAACTCTTAGATAAAATTACGGTCAGTTAATGCATCCTTAATAGTGTAATAACTCTTTTCAATTAACATTAATTTAATCCGTCGTTTGAAATTATTATCATCTAATTGTTTTATGTTAGAAGACAGTTTATTATAAAATCTAACACTATTACAAATAAAGCTTTTTGAGGTTTTAGCTAATCTATGTCTTATTAGTTGTACATTATTCTTACACCGTGTATCATAGTTATGATTGTCGGAATTAAGAGAGGAATCATTAATGTATTTTCTGGCATAGCATATGTTCTGGTAAACATATGCACTTGGTAAAGTCATGATTCCTATCTCCCCGAACGCTGTCCTACAAGTATCTCTAGTTTTCATATTTAGGATGTACCGCAAGGCCCTCTTCTGTAATAAAAATATTCTATTTGAGTCTGCTGCATTTCCCCAAAACATAAGGCCATATGACATGATGCTCTCAAAATAGGCATGATAAATTATTTTCACAGATGAATGACTAATTATTGATTAGTGACACATTTCGTATTATACATATTGTGACTACTAAATTGATATAGAACCTTAATATGCAATTATATACCTAGGTGCAAATTAATTGATTTTAAAATTTGGGATGCTAGGCTTTCAAAACATTTGCTAAAGATAAAGATATTTTTTATTATTTTAAATTGCACAAAATTGTTCAAAAGGCGCACTTATTGCCTAATGCAATCTTTGCCGGTCAACCTCAAATGTTTGAAAGTATTTTTAAAAAAGTAGCAACAACAAGGAAGAGAAAAACAAACATAACGTTTACATTAACGTAAGTTTGCTAAGTATCGGGTACCGAGTACCGATGAAAATATTATTGGAAACTGGTATCTGCTTTCTGCAGACATCCTGCACAAGCCGGGGCGGACACCGCGCTCTCGTGCTACGGAACCATTACCCCAGTCTTTGTGTAGGCACACCGCGTTGCTGTTACTTTTATTGGATTTCAAACGACGCGCGAAGTGGGCGTAAGTGCCTAGATGTTCCGTTATCGTGATTTACAGTTCATCAAGAATATTCGACGACTGCGGATCTCGACTCGATACCAAATTAGGTAGTTTTAAGAAACAATATTTAACTTTGCAAATAAAAATTGTGCAAATAAATAAAATTCATTCATTCATTAAAAAAATAAATAAAAATCTATTGTTCTAGGTGTTCAAAATGCTGGTTCCATGCTGTACGGAACCCTAAAAATGTTCCGAAGCTAGCGACGACGCTACGACGCCAGTGTGGCAATGAGTTGCTAGAAGTATATATATTTTGTATCATCATTATGGCCTGTTTGGTAGTATTCTTCTTTTTAGAATTGCGTGCCTACCTCAAAAGAGAAAAAAAAAACGGAACCCTTATGGGATCACCCTCGTGTCTGTCTGTCTGTTCGTCTGTCACAGCTTATTTTCTTCGAATTTCCTGGAGGAAGAAAATAGAATATAGCGATGATGAATTTCACGGACTGATAGCGTAAATGAACGAATGTGACTTAAATGGAAAAGGTTCGTTATTAGAAATGCATTTTTTATAATTTAATAATGCATAGTTTAAAAGATATTAAAGAAAACCCCACGCTTATCTCAGAAACTACATAAAATAAAAAATAAATTGGGAATATAGTTTACAGGAAAACCTAAACGAAAACGAAAAAGTCTAAAGTTCTCACGGAAAGCGGAATGGTACGGAACCCTCTCCACGCGAGTTCGACTCGCACTTGGACGCTTTATTAACAATAGAAAGTTTACTTTATTTTCTTTTCGTTTAGTGATCTAGGTAGGTGATATTAATTTTAAGCTTAGTGCTTACGTGTTGTGAGTTGGGAGCAGCTGAAGAACAGCGCAGCGGCGCGGCGCGGCGGCGCTCTCGTCGCGGGGGAGCCGCTGTTGTGCTGCAGCCATGCTGTAGCACATTAGCTTATTAAAAGATATTTTACTATATTCAATATTTTGTGCGATCTTACGGTGGGGTTTAAATACTTTTTAGCGTTCCGTATCCGTCGTACGGGACCCTATTACTAAGCCTACGCCGTCTGTCTGTCTGTCCGTCTGTCTGTCCGAGGGCTATATCTCTTGTACCGTAATAGGTAGCCCGTTGAAATTTTCACAGAATATGTATGTGTTATTTATTATGGCCGATATAACAACAAATAATAAAAATAAGAAAAAGTAAAAAATTCACGGGGGTCCCCATACAAGAAACTAAATAGTGTATGCGCGCCCTCTACCGAAAACAGTATGAAGCAGCGCTGACCATGACGTGGCGATACGGAACCCTCGGTGCGGTGGAGTTCGACTCGCACTTGGCCCGTTTTTGTTCTGCTGCAGATGCCCCGAGACGATATTCGATATAATCGGAGTACGGTTAAAATTAACGTGTGAACAAATTTTCCTTATTTATTTTTAGAATAGCTATCCAAGTAATGATCGATCCTTTTCTCGCGAGGTAATTTTTCACGTTTGCTCGCGCACCGCCGCCTGGAGAAACATGGGCTTATTGGGCGGCGGGGGCGGCGGGGGCGGCGGGGGCGGGGCGGTGTGAGCGCTCAGGAAACTGGTGAAACATAATTACCGCTTCTAGTCAGCGACGTGATTGAGTAGGGGCGGTTCGGTCGCGGCCTCACAACTCCAACCCCGCGCCGCCGCGCCCGTAAACCAACATATTGTTGTTGCATTATATATTCAATTGAGTATTTCTGTCTGCAAATCAGTTTTATTTTATTACAAAACCGGCCAAGTGCGAGTCGACATCGCGCACCGAGGATTCCGTGTCGCCATGTCATGGTCAGCGCCAGTCGCGTACTCACACTCTTTTCGGTAGATGGCGGGCATACACTTTTTAGTTTCTTGTATGGGGAATCCGTGAATTTTTTACTTTTTCTTATTTTTCACGTTTTTTTCCTTTTCACTTTTTCTTATTTTTCACGTTTTTTTTCCTTTTCACTTTTTCTTATTTTTCATATTATTATTTTTTGTTATATCGGCAATAATAACACATTCTGTGAAAATTTCAACGGGCTACCTATTACGGTTCAAGAGATACAGCCCTCGGACAGACGAACAGACAGGCAGACGGCATAGCATTTATTTATTTATTTCATTTAGAATATAACTAACATTATTTATACAAAACAAAGGATGAAATTTAGAATTTAGAAGCATTAGTAATAGGGTTCCGTACGACGGTTACGGAACCCTAACAACTGTCTTAGCCGCGACTCGTGCACTCTGCTCCGCGTTGTAGTTTGTAGGTTATTCCTAGGAGATAGTTGTAGGCTGTGGGTGGAGGACTTGTTTATACAACTATGTAACCATGTAAATGCTAATTTCCTTCACGCATCATTTGCATACATCTCTAACAGATAGCCAGAGCGTGCGTTCGTTTCTGTGGCGCGCGGGTTTATTATCTGTACGGGCCGCGGCCCGCGCGCCGCGGCGGGCAGGGTTTCACTGTTCAGTACGTTGGATAAATATCGTCATGTTAAATGCCTATCAGTAATAAATAACCATCCCGAGAGAGGTATACCAGAATTTTATGATCAGCCGTCACGGGTGGCTGTACCCAAAAATTTAAAAGAAGATCAGTCCAGACAATAAGACCACTCCTCGCGAAACCACGCTCAGAGAGGCGTCATGCAGTGGCGGGTGGCCGAGTGGGTTTGGGCATCGGCTTCCCATGCGAGAGGTCCGAGGTTCGAATCCGGTCGGCGTGTACCAATGAGTTTTTTCTGACGAAAAAAATTACGTGCATACCTACACCTGCTGCTTCACCGTTCGGAACCGGTGTAAAACTCTAGGTCCCTTCCCTTGCCCCTTACTAGGTGGTAGGCTCAAATTGTAGCCGACTGGATTGGTACTACCGTACTGGATGTAAGATGGCCGCATGGCAGCCTCGGTTGAGTTCTTCTCTAGTCCAGTATAGCCAGCAATCCAGAGTAGTCCCGTCTCGGAGGTGATATTGACTGGTCGAAGCATGTGCTTTGGTCCCTCCGACTCAGTCACCTATACCGGATTACATAAAAAAATGCAAGCTACAAGACGGACAGAGAGGTCGTTGTCTAATTTATTAACACGTCTTTTGAAGATCCCCACGTTATAGGTACCTAGTAAAGAACACACTCACCAGAAGACCGTTCCATATTTTCGCCGACGCAGGAACGATTTTGAAAAGCGATGCGTTCTCAGAAGTTAGGTGTCAACAAGGCCGGCGGCGGCGGGTGTTACGGACATGGATCGGGGCAGGACGGATCAGGGAAGCCAGTTCATCGGAGCATCGGCAATGGTATTACCTATAAAACAGGCTAAGTGAACCGATTGTTCGCCTATGTTGTAATGATTCAAGCCGGTCCGTGAGCTTGGGATTACCAAATGGGCGGATGGTAGATATAAACCGGTTATTATGGTAGATATACCCCTTGTAGATAGGCAGACGTGATGGTCATGGAGTAAGTAAGTTACTTTGTTTTGTGAGATACCGTAAAACGGGGCAACTCGGTCACCCCGGGGCAACTTAGTCACGACTGTGTTAATTAATTGAATGCTTTTTTTTTTCAGGTTATCTTTCAGTTTTTTTTTTGTTTTTAGGTTAATTTCTTTAGTTGCAGGTACAGCCTGAATAAAAATGGTGCGTAATTACGAGAGGACCCCAGGGTCCAGACCCTACAAGAATTTCAAAGGTAGAGTAGTTTACAAAATATTTTGAAAAAATGCCCAAAAAGGTGACCAAGTTGCCCCGTTTTACGGTACTGGCGTTTGTAGACTCTTTGTATGATACTAAAACTAAATTGACTATTTTTAGACATTTTTGTGTATGTATGTATGTACCTCCATAACTCTGAAACCGATCATCCCAAAACGAGGATACTTTAGTAAAAGCACACTTAACTATACGTGGCACAGGATAGGCTAAATAAAATTCCGTTCCGGTTACGCTAAGGTGTGGCTCTCATACAAACGTAATTGTTCCGCTCGCCGAAATAAAGGTATGGTAGCGGGTTTACTTACTTTCTTCTTTTTAATTACGAATTTGACGCGAGCGAAGCCGCGGGAAAATGCTTTAGTATAGTAAGTAAGAGATAATATTTCAGAAGGTAATTCGCAGCTCGCGTGGTGGTTCGTAAATAATGAGTATTGGAGCTCTCGCATGCGGATCACATCGTATCCTTCACATAAGGTCCTGCGGCTCGTCGCAAAGGACATCATTACTCAACAATCGGCCATTACGCATTCCGGTCAGCCGCGTCCCCTCCCCGCATCACACCTGCTGGCGCTGTAACACTCAGCTGGATAAGTTTGAAGTGTTTCGAGTGCGTATAGCTAGCTTACGCGGAACGTGGAGATCCATTGTTTCTGGGACCCTCCGCCTCCCGAGCGCACCATCCTTGCGGATATAGCACTCGCATGGTGTTGCCATCGCTCGTCAGAGCAAGTTATCATCCGAATCCGATGCACGCACAGGGATTGCAGTCGACCGGCACCGCCTTGACAGCGGCCGGACTGAAGACGCGCAAGTCACCGCAACTACAGCGGTCCAATCCCACGCGAGGTGTTCTGGGTCCCCCTCTAGAGCGCACGGGCTCCGGAAGGTGTCTCCATCTGTCTGTCAGTCTGTCGTCAGACCCTATTGGCCCTACAGATACGTCACAAACGGCGACTTGTCCCCCCGTTGTCCTCTAACCTAACCTAACCTAACCTAATCCCCAATCTGTGATTCTACTTGTTGCGTCCGTCTGTCATCGCGCTCCGCTTCTTTTGGTGGCCCCCGGTGGCTTCTTTACCGTGGCCCTAGGCTGAGGGCATCTTTTGTTGGTCACTATGGTCACCGAGGGCGTCTTTTCAGGCGATTGAGCGTCATTTTATGTGCCAGTCCTGCGCCAGTCAACTGTCAGCCCCGTCCTTCCACTCAACTCTTTGTTCAATTCAAAGAGCTTGTATTACGTCGCTGCGCTCCTTTAAAAAAAGGAGCGCAGCGACGTAATGCAAACTCTTTGGTTCAATTATTGTTGTTTTTTTTTTTGCCATACACAGTACAACATAATATGACAGAACAACAGTAAAAATAGATATGCACAAAACACAGTAAATATATGTGCAAGGCAGGCATCTAGTGCGCACTCAGTGCACAGTGCGAACTGTCCCATTGGGAAACAGGGTGACTTGCCGGCAATGATGATCGCCGATGATGTGTAACGGTCCGGCGTCGGCGGCGGCGCGGCAATGATTTCATCGCGCTGATGAGCGCATTGTGTAACTAATATCTCATCTGTGGTATTGTGTAGAATATTGCACGCAAGGCCGAAACTATCGTGAATGTTAATTCGATTCAGATAGGGTTGCCATCTCCATGTTGGTAAAATCTAGGACAAGACAATTTAAAACCCCTGACATTTGGACAAAAACCCGGACACGAAATAAAAATGTAATAATTTTTTCCATTAAAGCGGCAATTAATATCCATACATGTCACACACGCTGAATCCCGATAATCGGGTTAAGCAGAGTAATCGGTGTTGTGCTGCAAGAACTCTGGTAAATTACAGCACAACACCAACCGCCACGTTTCGCAAGTATATTCGAACAAGATTCGAATAATATCCGTTCGGCGTTAGCATTGTGGCCGGGAATACAGAAAACTAATTGTGCAATTTTCAGAAGTTCCATATACAACTCCTCACTGGGACACTGTTGTATACATATATTTACACCAGAGTTCGTGAAAATGTGTCCAAGCCGAGACCCGAGAAACCGACATTTGGCGCGGTATTTAAAAACCTAGGACGATTAAAAAAACCCCGCCCGGACTTCCCCAGACACCCTAAACCCCTGACCCTGTCCGGGGAAACTCGGACGGATGGCAACCCTAGATTCAGACCACAGCAGTAGTGAAGTATTAGCCTGCCCGCCCCTACGCGCGCTCAGACACACATTGGTGTGTTGGTTGTCTCCGGTGATAGGTACAGTCCGCTTCTACATACATATCACTTATTAAGTTTATTAGGAACAATCAACTTTTATTATCTTGTTTATGCATATTTCGCAAGTGTCGCCGACATCCTCTGTCTCATGATGACCAGTTTTGGCCAATAAGGCGCCGTAAGTCGCTATCTTCCTCAATTTAAACCAAAATCGTCAAGTGTTTCATCGCGAAAGTTGAAGTAACCGTTAATACGAGAAGCATTAAAAATACAGTGGATACAGAAGTGTACATTATAAACTCCTTATAGAATAGAGTTTTCGAAAATCTTGGAAAAAGGAACCAAAATAGCAAAAACAGCTTTATAGTCCAGTAACCAAAATAATAATAACCATAGACATATACGTCAGATCCGATAGTATAATTTTTTTTTTATGTAAAACCAAATGGTACGGTTGCCTGAGTCAGAGGGGCCAAAGCACATTTTCCGACTAACCAATATCATCTTCGAGAAGGTAGGTGCCATATCGGAGACTTCCCTTTCGATTGCTATAGCTATACTGGACTAGAAGAGAACACAGCTGCTATGCGGCCGTCTTACATTCAGTACGGTGAGCCAACAGGTTGAGAAACAAATTGAGCCTACCACCTAGTAGGAGGCAAGGCAAGAGAAGGGACCTCCAATTTTACACTGGTTCCGAACGATGAAGCACCAAGTAGGTAAGTACGTAAATTTTTCCATAAAAAAACTCATTGGTACACGCCGACCAGATTCGAACCTCGGACCTCTCGCAAGAGAATCCGACGTCCAGACAAGACATGTTTTACTTTACCTGCATGTCAAATATGGCGAGGTATTCACGGAACTCGAGAATAATGCAAAAACTACCACAAATATGACTCCAAACGTGTTCCGGGAAAATGGTTATATCTCGGAAAGTAGGTATAATAGCAAGGATTATGTGTGAATTACCTTGCTATAGAAGAGTTGTGACAATTATGGACGTGTGTTAAATTCAAGTATTTATATTTTAAGATGTGATGGATGAGTCATCCATCATCAATCATCATCAATTCAATTTTTTTTCCAATTTCGGCAACTTGTTTTATCGCGCGTGCGGTGCTACCCCTCAAAACTAATGATACAGACCATGTTTTTGATATTATCATTTGTTAGTACATATCCGCCATAATAACACATATTCTGTGAAAATTTCAACAGGCTCCTTATTACGGTTCAAAAGATACTGCCCTAGGACAGATGGATGGACGAACAGACAGACGGCGTAGATTTTGATTCCATGTTCGGCATATTATGTCTACAAAAATCTGTTAAGTGCGAGTTTTACTCGCGCACGGAGGTTTCCGTATCTATCCGCCTATCTTTTGTCTTTCAGCAATGCAATGTATAAAAGCCTGTGGCGCCATCTATTATTCAGTAGTGTGACTAATCGATTTTTCGGTACGTTTGTTGTATGAGCCCCCCTTAATTTTTAACATTTTCTTTTTTTTATTATTTGTTGTTATATCCGCCATAGTAACACATATTCTGTGAATATTTCAACGGGTTACCTATTACAGTTCAAGAGATACAGCCCCCGCACAGACGGACGGACGGACGGCGCAGGCTTAGTAATAGGCTTCCGTACGGGATACGGAAACCTAAAAAGCGATCTGCCTAGAGCCATCGATGTCTAAGAGCAAGTTTTTTATAGTGTATCGTGTCGTGCGTGATCCTTCCATCTATCCATTAGGTACTTACCTCTGTGAGCTGTGCTGCAGTGTAAACGCAGCTGCCGAGGAGGTCCGGTAGCGTGTCGCGGACGAACTCACTCAACGGTGAAACCGTTGTGATAATATTTACTTACTAGTGCCAAACTAATTACTAGGTCAGTTAGCGCAGCTGGTGTTACATATTCGTCCGTCCGTCCGTCCGTCCGTCCTTGGTCGTGGTCGCTTTGTCGCCTGTCATGTCTGTGTGCTCAGAGTATTCACACTCTCTTGTTTGTTTGTTTTCAGGTGAGTTTGCGCAAATGCACTTCTCGCTCTTCGCCGCGGTCGCACCGTGTCGCGCGCGTGCGCGTGTAAGTAAAGTACAAATAATAAACCTGTAAACGTCAACAATATTTCATTGACACTAATGCGTATTGAGTATGATTCGTTATACATAATCACATCTTAATAGTGCACTTAGGAGCGCGCCGCTAGAGACCGCGTTGGTCGACCGACGATAAAGCTATTTCGGGTGACTCGGGCGTGCGTGACGCGCGACATATTATGCCTGCCGCGTTGTCGCGCGCGTGCTCGTTTTCGGACATTCGTCCATTTAGGTTGAGGTATAGTAAGTAAATAATACGCAGATTAACATAAATATTGACGAAAATATTCACAGATTTCGTGCCTCACACGACTATCGAGCACATTGGAAATGAATCTACGGAATTCGAAAAAATGTCGTTCTGACTTTTTTCAAAAAGGTTAGGCTACAGGGCAAACCCTTAACCCGATCGTCTTTGTTGTAGGCTCAAATTGTAGCTGACTAAATTTTCCAGAGGAGTCTTTCTCAAATTTTTTATATCATTCTACGTTTCCAAAATATCGAGCGCCAAAATAAAAAAAAATCCGATTTTTTTTTCACTATTTCGGCCATAACTTTTTTCCTTTTTGTCTTTCTCGAATAATCCTTTTTGCGCCTTACAGCTCTCATGAATACCCGTCTTTTAAGCCTTTTTTTTTAATGGCATATTTTCACAACTCTCCGAGATATAAGGGGATCGCACTTTTTCGTGAAATCGGAGCCAACACTGGAGCGAACGAAAAGACATTTCCAATGTCAAAACTGAACAATAAGATTTCCTTTTTCGGTTTCGCCGTAGTCGGGTAGAGCCACGCCACGTAGACGTAGGTACAGTCACAACGACATCAAGAGTGCTCTGGATCTACCAATCAACTTGCAGCAAGAGCGCACTGTGCTTTGGCCTCAGAGATCGCATGTCGCTCGATATCTACAGCCACTCACTATACTTATATACACAGCCAACGAGAGCGCGCAAAAGGTGTCGACATACTCTACCTTATGGCCAGTTTTGACCATTAAGGCGGCGACAGGCGCTGTGTGTGATTCCACATCTAGCCATTGTTTCACTAATCTGTGGTATAGAAGCAGCTGCCTCCTCCCTCAGCTGAGAACGTCAACATGGCGGCGCGGCGCGCCTGCCCATCCATTGGTTTATTGACCTGTCTGTTCAACTATCTATATCCTATCCTATCTGTTCAACTAACTTTATCCGCGAATAATATAAACATTACAAATGTGGTGCATCATGCGTGCGCGAGCGAAGCGCTTCTCCACACTATAATCCCCGCAAATTGCTAATGCGCGTGGCCGGCATTTTAGTGACAGACATCAGCCCTAGACTAGCTAAACACTTTGCATGTGGCTACGTCTCAGCCCCATAGTTCCGATTATTTCTAAGTTCATAATAACATAACATAATTGATAAATTTTATGTAAGTTCATAATGAAAATTACATATAAAGAAGTTTGTTTGTCAGTTCTTCTTCGCATTGAATTTAGAACTGGCGGAATTTTCGACATGTCCAAGCGTAGGTTACCTACCTACACTGAGAAAATGTTTATTACTAAACTGTTTAGTAACGTCGTTTTTTACTCAAATTTGGTACCTACTAAATAAAGTTAACTAAACCGGTTTAGTTGCGGCAACTAACCATAATTTAGTAAAACCCTCTTTTGTAACCAACTACCGAAGTATGGCTACTATTTACAAAATTAATTGTTGCTCTTTAACAAACAGTTAAGTAGGAAGCAACCAAACTGATTTACTAAACTCGGTTCAGTTGTGGTAACTGCTAGTTTTGTAGTCACCACAGCAACTAAACTGTTTTGTAACATATTACTTAAAATTTAGTTACTAACTGACGAACCGTTTTTTCAGTGTGTGGATGAAATTATACAATAAACAATTAGAAATTTGTTGTTCCCGATTTGTATGCTGACTGTATATTTTAATGTCAGCTAACGTCACATCGGCGTTAATTTAACAAGGTTCCAGCGTATTAGCAATTTGCGGGGATTATACCTTCTCCTTTTCGTTTCACGTTGGTCGTTACACTTGCACCACGGAAGAGAGAGAAGGGCGTCGAGGGTGGGTGGGAGCAAGCTGGCGTGGACTCGCGGCCCAGCACGGCACGCTTATGTTTTTTTACTAGAAATGTTAGCTAGATAAACTCTCCTCACCTCTTCTCTTCTCTATGATGGCAAAATAAGCAACCCATACTTTTTACAGAGATTTAAGCTTTACTCACCAGACAATTACATACTTAAGAGCCAGAACCACCGAGAGAACTCCCGACCGAGTGCAACCGACTCGAGGACCAACTTGCAGTTGTGTTCTCCTCTGAATAGAGCGATAAATATAATAAATAAAATATACTCGACAGAATCAGAGTTCGACCTATTTATTTTTTAGCAATCGTTTTAATAAATACAAGAGTTATATAGTCATATATTTAAATAATGAATTAGCATAAATAAATATGTATAAGACATCGTGGTAGGGAACGCATTAGGTTGAGCCTGTAATGTTTCTTAGATTTAATATAAAGTAAATAAATAAATGATTACAAGAACGCTTTCGTTCAGTCAGGCCAGGCTATCCAGGTCAGGTATAGAGGATACGTAGCAGACTAGCTGGCGCACACCACGTACGTAATGTTTATGAGCGTTTTATCCAAACTTTATCGGTCGACGTCGTCGTCGTCGGCTAACGACGTGTTTGTTGCTCGCTTGTCAAAATATACGCGGATTGCCTTGAATGCTCGTGTGATGGATGTTTCAGTCAGAGGTCACCTTATACATATATGTTCTGTGGTGCCACGTTGTATAATCAATTTAGTTTTTAGCAGACTGTCGGTCGATGCTTCGCTTCGCTCTCAGCTATCATTCATTTATTAGTCACAAGCTGTGCCCGCGGCTCCGCCCGCTCTCATATTTCACTTCACTGCTAACCTCATAAGCCATTTAGCGTGATAGTAAGTAGCCTGTAGTTGATGGGAAGAATCAAGCTATCCGTAGAATTTTGTTTTATTAAAATCGGTTCAGTGGTTCTCGAGTTATAAGCGGACAGACAGACATACACTCAGACACTCAGACACTCAGACAGAAAGCAGACGTTGGATTTTATTATAGGTAAGGAAGGATAGGGTCCCCGTACGATACGGAACCCGTGCCGTGGACATGACAACGGAGTGTGGGAAGACCACACGCCAAGTGGGATGACGAAATCAAGTACGTCGCGTCGTCGGCGGGAAGTAGTGGTTCCGTACCGCTGAAGGCCGGGAGGACTGGAGGAAAATTGAAGAGGCGTATGTCCAGCCGTGGATGCATGTAGCCAAACAAACGTCACGTAAGAACTACTGACCACATTCGGATGAAGTTTTCTTAAAGGGCTTAGCTTGGAACGACATTATAGCATCTCACAAATATTGATATGAGCGAGTCAGTTAACAATATATAAGAGCGAGCTAGAATTATGTATGGTATGATGTATCCGTAATGAACTAATGAACAGCCGCATTCGGTCGGAACTGAACCTGTGGAGAGTTAGCGCGAGCTAGAATTATGTGTATCCGTAATGAACTAATGAACAGCCGCATTCGGTCGGAACTGAACCTGTGGAGAGTTAGCGCGAGCTAGAATTATGTGTATCCGTAATGAACTAATGAACAGCTGCATTCGGTCGGAACTGAACCTGTGGAGAGTTAGAGCGAGCTAGAATTATGTGTATCCGTAATGAACTAATGAACAGCCGCATTCGGTCGGAACTGAACCTGTGGAGAGTTAGCGCGAGCTAGAATTATGTGTATCCGTAATGAACTAATGAACAGCCGCATTCGGTCGGAACTGAACCTGTGGAGAGTTAGCGCGAGCTAGAATTATGTGTATCCGTAATGAACTAATGAACAGCTGCATTCGGTCGGAACTGAACCTGTGGAGAGTTAGCGCGAGCTAGAATTATGTGTATCCGTAATGAACTAATGAACAGCCGCATTCGGTCGGAACTGAACCTGTGGAGTTAGCGCGAGCTAGAATTATGTGTATCCGTAATGAACTAATGAACAGCCGCATTCGGTCGGAACTGAACCTGTGGAGAGTTAGCGCGAGCTAGAATTATGTGTATCCGTAATGAACTAATGAACAGCTGCATTCGGTCGGAACTGAACCTGTGGAGAGTTAGCGCGAGCTAGAATTATGTGTATCCGTAATGAACTAATGAACAGCTGCATTCGGTCGGAACTGAACCTGTGGAGAGTTAGCGCGAGCTAGAATTATGTGTATCCGTAATGAACTAATGAACAGCCGCATTCGGTCGGAACTGAACCTGTGGAGAGTTAGCGCGAGCTAGAATTATGTGTATCCGTAATGAACTAATGAACAGCCGCATTCGGTCGGAACTGAACCTGTGGAGAGTTAGCGCGAGCTAGAATTATGTGTATCCGTAATGAACTAATGAACAGCTGCATTCGGTCGGAACTGAACCTGTGGAGAGTTAGCGCGAGCTAGAATTATGTGTATCCGTAATGAACTAATGAACAGCCGCATTCGGTCGGAACTGAACCTGTGGAGTTAGCGCGAGCTAGAATTATGTGTATCCGTAATGAACTAATGAACAGCCGCATTCGGTCGGAACTGAACCTGTGGAGAGTTAGCGCGAGCTAGAATTATGTGTATCCGTAATGAACTAATGAACAGCTGCATTCGGTCGAAACTGAACTGTGGAGAGTTCGGTTGGTAGTCAACTCAAATAAAATCATTTATTTCAGTATATGCAGAGTGTTTCAGGATAGGGTTTCGAAACTTCTGGGTTCGAAAGGGCTCCATATTTGAAGACGAAAAGCTCTGTAACGTTTTCCCAGATTCTGTCATTTTATATAATTTTTTGGTGAAAATCGTTTCATCAACATTTGGTGGACGGATAACGTCGACCTTTGTTAAATAAAAATAAAATCACAAACTAACTCATGGCTAGAAATGGGTATGTTGCATCTAGTAGAATTGAACTGCATGTAGGTAAATTCCAAACAATGAAAGTTCAATGACATCAAAAGAAAAAGGGTACTGGACTAGGTCATAGCACTCCCTAGGCCCTAGACACAGACAGCACTGTCATAGTAAAATAAGACTGTAAAATAAGTATGTTTAAACTATGGCACTGTTTCCAAATATCCACAGACTCACTGTCCATCGAGTTTTTATTAAAATTTCCAATGTTTGTATGAAAAAAAAAATACGGAATTTCGATTAGAGTGATAAGGATTCTGTTCTTCTAATATTGAGTATTTTCCTATTTTCCTGAAGTTTCTCAAGCCTGTCATGAAACATCCTGTATAAGCTTAACAGTGCATACTAGTTCAGTCATTAATTCATTATAGATTTTGACCCGTCAATAATTAGTTCTTGGATTTTTTTTTCGTAGGTCCCTCGGGGCGCTCACTGGGAGTGTAAATTCAAAAAGTAGACTGAATCAGGCTCCTGCGTATATTCGAAAAACGGTTTAAAAAAACGGTTTTTCTTGAATAACTCGGCCATTTTTTATTTTACAGAAAAACCGTAAGGACAAAAATTTTAGGAAATTTGATTCTCTACAAGTTTGGTCCTCACAATTTTTCTTCTAGGATCGATATTTTGGAAATTAAATTTGAAAAAAAAACCACAAATTCAAAATATTATCTTTATCTCCTACTTATGTTCCTCGTTTTACGGCATGAATGAAGAGAAACAAAGTTGTAGAGAATCAAATTCTGAACAATTTTGGTTCCCACCTTTTTTCCCCCAAAATCAATATTTTGGAAATTAAACTTAATTAATTAATTACCCATTAATTAATTACAACTTAATTAATTACCCATTTCTGGTAGTGGGACTTGTTTCACCAGTGTGCCCCAGACGCTCTGGCGGCACTGGGTATAGGCAGCTGTGCGAACATAAGGAGTGGCGGTCATAGCGTCCTTTATATACCTAACCTGAAACGCGCGATCCTTTATATACCTAGCCTGAAGCGTCCTTTATATACCTAACCTGAAACGAGTTTACGCCCTGTCTCCAGGGTTGGAACCAAAATTGTTCAGAATTTGATTCTCTACAAGTTTGTTTCTCTTCATTTATGCCGTAAAACGTGGAACATAGGAGATAATGATAATATTTTGAATTTGTCGCGTTTTTCAGGTTTAATTTCCAAAATATCGATTTTGGGGGAAAAAAGGTGGGAACCAAAATTGTTCAGAATTTGATTCTCTACAAGTTTAGTCCTCTTAATTTATGCCGTAAAGTTGAAAATAAACGAGATGATGAAAATATTTTGAATTTGTCGCTTTTTTCAAATTTAATTTCCAAAATATCGATCCTAGAAGAAAAATTGTAGAGAAGACCAAACTGTAGAGAATCAAATTTCCTACAATTTTTGTCCTTACGGTTTTACTGTTAAATCAAAAATGACCGAGTTATTCAAGAAAAAACGTTTATTTTTAAACCGTTTTTCGAATATACGCAGGAGCCTGATTCAGTCTACTTTTTGAATTTACACTCCCAGTGAGCCCCCCGAGGGACCTACGAAAAAAAATCCAAGAACTAATTATTCACGGGTAGGGTCGGTTTTTTGGATATAATGACTGGACTATACCCTCTGCACTAGAAAGTTACTCGTAACTGTCTCGCAGGCGAATTCTTCTGTCAGAGGAGCTACTACTTATGTGACAGACCACATAACGTTAGTCCAAGCACTAAGTGGGAGTGGGAGGAAATGGCAACCCTTGAAACCGCACAATTTCTCGTAAAATAGAACACAAACTCTCTCTCGGAACTGATCAGATGTGACGCTGGTCGGCGGCGGCGGCGGCGCCGCGGTGGAGATGCGGTATAAGCTTCCAGATTGACTACTGGATCAGCGTCGTTGATGGATGATTGTTTGATCACAAGGAGGAGCGGAGATTGGAACGCGGTTACGACTAGTCCCCTTGAGATTAAGCCCCGAGTCTCTCCCGGGCGGGCGCCCTTGCCGCGTCAACTCAACACGCGTCACGCACACACACACACACACACACACACACACACACACACACACACACACACACACACACACACACACACACACACACACACACAACGCCTTATATCTGTATACACGCCCCCTCATATTGAACCGCGCAGATCAGATCTGAGAATAATGACTAGATCGATGGACGATCAGCCGTGCCGCCGCCGCCGTGTCGTTACTTTATGCGGAGAGTTACCGCTTATGGTAGGATGTCTATATCTATGCGGACTCTCATGCGGCCGTGCAGATGTCGAGTATACTGCTTATTGCAGAGGATGTCAACATTTGGCGCGCCCTCATTGGCTGTACAAATAGATGTCAACAAACATGCGGTCGCTGTGTAGCCGCAAAGCATTGTTGTAAGTTGATTTGCAGTTGACTAACTCTATAGGTAATTTCATTCCTCATCGCCTATAGAACTGGAAGAAATCACTTGTAGATAAGTCCGCCTTTTGCGCACTGCTTTATTTCTTGTTTCTTTTCGTGTACTGTTCTTTCAATGATGTACAATAAAATTTTCTATTCTATTGTTTGTTGTTGTAGCAGGGTTTGGCTCTAAGCCTATAAACTAGTTCCTCTTGGTCGAGACCTTTGTGTGTAGGGAAACCTCTTGATCCCTAGCCACCCCAGCCAGCCTGTGTCCTGACCATTTGTTGTTCATTTGGCATCGCATATATTTCCCCCCAAGTACAGTCTCGGGTCCTTCAAGAGGGGCGTGAATGAGCACCTGTCAGGCCGGCATGGGATTCGCAACCCCCGCATACGACCGAATGTCCATGGGCGTCGTTAGACACCTTATGGGTGGCTCGGCGCCATATGTCGCGCTTTCAATAAACAAAATAAAAAAAAAACCAGGAGGCACGTGTCACTTGAGGATCTTCAGGTGTCAGTGTCACAGACGCGAGCAACGTTACCCTCCTTCCATTCTGTTCTATTCTATTCAGAACTCAATGGCTTCACTATCACCGAACACATCCAGGCCCATTGCGATGTTTCACTCATAAGTGGACTGCTAAAAAGGGGAAAACTCAATTGAAGAACTGAAACGATTAAAGTGGTAAAACTAAATGATTATATCTCTGATCTGTGTTGAAGCCGGTCCGGTCGTAGATCGGTCGACCGGTCGGCGGAGGAGTCGCCGTGTCGTGTGGGAGGGAGCAGGGAAACGGGCTGGTAATAGCACAGAGTGGTAATAGAATGACATTAACATAATTGTGTTGCCCCGGTGCGCCCGCGCGCCGCCTCCGCCGCCGACGACGCAACGACGACGGCGCCTGCCGCCGCCACAGTAGGGTAGCCATCCTTTCTTCGGTTCGTTATATTTCAAGATGCTTAATTACAGAGTTCCAGAGTCAGCTGAAAATATTTCTGTTAGACAATCCATTTTATAAGTTAAGTGAATTTTTTTCTTACTCTAAATAAAAATTCTGCTGACTTTAATAATTCAAATTGTTTATATGCATAAACACAAATTTTATTAATAACTTGACTGAACCCTATGTTCTTTTTGTTTTGTATTTTATTATCTCTTTTAATGGGTATATTTTGACTTAATATTTTTAATTTTTTGCTTAGATATAGTATGTTATATTTAACATAATGAAAACTTAGTATGTAAGTTATATTTTAAAAAAAGCTCTGTAAGGTTTCTTACCCGGTTCTTCCTTATAGATTGCACTACTGAACGGGACATCATAAAAAATGATGACGAACCATACTGAATATGCATAATATGTCTCAATGAAATATTGTTATTGTTGTGTGTTCTTTATGGCGAAATAAATATCTGAATCTGAATCTGAAGTAGAGTGAGGGCTTAATGAATTATTAGAAAAAAAAAAAAATTGCCGGAGACTTAAGCTTTTGGAGATTTTTTTTAAAGATATCCAAATATTAGTAAAATTAAAAATTTTGTATAAAATTTCCACAGCATAGCCCTTAATTAAAGTAAGTAAATGGTTTTGTACAATGTTAAAAATAATATTTTTGTTTGATTTTAGAGGCCGCCATTAAGTCACTTCTTTCGCTATATTGCATATAGCATTATAGAGGGGTTTTTTTTTTAAATTTGTAATTTAACTTTTTTTAAATTGTGATTGAACGCAGAGTTTTGAAAACACAAAAACCACATAACAACAACAACGAATGTTTTCCAGGCTATGCGTTCAGTCATACATAATTTTTAAAATGACCCCATCGGACCATGAATCCTCACTTACATGACGCTGGATAAAATGTCTGAAAAAGGAGTTCACCAAAGAAATTGTAAAAAAAAAATTATGAAAAAGTATTTCGCGAACTTCCGTAGTAGACTTTGGAAATATGCCGCCCAGACCCCGAACCAGTGTACGATTTCCGGATTGTCCGCGTCATTCCCGGACGGCTGGTAACTGTACGCCACAGCCGCCTGGCTGCTGGTTTGATATTAGCACGTACCTATATAATATATACTATATAGCTTTATGGTTGATGCTTCTAAAATAGCGCCATGTCAAGCCATATGCTGGCGGTCTCGTCTACTCGAAACGAAATCTGCCGGCATCAGCGGCGGCGGCATCACACTTTTGAGAAGATTAGGCGTGTCTGCGTGTGCTCGGCATGTTGTGACTCCGGCAAGGCTCATTATATATACGTACCACACATACGTTGTGTCGGCAAAATAAATCGGGGTAATCAGAGTAATCGGTGTTGCGCTTCAAGAACTCAGATAAATTAGAACAATCGCGACCACCGCGTTTTAGTACCAGCATTATGATATGACACGATAAACTATCAAGCAGCAAGTAGTTATATAAGACACGAAGCTTCAACTACTGCATGACTCAGTGGGAGGACCATACCAGGCTGAGAGGTGGCTGACCTGTCATCCTTTAGCACGTCGGCGTCTTGTCTTTATCCCTCAGTGGCCTTTTGTGACATGCACGGGGAGACATGCAGTGGGACAATTATTTTGAAGACCGACCCATGTGACACTCATTTCCCCATAGTAAAAGATTCTCCAGCGTCTATGACAATGACGTAAGCAAAGGGATGTAGAGCTCGTCAAGTTCTCTATCAGTAACGAACGACCATCACCGTAACAGCCTCTTTCCCTGATGTGATGACGGTTGCCGACATCTTTTTGACGGAGACCAAAGAGTTTGTATTACGTCGCTGCGCTCCTTACGTAATACAAACTCTTTGACGGAGACGGATCTCGTTTGTCCGCTACGTCCGATCCCGGACGAATCAAATGCGCTCAACATCGTCCGTGTCAACATGACGGATCCGGCGCGGCGGGCGTCGAGGACCAGGTCCGCACGCGTTTAGTATTGCGGGCACGCTGCCGGACCGAGTTTATGACGGACCGATAGCGGTTCATCTGATAGAGCCGAATTCTAGGCGTCCGTCATGATAACGGATCTCGGACGCCTAGTAGACAAACGGTCCGTCATGCAAGACGGACGAATGATCGTCGTGGACCACAGACCAGTAAGCGCTGGTCGGTGTCGTACACAGACGGCCTAAATCTACGCATTTATCCTCGTGAAATACCTATCTAATTCAGTACCTATAGTAGATAGTCTCGAATCATTAATACTACGGAAACAATACGACGAGACGTTGTTCGTTCTATTCGACACCGTTTCGTGGTGTCTACAAGAGTGGTAGTCGGCCGGCGGAGGCGGCGGGGACGCGGCAGTCGGCTGCGGAAGTTATTGATTGATGGGCGGGCGCCAGACTTATTGCTCTCCCATTGAGTTTTTCTGTGGAGTTCTCCGATTTGAGGATTATTACGACCTTAATAATAAATGATCAATCACATCAATGAAATTGGTTCGGCCCGTGGACCCCCATCTCTTTCCACTCTTCGGTAATCACTTGAGCCGTAGAAGGATTCCGATCCGACTCGTGAGGGCCGCGGGGCGAGACGAGACGGCATGGAGGTGCGAAGCGCAGAAGCGAAGCGGAGGAACTTGGGTGCGATTTAATTCTTGACCTTTACTTCGACTAGCAGTTCCGCCTGCGCGACTCGCCAAGTTTGTTACTGATTGTTAATTCCATAATTTCACCATCGCGGTATATTTATGTCTTCTTACTAGGGAGTGCGCTCGGACAACGCGCCGTGTTCCACAGAGTTGAAGTCATCCAGCACCGACAGACGTCAGACACGTCGCCTTTTGCGTCCACCGGCCTCAACTCAAACTTCGCTTCCCCTTCCCCGCTCGCTCCCCGCGTCAGCACCCCCCCCCCCCCCCCCCCCCCCCCGGTCGGCTCTCCGCGCCGCGCCACCCCGCTTCATTGCGACTTTTTTATTTTTATGGAAACTGACACTGTTAGCTACATCACCTACAACATCCGTGATGTCAGCCCATAACACCTTGGTGAACTAGGTGCCATGTCAGTGCTTCCCTTCATTTCATGTCGGCTACACTGAACTTGACGGAAAACACGAACTATTTACATAGCCGTTTCGGCCGACGACGTTTCGTTGAGTGCGACGGTATCAACCCGACCGGGATAAACCCTACCACCTTGTAATGTAAGAAGGGAAGGGACATACAGTTTAGCGTGGAATCCGAATCACGGTCAGCCTCCAACGGTCAAGCGGTCACCCATCCAAGTACTGACCGTCGACCGAACGCACCACTGAGCTATCGAGGCTGACTTGATTTCTATGAAACTTTTTTCGTAGCGCATCCCCTTGATACTTGTAGGTATACCTCGATGCATTTTGCATAACACTTTGTTCTTAGGTGAAACAGGCGCGGGTATTATAATATTATTTTCGTAAATAGGCCAGTCGTATATTATTTATTATCAATACTAATAATACATCTGTAAAGAATACATCTGTAAAGGATGGTCATGGAGCAAGTTACTTTGTTTTATGAGATATTGCGTTTGTAGACTTTATGGTATGATACTAAAACTAAATTAACGATTTTTAGAAATATTTTCTGTATGTACAGGTCGGTTAACGAAAGCTGGCGCGTGCACAGTACTCACACCAATGCAATTGTGCAAGTGCGAGTGAGACAGATCGGGGCATACGCATCACGAAACCCCGATCTGTCTCACTCGCACTTGCACAATTGCATTGGTGTGAGTACTGTGTACGCGCCAGCTTTGGTTAACCGACCTGTATGTATGTATTCCTCCATAACTCTTAAACCGATCAAATCGACCGAACCGAACTTAGTGCAAGCACATTTAACTATACGTGACACAGGATAGGCTAAATAAAATTCAGTTCCGGTTACGCCAAGATGTGGCTCTCAATAATCGAAATAAAGGTACGGTAGCGGGCTTACTTACTTTCTTCTTTTTAAATACGAATTTCACGCGAGCGCAGCCGCAGGCAAAAGCTATTTTAAAATAATATAAACGAGTAGTCCCAAGGCGCGCGGCGCGGCGGCCGGACTGTGGTCAGTCAGTACCGTAATCACGAGATTTAACCTACACCGCGTACTACGCTACGCCGTGTTCTCCGCATCATTTTGTATGGAGAAACGGAGCAGCGCCTCTAGTGATAGATTTGCGAACTTCGTTTCTCCATACAAAATGATGCGGAGAACACGGCGTAGCGTAGTACGCGGTGTAGGTTTAAATCTCGTGATTAGGGTACTGAAGGCTCATCGACATGTCGCGGTTGTTTCCAGCTGGCGAGTTATTACTAGCGCCATTAATATATTTAACGACAGTTGAAGAAGAAATTATATCCAAGCGTTACCGCACTTGCGGTTAGCCACTCACTAGCCGAGCTGCTGCGCTCCGCCGCGCCGCCCGCCGCCACCGCGCCCCCGGCTGGACCGTACCTTAACTTATTTTGCAGTATTTACATTATCCTTACCTTTAATAAAATCCAACGTCTGCTTTCTTTCTGTCTGTATGTCTGTCTGTCCGCTTATAACTCGAGAACCACTGAAACGATTTCACTGAAAATTCTAGGGATAGCTTGATTCTTCCCATCAACTTATAGGCTACTTACTATCACACTAAATGGCTATGTATAAACTACAATAAAATAAAAAATTGAAGTGCAAACGCGCAAGTACGAAACAGTGACCCTTACAATGCGTGTGGATTACTGGCTATCTGGCCGTCTATCTGCCGGATAGCAAAAAAGTGACCGAAAATTCTGGCTACAAACAAAGACGCACCATAAACGTTGTCCTATCTACTGGTGGGCTTGCGGCACAAGTCACAACTGATGGCGTCCTGTGTTGTTTGTTGCAGGATGGTGTGTGAGGAGGGCGAGGCGCGTGGGGGCGGCGGCGGCGGCGGAGGGGGCGGCGGAGGCGGCGGCACGTGAAGCATGGACCACGCCGTGAAGGCGATGAGCGCGCGCGGGCCGCTGGCGCGCCTCCTCGCGCGCCGCCGCTTCGAGTCGGAGGAGCTGGAGGCGCTGTACGCGCGCTACGCGTGCAAGCTGCAGCGCGGTTCGGTCGGCTCGGCGCTCGCGCTGTGGGCCGCGCTCGCGGCGGCGCTCTGCGCGGGCGAGGCGGCGCGCGGCTGGCCGCGGCTGCCGCACGCGTGCGTGCTCGGCGCGCACGCGCTCCTGTGCGCCGGCCTCGCCTGGTGGTGCGGCGGCTCGCGCGTGCCCGAGCGCATGGTACCGCGCGCCTGCTGGGCCGCGCTCGCCGGGGGGCTGGTCGCGCTCGCCGCGCAGCTGCCGGCGTGCGCGAGCAGCGCCGCCGCCGCGGAGGGCGCCGCGCACGTCGTGTGGGCGGTGTTCGTGGCGTACGCGCTGCTGCCGGTGGGCGCGCCGGTCGCCGCCGCGTTCGGCGTGCTCGTGCCGGCCGCGCACACCGTCGCCGCCGCCTTCACCGCGCACCGCTTCCCCTACTACGTGTGGCAGCAGGTCTGTACCTCCCCTCGCTCCGCCCCGTACCTGTCTCAAATGTATTCACTACATGTAATCGCGTGTATCGACCTCGGCAATGTTAAACGAGCGACACGTTCCAAATAATTCTCGCGCCGCCCACGCGCGCAAATAAAACTCTCCACGTCGGGGTCCGCCGCCGGTAAATGAGTCGGCCGACTGCGTTCTATATCAAAATGAAGTTTTTATCACTCTCGTGCGTTCGCGACTCCGTAATGAGAAATTAATTGTAGCCGTTGAGCTCGGCAGCCAGCGAACACCGCTGCTGGCGCCGAGCTGGCGCTGCTGGCGCATGGCTCGAGGCTCGAGGACCGCGCGACCAGCCGGGCCCACAAACATTCGCACCTGGATCAATGCGGATGTACCTTCTCTTATTGTACCTCACTAGATAGATATTAGCCGAGCTGGTGGCTGGTGATTCGGCACATGTATACATACATTGCATACCCGAACATAAATCTAAAAAAATCCACAGCGCCTTATGCAGTTTGGGAAGGTATAATGTCCCTGCCTCGCAACGATCGGGACCATAAGGAAAATAATTACGTCGATGATGGGGACATACTGGCTTGCACGAGGGAAGCCAAACTCAACGCAGCCAGCACCGGAGTTAGTGCTGCTGCTGTAGTCGAGCGAGACGAGCTACCGGCGGCGGATTGCCGCTTCAGTAAAGACCATCCGAGTTGCAAACTGCTGCAGTTTGCAACTCTAGTTGCATTCTAGCCAACTCTGGTTTGGAACCATTAAACCCCTTATTTTTACCCGACTGCGGCGAAGTCGAGGCGGAAGGATTATGTGTTTAGCTTGTAGTATGTATGTTTACATGTGTGTATCTATGTTTCACTCTACAACCCGAAGTACTGGGCCGATTTGTATAAGTAGTAAGTTGTGGATTCGTTCCACTCGTACGAGTGGCTGGCGTTAGGCGTTAGCTTTGAAAATAGCTTTTAAAAACCCCCATCGAGTGGGCGATATCATTGTCAGGAGCCCAAAAAGGTGATTTAAAAAATATACCACATTTAATAGTTTGGAACTAAAAGGAATTAAATAAAACATAAGATACAATTTTTACAAAACCCGACTACGAAAATGTAAAGAAATAACAAAGAAAGTTGATTGTAGTCGAGCGTGTGGAAGGATCCGAATAGACAGAGATAGCCCGACTGCAGAATTTTTCAATGTTCTTGTAGGTGAGCACCTGCCTCCAGCTAAGCTTTACATATAATTTTCACCGAATTTACCGCGAGCGGAGCCGCGAGCTAGTAAATAAATACAATAAATAAATCTGACGGGAGACGCCTTTTGCCAGGTAGATAGGAGCGACTGTCGCGTCTGGCTGCCTGCGGCGGTAACGTGTCCCGCTACTCCCGCTCCGACCGCCTCCGCGATAAAAATCTCGAGCCACGTGTTCACGGTGAACTTTCCTAAGTAACAATGTTGCACCAACCCACAGACTAAACCAACCGCTGAGAGAATGTTCCCAACCAACCAACAACAACAGCCAACTGACAGACGTCCGTTCCCGACGTCTGTCAGTTGGTCACAGTGATGAAAGTGTCTGAATTGCCTAAAAAAATAAAAAAAATAAAAATACAGTCGAATTGAGAACCTCCTCCTTTTTTTGAAGTCGGTTAAAAAGTACGACAACCTTGTCAAAATAGTACGAAACCTTATTATAAACAATTGAAAATGTTACCTTAGTTCGAACGTGCAGTTGACCGATGCAGTTGACAGAGTGAGTAACTTATATTTCAAACTTTAAAAAAAAACCTCATACAAATCGGTCCACTTTTTAAGATAATATTTTTTTTTATTACTTAATTACTTGATTTCAAACATAGCTAAGAACCATCCCGATTACACCAGTTTTCTAATAAAAAAAAAACCCATGCAAATCGGTTCATCAGTTTGGGAGCTACGATTCCACAGACAGACACACCCGAAGCGGCGGAGATGTAAATATTTCGTGTTTTCCGTCCAGTTCAGTGTAGCCGACACGACCTAAGGGAAGCACTGAGATGGCACCTAGTTCACCTAGTTATGAGCTGACATCACGGATGTAGCCAACCGTGTCAGTTTCCATAAAACAAAACCTTATCTGGAGATTGAATGAATCATACATACAACAGTGAACAGGCGCCTATACTCAATTGCCAACCATGGTAGGTTACATACAAAATTTAAAAAAACCGGCCAAGTGCGAGTCGAACTCGCGCACCGAGGGTTCCGTATCGCTATGTCATGGTCAGCACTGCTTCATACTGTTTTCGGTACATGGCGCGCATACACTTTTAGTTTTTTGTATGGGGACCCCGTAATTTTTTTTACTTTTTCTTATTTTTATTATTTGTTGTTATATTGGCCAAATAACATATTCTATTCATATTCAACGGGCTACCTATTACGATTCAAGAGATACACCCCTCGGACAGACGGACAGACAGACAGACGGACGGACAGACGGCGTAGGCTTAGTAATAGGGTCCCGTACGACAGATACGGCAGCCTAAAAATAATGTAGATCAACATTATTGAGCAACTGTTGCTCAACAAAATGTTTACCGTGCACACGTGGCTTTATTCTAGCTCGAGTTCCGACCCCACCCCAACCCCCGCCCTACCTCCCCCGAGATGCTCTCTCTTCTTGAACGGTTGTCTGTAGAACCCGAGCCTCGTTTGCCAGCCAGCCGAGCCGACACGACCTAATTATGTGAGACACGACGCCGCCGCTCCGCCGCGCAGGCTGCTGTGCTGGTGAATACATATTCTCTGAGATAACTACCTCGAAAGTTCAACTTACGTACAGGCATCATTTGTATAGAGTAAACATCAATAAAGCAACTAAACTATAAAGAAAATTTCACTCGAACACAAATTACTTAATTTCACAAATCAAAATCCGTTAAAGCATGAACGTGAGCTTCATGCGCCGGCCGAGCCACGTGGCCGAGGGTTCCGTGCATTCGCTATATCGTTGAAAGTATTTCAAATCGAATTTTCTTTATAATTTTGTTTACCTTTACGAAACCGCTTTTCAATTTTTCTTTTCAAATTCGCTTTTCAACATTAAATTTTTTAGAGGGGTCCGTATCCATACGGAAGTTTATTACTGAGCCTACGCCGTTTGGCTGTCTGTCTGTATGTCTGTTTGTCCGTTCTAGGGCTGTATCTTGAGCCGTAATAGGTCGGTGTCGTGCTTCCCAAAAAAAAAAAAACGAGAAAAGCAAAAATAAAAAAATTAAGGGGTAAGTACTCACTCACACAAGAAACGTGCTGAAAATCGATTTGTACATATCCACGCTACGCTACAAAAGATAGACGGATACGGTATTTTGACACGTACCGTATAGCGGGTCTTCGGACACCTCCGTGCGCGAGTAAAACTCGCACTTGTTATTTTGCTTGCGCCCCTGGAATTTGCACTGTGCTTGCTTACCTTGTATGTTGCCCTGTGTATGAGGATTCATATGGCAAAACAAAAATTCGAGTCGGCGGCACTGAGCAATCGAGCGCAGTGCGCACGTTTAATGGTGAATTTTGTAGTTTTTGTTTGTTTAAAAATTATTAGGATTTGTTTTTTTTTTCAAATAATGCTGCTTTAGTGTCTAGAAAATTAAATTCCCTATACAATGACGTAAATTGTATTCCAAAATAATTATCAAGTATGGAGCTAGCTCGACATAAGAAATTAAAATAGAGTCACATTCAGACATTTTTTTCACCATAAAATAATACTGTAAATTTAAAAAGCCTGCTTTAGTATTTAGTACATATTACAATGCGCGGGGCGGATCACGGCGTGTCGCCGCCGCAGCGGTTCGTCGGTGTTCTCCCTCGCACCGGCACCGTACTTGTATAGTGTATTCGCGTGGCGGGTCGCCCGCTGCGGCGGCGACACGCCGAGATCCGTCCCGCGTAGTCTACCTAGTTAAAAAAAATTGTTTTTCATATTATGCACTTCATAGAACTAAATTTTTGTTTTAAATTTTATAAAATATAACAATTTTCGTTGTTTTTCCATATGAATCCTCTTAATGTAAATATTTATGCCTAAAACATTTGACTTGAACGTACGGGAGCCAAGCATTTGGGCCGTGTCGTGTGGCGGCGGAGGTGGCGGCGCGGCGGCGCGGTGGGGCGGGGGCGGGGGCGGGGCGGGGCGCGTCGTATTTCAGAGCCCTATTCAATAAATACAATACGTTTCCGTCTTCAGAGAGAGCTTTCAGCGTCGCTTTAGGTGCGATAGCGGCTCCCATTCTAGTGTGTGAGGAGATTGTGTTGAATAATGTATTGATATTGTTGGGACCTTTATCTTAACTTGGAATGCCCTGGAGATTTTGTTTAGTTTTGTTTTTTTATTAGCGTAAATAAATGTGTGTCGAAGGAAACGTCTATGCGGCAGCGGATTCTTCATGTTCGTGATTGCGGGCTCCACATTTCTAATAGTGAAATCTGCATCCCTCGTCTGTAGCCGGCCAGTGCAGTGTTGCGGTTTAGTAAGTAGTTTGGATTGTTGGCTATACTGGAACTGGACTATAGCGGAAAACACAGTCGAGGCTGCTGTGCGGCCACCTTACATGCAGTATGGTGGTACTAACCCAGTCGGCTATATTTTTAGCCTACCCGAACGGTGGTGGTAGTAGGAGTAGGTATGCACGTAAATTGGTCTGTCAGAAAAAACTCATTGGTGCGTTTCGCCGGAGTCGAACCTCGGCCTTGAGATCGAGCGTCGCGTCGATCTAGGATGCGGTACAGGTACAGGGCACTCTTAACCACTGCCTCGGATGTTGCCTCTGATCTTAGGGACGTGAATGGCTCACAGTAATGCACTGCGGTCGGGACGGAGCGGGTTACCGCACCGCAAGCGAGGCTACGCGTCACATGCAGTGGTATACGGACAAGGATTTCAGCGGTCGGCAACGGTACGGCCTAGGTGGGATCGGAGCACACGACCTTGCTGGATAGGGTCACGATGGGAGCGCCGACTCCCCGCTGTCGTGGTGTGCTGAAGCGATGTCGTACATATTGATTGAATAGCGTAGCCATTGGCATTGGCGGCCGTGGGCAGGAAAACGGAGTGTCGGAAGATCACCCGCCATGTGGGATGACGACATCAAGTACGTCGTCGGCGGAAAGCAGTGGTTCCGTACCGCTGAATGCCGGGAGGTCTGGAGGAAAATTGGAGAGACGTATGTCCAGCAGTGGACGCTGACACGCTAACTGACTGACTGTAACCGTTTCACTCGCGATGCCACAGACTATCGAGCAGGCGAGTTTTATTAGCCGTTCTTTCTCGTCATGCTGATAGAATGGGCGGTTAAAAAAATATTTGACTTGTCCAAGAGTAATGTAGGTATTACCACAGAATACTTAATAGGTACTGTATTACCAATTGGATTAATAAACGAACTGTACAGTCAGCTTTCCTGCATTCCGTCCTCGAGGGCATACCAGGCTCGGTTGAACATAGGATAGGTGAATGTCTGACCGTTAAAGACTTATAATATGGTTGAGGCTGGCCGTGGTTTGGTTTCTGAAAACCGTCGAGTTAGTATTCCTGGATTTTGGACCACTTGCATCCATACACGATTGACTTCCCGCGAATGCGAAATGATCGGTTCTGTAGGTCACTGTTCTCAAGGCCGGTAAGCTCTAGAATGCTCTCCTCTCACTTGCCATTTTTTATGTAAACCAACATGGGTGGCTGTGTCGAGGTACAAAAATGGTGCGGTCCATAGCCAAAATCAACTCTCCTCGCGAAACCGCTCTCAGTGAGTCGCCATACCAGCTGACTTTATTGACAGTTGCCCATGATTAAGTAATCTGTGCCCATGTATTTACATACTCTCTTAACCACACTATCGGTTCTTTCAACAGGGGCTTTAATAGACATCTGTCAGGCGGGCTCGGCATTTGCAACGTCCGCAATCCGACTGTCCAACAGAATACTTAATAGTTAGTACCATGTGCATAGGGCGCGGCAGAAGCGGGGTGTGTGGGTGGAGTGTTGATAGTGGAGTGAGGGTATGGGTTGGTGCTGTGCGCAGATGTTGGGCAACGTGCTGGTGTTCGTGTGCGTGAACGTGGTGGGCGCGCTGATGCACTCGCTGATGGAGCACGCGCAGCGGCGCGCCTTCCTCGACACGCGCAACTGCATCGCCGCCCGGCTAGACATGGAGGACGAGAACGAGAAGCTGGTGAGCCGCCCTTATCCACTCTCTACCGCTAGCGTAATGTGCTGCCTGCTGCTTCAACGACCACCTTTTCAATTCTCCTCCAGTACTCCTGGTGTTCAGCGGTACGTAACCACTGCTGTCGGCCGACGACGTACTTGATGTAGTCGTCCCACCTGGCAGATGGACTTTCCACATACCTTACTAGTTCAAATTGTAGCGGACTGGGTTGATACCACCGTACTGGATGTACGATGGCGGCATTGCAGCCTCGGATGTGTTCTCCTCTAGTCCAGTATAGCCAGCAATCCAGGAAAGTCTCCGGTATGGCACCTACCTTCTCGGAGATGATATTGGCTGGCCGTTGGAGTAACCGTGTCATACACTGGCGGCCGTGGACAGGAAAACGGAGTGTGGGAAGATCACCCGCCAGGTGGGACGACGACATCAAATACGTCGGCGGAAAGCAGTGGTTCCGTATCGCTGAAGGCCGGGAGGACTGGAAGAAAATTTGAGAGGCGTATGTCCAGCAGTGGACGCTTACACACGCTGACTGACTGGGTCGGAATTACAATACTGAACGAAGGTCGGCCACACAACAGCCTCGGCTGTGCTATGCTGGATAACCAGTAATCTGAAGAAACAATTTTCGAAAACGGGCATACAATTTTCTCGAAGTTGATATTGACTGGCCGGAGCACTGCTCCTGCCCCTCTGACTTAGCTCCACTCGCGACCACTGCTCGGACGAGACTGATGCAGTCGGTCGCGACATAGCCAGCTGTGGCCGTATTCTCACCGTCAACGTCGGTGACGCTGACTAGTTATGTCTCTGTCTAGTTCATATAATTAGACAGAGACATAACTAGTCAGAGTCACCGACGTTGACGTTAGGACGTTAGAGAATACGGCTACTGGCTGAGACTATGTGCGGTGTGTTGAAACTGTGTGTGTGTGTGTGTGCGTGCGCTTGCGCAGGAGCGGCTGCTGCTGTCGGTGCTGCCGCAGCACGTCGCCATGGAGATGAAGAACGACATCATCTCGCCGGTCGAGGGACAGTTCCACAAGATCTACATACAGAAGCACGAGCAAGTCAGGTCCGTATACCCACACTACACTACACTATAGTCTATTCCAAATAAGCCTGGATAAAAAGTCATTGACCTTTGAGTGCTAGCTCCCTTGCAGAAACGTGAAACGCTAAGCTCCGTCTCTCTCTTGTGCCACGACACCGGCGCAGGAGAGAGACGGCGGAGCTTAGCTTTTCACGTTTGTGCAAGGGAGCTAGCAGTCAAAGGTCAATGACTTTTTATCCAAGCTTATTTGGAACAGACTATACACCTCATCTCCATTGTTTGCGAAGTGTGAGAGTGGGCAGTTGACATTGAGTTGAGAATGGGTTTTCTAATAGGTAAACATGCTGTTACATTTTAGATGGTGCTTTTTAGGCTTCGTATCCGTGCGGGATCCTATTACTAAGCCTACGCCGCCCGTCCTATCTTTAAGGGATATCTTTTGAACCGTACCTAACAGTTAGTGCGTTGAGTTTTTTCCCAGAATATGTGTTATTATGGCGAATATCCTAACGAATTTAAAAAAAAAAAAACAAAAAGTAAAAAATAAGGGAGTCCCATATAAGAAATTTGTGTTTTTTTTTAATGTACATACTTATGATCTTGATGATGAATTAATTGTGAAAGTTCAGTGGACGTAGGATTATATAAGTTATATTTAAACATTTATATTTTTCTACCCCCTAAACCTTATCCGATTTTTACAATTCTTTTTTTGTTTTAATAAGGACAGTCGAATTTACGTTCCTGTATTTTTATTTTTTTAATATCTAAAGTGATGAGATGACTCTATAAAGATTATTGAACTTCATGACATCAACAAATAAAAAAAGCCTCAGGTGCACTCCGGGAGTGCCGGCAGAAGTGAAAACACCGTAACATTGCTTAAAAAAAAAAAGTTTAAGTTTTAAGTTTATTTATAAAGAAGGTTTAAAAAAAATAGAAAATAAAAAAAAAATTATGAAAAAAAAATTATGTAAAATTTAGTAGAACGGACAGACATGCATTTGTTACGGAACCCAACATTCATTTTGCAGAACTTAGTAGAATGGACAGACATAAACGTGTTACGGAACCCTACTTTTATTATAAAATAACCGTCGGAGGACCTTGGTTGAAAATTGTAAAATTTAGTAGAACGGACAGACATGCATTTGTTACGGAACCCTACATTCATTTTGAAATAAATGTTAAATTTATTAGAACGGACAGACATGCATTTGTTACGGAACCCTACAATTCATTTTGCAGAAATTAGTAGAATGGACAGACATAAACGTGTTACGAAACGAAACCCTACAACCGAAACCGGGAGTGCCGGCAGATCCCGTGCCAATCGTAAGTTAACCCTTATTGCAATGACTTAAGGTTACATTTTTAAATAATAATGTCGCTGTCGCGGTGTTACGAACAGAATTGATCCCGTGCCACTGTAACTTAACCCTTAATGCAATGACTTAAGGTTACATTTCGCTTTTCGAGACTGACGAGGACGCGATGACGCGAGCTTAATTTTTTTTACCCAAGCGCCGCTAAAGAAGTTTTCACTTCAAAAATAATTTTTTTCGGTGAAAATACAAATTTTTAGCTCCGGTGTTGTAGGTATATTTCATCCTAAACAAATGACAGGAACGTAGCTTCGGACTGTCCTTAAGACAATAAAATCGGATAAGGTTTAGAGGGCTAGAAAACATAAATGCCGAAAGACGATTTTGTATGGAGAAAGTGAACTTCCGTCTCGTCTTCAAGTTATAATGACGCATAATTGGAATTATTTTCTCCTATCAAAATATAAAAAGCAAAAACGCGAAAGGAACGATAAAAAGGAACAAACTCAGCATTTTGAACGAACGAATTCGGAGCTCTGGCTGGACACAAGTCTCAAGGTAAATATGAAAAGCCTTTTCAGTTCGCTCCGACACAATACAATTTACAACGATATCAACTTTAATTAGTTGTAAACTGTTGTACGCGATTCGGGGAGTAAAGTTGAATCGGTTCGCCTGCGGCGGGGGCGCCTCCGCGACTACGGGGGGCCTCCGTCCCCGCGGCGCCGCCCCGGCCTCCGTCCCCGCCGCGCCGCCCCGGCCTCCGTCCCCTCCGCGCCTAGCTTGCGATCGCTGACGAACTATTGCATCGATCTAGCTAGAGAAATGGAAATTCGCAAATGGCAACTCATCCATCACAATGATAAGATGATCACGAAAATATTTTTTTTTTTTTTATTAGAAACGTCAGCTTGTTGCCCCGGCCCCGAGGCCCCCACCCATACGGTGACTACCGACGCCCATGGAAATTCAGTCGTTTTGCAAGAGTTGCCAATGCCATGCCGGTGTAACAGGCGCCTGTTTACGCCCCTCTTGAAGGACTCGAGTCTGTACTTGGAAGGAAATGTATAGGTAAGGAGAGCGTTCCATCGTAGGTACACGGTGTGGTGTTATTCCTACCGCGCCGCGCCGCCGCGCCGCCGCCGCCCCTGCCGCGGGTGTATAAAGCTCCGAACTTTTCGCAAGTCGTCGCAATATTAATTAATTTATTTCATATTTTAAATAAAACATTTTGTCGACTTGGGTGTTTCAAATTAGTTGTTTATATGTATAAACTCAACTTTTATTAATTACTTGACTTAACCCTATGATCTTTGTATTTTACTATCTTTTATTAATTTTTTTAACAATGTTTGACTTGATTTTTTTTTATCCTTAGATATAGTACCTATGTTGTAGTTCACATAATTAAAGTTTAGTATGTAACTTATATTTAAAAACAATAAAAAAAGCTCTATATGGTTTCTTGGCCGGTTCCTCCTTATATACTCGTGGAGTGCATTGCTGAGCGGGACTAAATAAAACCAAAATTACTTATGTGTATGGAGTGAGTTATGGCCAAATAAATATATGAATGTGAATACTTGAATAATATAACTTTAACTTAAATGTGAATGAATGTGAATATGTGGTACTTTAAAAGAATAGCCCCACTGCATCTCTCCCCGTGTATGTCGTAAAAGGCGACTAAGGGATATGACTCCCTTCTTATATTACTAGGTGGTAAGGTTTGGCCCGCCCGGGTTGGTACCACCGCACTGAATGAAAGGTCGGTCGAAACGGCTATGTAAATAGTTTGTGTTTTCCGTCCAGTTCAGTGTAGCCGGCACGACCAAAGGGAAGCACTGACGTGACACCAAGTTCACCCGGTGTTATGGGCTGACATCACGGATGTTGTAGGTGATGTAGCCAACCATGTTCGTTTCCATAAAAAAAAAAAACTCGAATATAGTTGGTAGCAGAGGGGCGTGGGAACGTTGCGGTGATCGTGGCAGCCTTTTAGAAAACTGTGTGGGTAACGTGCGAGTATTTGAAAGCACCGCACATATTGATAGCGGGCACGTGTTCCACGTGCGTGTGGTGGGTGGCGCAGCGCAGTAGTATGACGGACTCGCTAGGGGCGGTGAGCTTGTGTGTCCTTGTGTTTAGGGTGGGCGGTACGGGAGGGTGAGGAGGCGCGGAGGGGGCGGTCTGCGGGTTGAACTGATTTCCGCACAAAGTTGTTCGGCGACATCTGGCTCGCGGCCCGCCCGGCGCCCCCGCCTTGGAACTGCTGGGGGGCGGGCGGCGCGCGGCGGCGCTCCCCTCCACTCAGTATAGGCGGTTTCAAACAACGGAGCTTTTCTTATTTTTGAAGTCATACTTCTTAACGCACGTTATGAAATAAATTTCACTATTTGAAAATGGGAAGTAAATTTGCAAAAATCGTCACATCACCGTCACCGCATACAAGTTATGTGTAAGTAAGTATGTCGGTTAATATTGTGCGGTTCTGCCTTTGACGGGGTCGAGGGGTCGGGCAGTCGGGGGATTGAGGGGGCAGAGGAGAGGGGGAGAGGGAAAATCACGCCAAAGAACCACCTTGTTTACAGGAAAACATAAACGAAAACGTAATCCTCTCCACGCGAGTTGGACTCGCACTTGACAGTTTTGATGCAACCCGGTGCAGAGGGGCCAGAGCACATACTCATACTAGCCAGTATCATCTCCGAGATGGTGCCTCTATACCTGGCTGGCTGGCTATACTGGACTAGATGAGAACACAGCCGAGACTGCTATGCGGCCATCTTACATCCGGTCAGGTCAGCCAGTGTACCGAGAACAACATCTTGTAGAGACTTTTTCAAATCCTTTGGTATATTAACTGTGTGCTCTCTATATATATATGAAGTAGTGGTATATGTACGCAAAAACATGAATTCTTTTGAGTCAAATGGCGCAAGCCATAATTATAACACACGTAACTCAGAGCGCTTAAAATCTGTTGCGCATAAATCGGCGATGGCTGAAAAAGACCCTGACTTGATTGGACCCAAATTGTACGAAAATGTTCCTGATACAATAAAATCAATAAATAGTGACCATGTGTTCCAGAGTCAACTGAAAATATTTCTCTTAGACAATCCATTTTATAAGTTAAGTGAATTTTTTTCATACTCTAAATAAAAATTCTGCTGACTTTGATAATTCAAATTGTTTATATGCATAAACACAAATTTTATTAATAACTTGACTGAACCCTATGTTCTTTGTTTTGTATTTTATTATCTTTTTTAATGGGTATATTTTTGACTTAGTATTTTTAATTTTTTGCTAAGATATAGTATGTTATATTTAACATAATGAAAACTTAGTATGTAAGTTATATTTAAAAAAAGCTCTGTAAGGATTCTTACCCGGTTCTTCCTTATAGATTGCACTACTGAACGGGACATCATAAAAAATGATGACGAACCATACTGAATATGCATATGTCTCAATGTAATATTGTTATTGTTGTGTGTTCTTTATGGAGAAATAAATATCTGAATCTGAATCAGAGGGATTGTGCTGTACATATTTTGCAAAGCTAATTATTAATAAATCATACAGCCAATAGCAGTCACAGTAAATACATTGTTTGATGCAAGACGTATTGCCAATTGCATGTTTACCTGTTTAGTTACATTACATGTTTATGCATAATTAGCTTTTGCCCGCGGCTTCGCTCGCGGTAGACTCAGTTTATTAACAAATCCGATTCAAACGCAAATATGATAACGATCGCTTCCCTTATTTCTCTCTCTCCCCCTCCCTCGCCTCTTCCCCTCCCACCCCCTCCCCACCGTCACTAAATACTATACTTTCTATGATACTGCTCAGCCTTATTGCTATTTATCGTGACGGTATCCTTACCTATAATAAAATCCAACGTCTGCTTTCTGTCTGAGTGTATGTCTGTCTGTCCGCTTATAACTCGAGAACCACTGAACCGATTTTAATAAAACAAAATTCTACGGATAGCTTGATTCTTCCCATCAACTATAGGCTACTTACTATCACGTTAAATGGCTTATGAGGTTAGCAGTGAAGTGAAATATGAGAGCGGGCGGAGCCGCGGGCACAGCTTGTATACTATATAGCCTATATTGAGCCTCAATAACTACTCTATATATTGGTGCAAACGGCATCAAAATCTGTTCAGCAGTTCCGGAGATTACCTCGAACATACATACAGACAGACACGTCCCCTTTAAAAAGAAGTAGAGATAGAGATAGAGACTATTGAGAATAGAATAAGTTGACTAAATGAGCATACACTTTGATGTGTCTAAGCATGATATTATGGATACTGACACGGTTGGCTACACTACATCACCTACATCCGTGATGTCAGCCCATAACACCGGGTGAACTAGGCGCCATGTCAGTGCTTCCCTTCATGTTATGTCTGCTACACTGAACTGGACGGAAAACACGAACTATTTACATAGCCGTTTCGACAGACGACTTTTCATACAGTGCGCTGCGGTGGTACGAACCCGGGCGGGATAAACCCTACCACCTAGTAAGGTAAGAAGGAAAGGGACCTACAGTTCAACGTGGAATGCGAACCACGGTCAGCCTCCAGCGGCCGAGCGGTCACCCATCCAAGTACTGATCGCGCTCAGGGTTGCTTAACAACAGTCGACCAACCGCATCACTGAGCTACCGAGGCTGACAAAAAGTGAACATCGTACGAGCATAAAATGATGTTTGGCAAAACTGTACCACCAGTCAATAGCTAGCTCAAATCTGCACGTGCGGGTCGTACGGCGTCGCGGCGGCGCACAGTGGTCTGGAAATCGAGCTCCATAGACATAGAACCTTAATGTCAGGAATAAAAATGAAAACAAATTTAATGTCTCTGGTATACCTCCCTTTATTTCATGAAGGGTATAAGTAGCTCCACGAGTGAGAAAAAAAAAGATTTGTTTTTTTTTGTATGGATGAAAACACTTAAAGTAATTTTTTTTTAACTGAATGAAACTGAAGGGCTGGTGCTCACATCTTCTATTGCACCTTACACGGCGATCAAGATGACATACAATTCCTTCACCTTTGGGTGCCTATTTGCGCGTAGCAAACGTTTGAAATTTGGAATTTTCGATCAATTATTTTTCAAACCTTAGTCGTAATTTAATGAAGTTGCCTATCACTTTGAATATGAAAATACTTTTCTCATGTTGTTATTGTACTGAGTAGTACTGACAGTACAGTAATTAACCATATTTTATAGTAAACACAGCGTAGCACTGTTAAAATAATAAGAATAACATACAACACACACAAGCGAGCGACAACTAATTAACGAGTTAGCGAAAACCGGTTTTTTTCAGTCGCAGCGCGTACTAATCCTCAACACATAACCAGTCCCATGCCTTCTTAGTTTCAGCGAAATTCTTTCAGTAGCTTTTAGCACTTATAATTATACTTATTACGTTCTATTTGTTTACGTGCTATGATGGAAGGTTTTGGTACCAATTTGGACATTTTCGTGTTTGTGGCAAACAACAGTTGTTTCCCACAGCCCAGTGCGTTGTTTGAAGTTTTTAGGAGTGCCCTTGATCTGTCAGAAAGTGAAAAGAAAGAACTGAAACAATTCTGTCAGACTTATGTGTGTTCGTTGAGGAACAAGTGGATCTCGTGTAATCGCACGAGACATGCATTCACGAAGAAGTACGAGACGTGGCTGCAAGAAAACATAAAATGGCCTGAGTTCATGAGGGAAAAGATAACACCTCCTTAGTGTCAGTAGAGCGGCAACCATGTTCCAGTGACTTCGGTGTAAATGAGGGTGCATCAACGTCCTCAAAACCAGAGACGTGCACTGTTGGAATATCACCAAGAGTTGTGAGTGAAAGGAAACCGTTCTCGGAACTAAGCCCTAAACAGAAGAGAAGGAGAGTGGAAGAGCTCCTAACGCATAGCACTGAAAGCCTCGCTTATGCAACTGTTTTAAGTGTGAACAACAAGGATGTGGTAGAAATAATAAAATTGGTCACAGAGCATCCCGAAGAAGCTACAAAGATAAAACAATTGTTGAAGCCCAAGAAAGCTGTGCCCGTATATTCCGTTGATAAAGCTTTAGGTATTTTGACGCAGAGACGCAGAGGCACAAAGAAGCACATAAAAATACTGGAATCATCTTTGTCCGCCATACTTTGCTTGCACAAACTTTGCCCTGAAGCACCATCAAAGCCCCACTTGGATATTAGTTTTAGTTCTTTGCCATCCAGCGAACATCCCAAACGTAGGAATTTTCCTAGCCTAGCAACAGTTTTGTCCAAAATTGCTTGAAGCTGTACTCTTACCGATGTTTCCGTGATTTCTATTGTATCTTTTGGTGGGTAACACTCCTTCTTTGCCTCTAAGATGGCAGTATACGAAGGATAGAGTTGTACTCCTTCTTGTTTTGCACAAGCTCTTAATGTTGTATACTGCCACTTCGAAAGCTTCAACGACGTCAAAATACCTAAAGCTTTATCAACGGAATATACGGGCACAGCTTTCTTGGGCTTCAACAATTGTTTTATCTTGGTAGCCTCTTCGGGATGCTCTGTGACCAATTTTATTATTTCTGCCACATCCTTGTTAGTCACACTTAAGACAGTTGCATGAGCGAGGCTTTCAGTGCTATGCGTTAGGAGCTCATCCACTCTCCTTCTCTTATGTTTAGGGCTTAGTTCCGAGAACGGTTTCCTTTCACTCACAACTCTTGGTGATATTCCAACAGTGCACGTCTCTGGTTTTGAGGACGTTGATGCACCCTCATTTACACCGAAGTCACTGGAACATGGTTGCCGCTCTACTGACACTAAAGAAGGTGTCATCTTTTCCCTCATGAACGCAGGCCATTTTATGTGTTCTTGCAGCCACGTCTCGTACTTCTTCGTGAATGCATGTCTCGTGCGATTACACGAGATCCATTTGTTCCTCAACGAACACACATAAGTCTGACAGAATTGTTTCAGTTCTTTCTTTTCACTTTCTGACAGATCAAGGGCACTCCTAAAAACTTCAAACAACGCACTGGGCTGTGAGAAACAACTATTGTTTGCCACAAACACGAACATGTCCAAATTGGTACCAAAACCTTCCATCATAGCACGAAAACAAATAGAAAGTAATAAGTATAGTTTTTAGCGCACAAGTGCTAAAAGCTACTGAAAGAATTTCGCTGAAACTAAGAAGGCATGGGACTGGTTATGTGTTGGGGATTAGTACGCGCTGCGAGTGGAAAAAACCGGTTTTCGCTAACTCGTTAATTAGTTGTCGCTCGCTTGTGTGTGTTGTATGTTATTCTTATTATTTTAACAGTGCTACGCTGTGTTTACTATAAAATATGGTTAATTACTGTACTGTCAGTACTACTCAGTACAATAACAACATGAGAAAAGTATTTTCATATTCAAAGCGATAGGCAACTTCATTAAATTGCGACTAAGGTTTGAAAAATAATTTATCGAAAATTCCTAATTTCAAACGTTTGCTACGCGCAAATAGGCACCCAAAGGTGAAGGAATTGTATGTCATCTTGATCGCTGTGTAAGGTGCAATAGAAGATGTGAGCACCAGCCCTTCAGTTTCATTCAGTTAAAAAAAAAATTACTTTAAGTGTTTTCTTCCATACAAAAAAAAACAAAACTTTTTTTTTCTCACTCGTGGAGCTACTTATACCCTTCATACTATAATATGAAATAAAGGGAGGTATACCAGAGACATTAAATTTGTTTTCATTTTTATTCCTGACATTAAGTTTCTATGTCTATGGAGCTCGATTTTCAGACCACTGTGCGGCGGCGGCGAGGTCACCGACCGACCGGTGCTCCCGCCCGTGCCTCCTCCGCCTCCGCGCCGCGCCCCGCCGCCGCCGCCCCGCAGAGATTGATCGCTGCGCTGCGCGCGCGCTGATCTTCTCGCTGCCTGCCCTTAAGCCTCGTTCACATTGGTAGAGTTATAGCAACGGTAGAGTGCACTCAAACTGTGCTGATCACAACAGGGCGGGGAGCTGCGCGCGCGCTACACTCACACCCGGTTTCCAGGCAGCGTTCAGAGTGCGCGTGCGCTATTTATTGTAGTGATTACCACTGGCCATCAGTACAATTAAATCATGCGTACCAATCGGTTCTGCCGATCTTACCCTCGATCTTACCTCTACCATAGATTTCCCCCCAAGTACAGTTTCGGCTCCTTCAATCGAGGCGTGAATATGACCTGTCAGGCCGGCGACATGGCATTCGAAACCCCACATACGTCCGAATGTCCGTGGGCGTTGTTAGACACCTTATGGGTGGCTCAGCGCCACATGTCTCGCTGTGGTGCGACAACTAAAACCAATGGTGCAGTCAACAGAGCCAAAAATTTGCCAGCAGATTCGCGGACTGTTGCTGGGCTGTCTAACCTTTTAATACGAGTGAGCGATATATTTAATACTACTCGCGGCTAGTGTTGAAAATGACCAAAGTGACTGAATTTGACTGGCGGTCATTTACAGTCAAATTGGTCAAAAACGGCAAATTCAGTCAATTTCATTTTAGTGTTTTTTTTATTTTTTCTTGGTCTTGTTTCTTGCGCTGAAAGGGAGCCCGACCGAGAGGAAACAAATCAAAAAGCTACTTAAAAATACCATACCTAAGCTACAAATAAGTGCTTGCTTTAAACTTGCGTATAAATTAAGTTGTATGTAATAATATTAATTTCAAAAAGAAATAAAATTTTATATCTTTATTGTTGGTTACATAATACAATAATAACAGTTAGTGTTACCTAGTAATAATAGTTAGAATTATAAGACAGGAATGTTTGAATCAATTTGACTGAATTTGACAATAAATGACCGGTCAACTATTTGACTAGTCAAATTCAATCATTCGCCGCCCTACCAACTCTACCGGTTACTCGACTAATGTGAGCTAGGCTTTACGCAACCGTTACCAACTCTACCGGCTACTCGACCAATGTGAGCTAGGCTTTACGCAACCGTTACCAACTCTACCGGCTACTCGACCAATGTGAGCTAGGCTTTACGCAACCGTTACCAACTCTACCGGCTACTCGACTAATGTGAGCTAGGCTTTACGCAACCGTTACCAACTCTACCGGCTACTCGACTAATGTGAGCTAGGCTTTACGCAACCGTTACCAACTCTACCGGCTACTCGACCAATGTGAGCTAGGCTTTACGCAACCGTTACCAACTCTACCGGCTACTCGACCAATGTGAGCTAGGCTTTACGCAACCGTTACCAACTCTACCGGCTACTCGACCAATGTGAGCTAGGCTTTACGCAACCGTTACCAACTCTACCGGCTACTCGACTAATGTGAGCTAGGCTTTACGCAACCGTTACGCGCGCGGCTGTTCGCTTCTTCTCAATTCGTAATCTTCGTTTCTTCTATTATATTATAATGTAGACGGTGTGTGTCGTGTCGTGCTATATAGGTCCATGTGGCCTGCCTAAACTTTTACATGGGGCCGGCTGACGTTCCGTCTTAGCGTAAAAGGGTTCCACCTTTTTCTTGACCCTTGAGAAGCGCAGAATTTTCCCAGGCCGATTGTTTATTTATTCAAGAAGAGTCTTAGAAAATTATGAATAACTCTATGCTCAGATAAAGAATCATATGTAGATACACACACAGTCCCGTACAAAATCACACAGAAAATGTATCGACGAGTCAACCCTTAATATTTTATGTTTTCCTATGTACTGCGGGTTTAGGAACTGGCACAGGGGGGGGGGGGGAGCTTGGTGTATCGATTTATGACCCCCCCCCCCCCCCTCGAGAAGGGGAGCCCTGTAAAGGGGGGGGGGGGGGCTACAAAGTACCTCCAAAAAGGGAGCGAAAATGATAAATTAAGCATATAAAACAATGAAGGGAGCAGAAAAAGTTTTTACTTATATATTTGGCTCCCCCCCCCCCCAAATTCAAATGTATAAAAAACTCATTAACTTATTACGATTGCCTCTTCTCCAGCGCTGCATGCGGAAAGTGCAGCCCCGCCGTCCTTGCGTAACAAAGCGAACGGGGGCTGCACTCCCTCCGCGCCTCCGGCTTATAAAAACACTCTAGGGAATAGGCACACTAACAGGTTATGTCGGTGCGGTGAATTTAGTTTTTTCCGTAAAGTAACCATGTCTGACCAGTGACCTGTTAAAATTTTCAAAAAACATTTTCTCGAAAAGTATTGATCTCCTCGGGTTAATTCTTTCACTAATATTCTTCTAACATACTAAACTACAGGATATAACTACCAGAAATTTGCTATCAAACCTGCCATTAATTAAACCTCACCCCAATTATCTATTAATTGTAATGACTATTTTTAATTTCTCGGAAACTGGCAACACTCCAAACATTTTCTTTACCGATAAATCCACATGCAGTCGCGGTCAGTACAGATAGATTGCTCTTCCCCCGCCCAGCAGCGCAGCGGGGCGGGATACAATACTAGTATGCTGGCTGAGCTGAGGCAGAGTGCAACACAATGAACAACTACATTGTAGTACCAACCAATACAACCGTCCGGGTCCGCGCCGCGCGTGTCGATAGACGGAGGTTACACGCTAGGTTTGGCAGGCATCAGTTCAGTCCGTGACCTTTGTCACGACCAGATTGACGCCGGACTGACGCCAGACGTAAAATGCATTCGTACTATTAGTATCAAAATATTTTAAAATCCGTCAGTCTGGTCCATCATTCCAATCCATCCATCCATCAAAGTAGATTAAACGGTCAGTCTGGACCATGGTTTAACCAGACTGATGGACTGAACTGATGAAAAACCTAGCGTGTAACCTCCGTCATAGAGTCAGTGAGCGACCCGTTTGATTGCGAGAGAATGACGCGGCTGCGGCTCGCCCCAACTCGGACTGAACCGTAGCTGTGACCTACATGTAAAGCGACATCACATCACTAGATACATTCAGATAGATTCATATTCAAATATTTATTTCTAGAATACAAGGTCAAATACAGCTCTTTCTGAAATATACCAGCAACATTACGCACCTGGCATATTCCGTTTTATTGTACACAAGCTGTGCCCGCGGCTCCGCCCGCTCTCATATTTCACTTCACTGCTAACCTCATAAGCCATTTAGCGTGATAGTAAGTAGCCTATAGTTGATGGGAAGAATCAAGCTATCCGTAGAATTTTGTTTTATTAAAATCGGTTCAGTGGTTCTCGAGTTATAAGCGGACAGACAGACACTCAGACACTCAGACAGAAAGCAGACGTTGGATTTTATTATAGGTAAGGATACAAGCTGTGCCCGCGGCTCCGCCCGCTCTCGTATTTCACTTCACTGCTAACCTCATAAGCCATTTAGCGTGATAGTAAGTAGCCTATAGTTGATGGGAAGAATCAAGCTATCCGTAGATTTTTTTTGGATTAAAATCGGTTCAGTGGTTCTCGAGTTATAAGCGGACAGACAGACACTCAGACAGACAGAAAGCAGACGTTGGATTTTATAAGGATGTAATGTAATACTTCATCTATCGTGGCTGATCGGTAGCTTTTCGAAAACTACATTTTATTAACTTATATTTGCATAGCTTTTGCCCGCGGCTTCGCTCGCGTGAAATTCGTTTTTAAAAATAATAAAGTAAGTAAGCCCGCTACCGTACCTTTATTTCGGCGCGCGGAACATTTCGGTTTGTATGAGAGCCACATCTTAGCGTAACCGGAAGTGAGCCTATCCTGTGTCCCATATTGTTAAATGTGCTTGTACTAAGTTTCATTGAATTCGGATGATCGGTTTAAGAGTTATGGAGGAACATACATACATACCGAAAAGATTTCTATAAATCGTCAATTTAGTTTTAGTATCATACATAGAGTCTACAAAAGCAGTATCTCATAAAACAAAGTAACTTACTCCATGACCATCCCTTACAGATTTATTATTAGTATATTGATGATGATGATGTGATATTGATGATGATGATGTGATATTGATGATAATACTCGTATTAATATTTGCAAAATTAGCTGTATTTTTTTTTACTTTTTAGGAATGTAAAATTTTAGTTATAGTTTATTAAATTTAAAATAATAAAGTAGGTAGTTATTTTTAAGAGGTCTACACTTACAATCGCTGCCTCCAGTTGACTGTTGGGTCGGCCCGACTCGTGTGTACGCTTCAGAACAATTCCATAGCGCACCACACACTAGCTAGCCGATACATTGGCGTAGCTGCAGTGCAGGCCGACCGTGCCCGGCACCGAGCGGTCGCCGGTCGGCACGCACGCACGACACCGCGTGCGTTCTGCCGGCACGTCTGAAACAGCACGTGGGGTTGCCACGTGAGCACCCGGCATGTGTGGGACGGGACTCACCGTATGCTCCACTGATCTGATACTATAGTGCCACCAGGAAGTTATGATGCGTGGGAAATATGCGAAACTGTCTGCATTCCTAAGAAGGGAGCATTGACTTATTAGGTTATTTCTATGGAACTTTCGATCGAAAGTTTGTCGATAATTTAGGTTATTAAGTCATACAATTTATCGATAAACTTTCGACCGAAAGTTCACATCCCTTCTTAGGAATGCAGACAGTTGCGCATATTTCCCACGCATCATACATAACTTCCTGGTGGCACTATAGTATGCTCTGAATTGCTCTAAGTTGATTGGTAGGAATGCTGGCGAATTCCGCATCCCTACGGAACCCTATTACTAAGCCAACGCCCACGCCCAGTTTGTCTGTCCTACAAGGGCTGTATCTTTTGAACTGAAATTTTCACAGAATGTGTATTATTATGATATAATGGATATAACAAATAATGCTGAGTCCGGCTCGCATTTGGCCGGTTTCTTCTTCTTCGACATGACATATTTCTTTTTTTATTTATTAACTTGCTTACATTCCTACCCATCTAGTCATTCGTTCCTATCTACACGTGCACGACATGCATGAGCCGTTTTATTTATCGTGCGGAGGCGGACCGCGGAGCGGCGGCGGCGGCGCTGCGCGGGCGGCGCGACGTACGGTACGTGTGTCATTTGTTTTGGATCGAACAACCGTCGATATTGTTCGGTTCTGTTTCTCTTTTCGTTACTCTTTCTACCCATAATACCTCTTTTTACCCGACTGCGCAAAGCAAAAAGGAGGGTAATGTTAACCTAATGTTTTTTTAGGAATTACGTCGTCGTCGTAAAAAATTCCTTGTTTTATGTTTTTGCTTTCCTTTTTTTAGTTAGTTCCAAATAAATTGAGGCGTAAACATATAAACAATCGATTTCACACAAATACCTATTGTACGGTTCATCTCTTCACCTTTGCTGATAAAAAATATCTCATACTCGCAAGTAGTGTTCGTACGTAAGCACCTAACCTACTTACTAATTAGGGGGGTCACTGTGCGTAGCGCATCCGACTGCGCCGCAGAATAAATAGAAATCACTAGGGCTGTGAGGTCTGGTGAATATGGAGGATTTCAATGCCAGCATCATGAACGGCAGCTATTGCAACAGCGGACTTGTGTTCCGGCGCGTTGTCCTGGTGAAAGAGAACAACATTCGCGATTTTGCCACGCGCCGTTTTTCACGTATTTAATTCCGCAATGTTTTTATGTGCTCTGCATATAAATACCCCGTAGTAGATCCACGATCGAGGTATTCAAGCATTACTATCGCCACGAAAGTCCCAGAAAAAAGAACCGATTATCCTACCGGCAGATCGAATTGCCTTAATTTCTTAGGAGTTGAGTTGGGGTTGAGGATGCCGGTCTTTTTCAATTGCCTTAATTTCTTATGAGTTGGGGATGATGGTCTTTTCCAATTGCCTTAACTTCTTATGAGTTGGGTATGACGGCCTTTTCCAATTTCCTTAATTTCTTATGAGTTGGGGATGACGGTCTTTTCCGATTGCCTTAACTCCTTATGAGTTGGGTATGACGGTCTTTTCCAATTTCCTTAATTTCTTATGAGTTGGGGATGACGGTCTTTTCCAATTGCCTTAATTTCTTAAGAGTTGGGGATGACGGTCTTTTCCAATTGCCTTAATTTCTTAGGAGTTGGGGTTGACGGTATTTTCCAATTACCTTAATTTCTTAGGAGTCGGGGATGACGGTCTTTGCCTTAATTTCTTAGGAGTTGGGGACGACGGTCTTTTCCAATTGCCTTAATTTCTTAGGAGTTGGGATGACTGTCTTTTTCAATTGCCTTAATTTCTTATGAGTTGGGGATGACGGTCTTTTCCAAGTCATGGACCGTTTTTTTTGTTCTAGATCGTAATGGTGAAGCCAAGTGTCATTAGTGCTTATGAATCTAGCCAAAAAAGTCAGAATCTTGATATTATTCCAAAGAGCTTTGCGAAATTCCCAGTCTGGATTGTTTTTGCACGTCGGTAAACATTCTGGGTACCCAACGCGCGGATACCTTTTTCATCCCCAAGCGGTCATGCAAAATGATATACGCACTCCCTCTTTACTTCTCCAGAAATAAAACGCTCCGTTACATGACGATCCGCTAAAACAATTGTTTCAACCTTTTAAAACATTTCTTCTCACTGCCTTCGTAGGACGTAACGAGCCAGGGTACTCTATGGTCTCCAACGTGCAACTGTAGAATATGGCGGAGCATCCACCCCTAATGTTTCTCTTAAGTATTGAAGTCCGTACTAAATTTTTTCAAGGACGCGAATTTCACTTTTCGCCAACAAGCTACAACAAGCCGCAAACAAATGTCTATCTGACAAAAGAATTGACTGTTGCTTCTTTTCGCACCTGACAGATGTCTTAGCTAAGCATTCCGGTATTAATGTTTTCTTTAATTCCAAGCACGATGATTCCAAGTAATACGAGTATGTATGTACCTCATTCTCACTTTAATTTAACGCCCCTCGTATACGGCGCACTCTCGAATCCTTGAGAAGCTGTCCAGAGAAACATCCTAAATACACATGATATGAAGTGTCTATTTGTACATCTAATGTGTCCTAAGTACAAATGCTTAATTTATTTATAGAGCCTCAGTATTAAAATTTTGTCTCCATCGGGCGTTATCATATCATATCATAGACATTATTATGGACGTTATAGAGTTACATCACGCGCGTTGCGCCCTCAGGCAGGCAGGATCTTCAGCCCTACGGACTTTTGAGAACCGATAGTTTCTCAAAATCGATCCTCTGTCGCACCGCCGCCATGGTGTGGAATTGTTCTACCGGCGAGTGTGTTTCTCGATAGGTACTTTCAATACACTTTTGTGGTTTTGTGAGGTGAGGCGGATTTGGCTTGTTTCGGGTACCTCTGGTCCCGCGGCAAAGCCACCCACACGTAAGCGGCCGCGGTAGGATCGAGCCGTTAAACTTACTTAAATACTTAGAAATTGTAATCGGTTAATTTATCTATTATATCACAATACGGAAATTGTCTACTAAGCACGCAACGTATCGGATCGGAACTCGAGTGCCGGCCGATAAACAAATATCCATGTCGATAACGTCACTCACTACACAGATACCAGCAGCATCGAATATTCATTAATCACGCTGCACAGCGCGGGCGCCTACTCGTCGAGCGGGTAATAATACCTGTTCAACTAGCAAATTGATCCGATTACACGACCATTGATCGAGTGGCGTCACTCACACATAGCAGCCCGCGAGCTCTATTATCCGAGTCAGATGAGAAGCCGCCAGTCAGACAGAACCTTGCTGCGCTCCCTTGAAGACTGTCCGACTAAGGTTAAAAAGGCTCGTTTTCGTGTAGAACCGACAAAATACTAATATGGGCAAGGCACAATACTAATAAGCGCAAAATTAAAACCGGAAAACGAAGACTTACCTAACCATGTAGGGAAGTTTGCAAAAATGTTCTTTTCATAGAAGTACGAACGCCCAAGTACAAACTTTACCGCAAGATCATGTCAGCTCGGACGCCCTATTGCGTCAGTGTGTTGTGATTGGATCTTTTCTAATGCCTAAGCCCCGCGCGCACTCCCCCGCAACAACCCCTATCAAACTAATGAAACTTTATAAACTCGAATATTGACCTTAATTTTTCATTTGATTTACAAAATCTTCAGTTCAATCTGACTACAAAAATTTTAAGTTGGCTGCTCCACACATAGCGCGTATGTGTGAATGTGTCTCGTGTGTGTACACTAGAGAGCGTTTCAACTAAAAGTTCCCTTCGCCGTTATGTTGGCTCCGCTGTCAGTGTCACTGTCAGTGCCTAAATTCGTGTTGATTATTCGTGAAGATTATATTACCTACCTAATAATTACGGGTAAATCTGTACACATAGCAACCCTCAACGCTGTTTTGACAGATAGACAGTGGAGCCAACATAACGGCGAAGGGAACTTTTAGTTGAAACGCTCTCTAGTAATATGTGGTGTGCATAGCGATACCATAAAAACATTAGGTACTTTTATTTAACTTTATTTATAGTCAGAACTTCTAAGTCGCATTATAACTAACACTGAAGACTATTCAACCCATAAAAATTCGATAGTATTTTTATCGACTTGAATCACTAGTTGTGTTAACCGTTGTGCAACCCTCTAATGTCAGTCAAATGTCACTTTCCTCCGTTTGAAAACGGACTATACTCCCGCCGTCAAAGTCGTCACGGACGGAATCAACTACGCTCCTTCTTCGCAGAGCCTCACAATCTCACAATCAAAACAAATAAATATATCGCTTTCACGAATAACGGGGCGCGGTTTATTACTCGCGCGGAATCAGAAGTCACGAGAACCTTGTCACACTCACTTGCCAACTGTAAAGCTAACGTCAAAATGGATGCGATGTAGTTCTCTCTCGCTCTGCACTTCCGTGGAGAGCGAGATAGGACCGCGTCGACGTCGTCGTCGCGAAACACATCTCTTGTGACGTTAGTTGGACAAGTAATATTAGCGCGAGTAATATTCGCACTTGCGTTGCTATCGCACAGTGTCAAATATGACCATAAAATCAAACACGTCCTTTTTATTCCAGAAATTTATAGATTTAGTTATTTAAAATGCTAGAGTAAAACTCCCCCGCCTCTGCGACTTTTAGTTTAGGAGAAATACATTTTTGAAAATTACACTTTTTTAGTTTCGAAAAAACGAAAAATAATTCTACAATTAAAACTAAGCTACTTATTTAAATTTCACTCAGCCTTATCAAAGACCCTTTCGAATATCCACATTTGAAAAGTTATTCGAGGCTGTGAAAGTTTACAGAAATCGAATTATATATATATATATATATATTTTTTTTTTTTTCTCCTAGATCCCGTAGTAGTAGGCGGAGATATTTATACCGAAAATAGTTCACTATTTCCTCTGTCCGTTAAAAAAAAACCGACGCCTAATTCCATGGGTTTAAGAAGTTATGCTCATTTTAGTGCAATTATCAAGTTTCGGGCAATAGGGTTGGCACTTTACAAAATCTTTTATTTTTCCGCAAAATAATGATATGGTCCCAGCAGTGGATGTATATGGACTGGTCAGTTAGTCAGTCAGTGTGTATGTGTTCACTGCTGGACATACGCCTCCCCAATTTTAAACATAGTAGCCGACATGAAATGAAGGGAAACACTGACATGGCATGCATACCTAGTTCTCCCGGTGTTATGGGCTGACATCACGGATGCTGTAGTGTAGGTGATTTAGCGAGCCGTGTCAGTTTCCATAAAAAAAAAACAAAAAAAAACCAAAACCAGCTAATTATTATTAAAAGAAATCACGAAACAATACAATAAAATTAATCAAATGTCAAAAATAAATAAATAAAAAATGGGAAAATTTTTATTCATTCTAGTAACAACCCTAGCCCATAGCGAATAACTCCTGTAACTTCTTAATCCCATGGAATTAGGCGTCGGTTTTTTTTTTAACGGACAGAGGAAACAGTGAACTATTTTCGGTATAAATATCTCCACCTACTACTATGGGATCTAGGAGAAAAAAAATAAAATTAAAAAAATAAAAAATAAATATAATTCGATTTCTGTAAACTTTCACAGCCTCGAATAACTTTTCAAATGTGGATATTCGAAAGGGTATTTGATAAGGCTGAGTGAAATTTAAATAAGTAGCTTAGTTTTTATTGTAGAATTATTTTTCGTTTTTTCGAAACTAAAAAAGTGTAATTTTCAAAAAAATATTTCTCCTAAACTAAAAGTCGCAGAGGCGGGGGAGTTTTACTCTAGCATTTTAAATAACTAAATCTATTAATTTCTGCAATAAAAAGAACGTGTCCGATTTTAAGGTCATATTTGACAACTGTGTATCGCTACTGAGACTGTGACTTCACGCACGAGCTGTCAGTGCCGTTTGATTTTGTCTAAATAATATCACAGTCATACATTACTCGCATACGTCAACTTAACATTCACAGTAATTAATGGAGACTTCGTTTAGATACTTGACGCATAACTGATTGATTAACTAACCCGCGCCCGCGCGCGACAGTTCCCATAGAATGCAGAGCGTTGATATTTTAATTGAGAAAGTGTCTACTTACAGCAGGCTCGTGTGTGTGGGCTGCGCACTTTATTAATTAGTAGCAGGTTTAGTCGAGTGGCACAGACGGCAATAGCCACAACAAATTAATGCCGGCACTTACGGTCGATGTTTAAACGTGCGTGGGGCCGGTACTTAAAAATAATAACCCCACTGCACCTCTCCCCGTGCGTGTCATGTAAAAAGGCAACTAAGGGATAAGGACGAGATACGATGCTAAAGGGCGACAGGCTAGCCACCTTGGCACGGTCCTTCCACCGATTCATGCAGCAGGTGGGTCTTCGTATAGTTATCTTGTCCGAATACATTGCTAAACGTGGCCGTCGGTGTTGTGCTGTAATTTACATTGCAGCACAACACCGGTTACTCTGCTAACCCTGATTGTCGGGCAATTATTTGGCAATTATACATATTTTCAACAGGTATAAGATATACATACTAGATTCCTCTCAACGAGAGAACTCGTTCTATAGAAGGCAATGAAATGAGGTCAGTGTATTTAGTCAGTTAGTTAGGATTTATACATCCACTGCTGGATATACGCCTCTCAACTTTCTTCCAGTCCAGCCGGCCATCAGCGGCACACAACCACTGCTTTACGCCGACGTACTTGATGTCGTCGTCCCACCTGACATGTTCCGTTGTCCTGCTGTTCACGCCATACGGTTAGGCAGGCGGGACATAGTCAACAAATACTTTACTAAATCTTACTCGTAGCAACATTTATTAAACACAGGTAATAAATTTTTTTTTTTTTTTATGGAACCTGACACGGTTGGCTACATCACCTACAACATCCGTGATGTCAGCCCATAACACAGGGTGAACTAGGTGCCATGTCAGTGCTTCCCTTCATTTCATGTCGGCTACACTAAACTGGACGGAAAACACGAACTATTTACATAGCCGTTTCGACCGACGTTTCGTTCAGTGCGGTGGTACCAACCCGGCCGGGATAAACCCTACCACCTAGTAAGGTAGGGAAGGGACCTATAGTTTAACGTGGAATCTGAACCACGGTCAGCCTCCAACGGTCGAGCGGTCACCCATCCAATCACTGACCGCGCTCAGCGTTGCTTAATAACAGTTGACTAACCAACCGCGCCACTGAGCTACCGAGGCCGACGAATTTTCTTATCCCTTAGTCGACTTTTACGATATGCGACGGGGAGAGATGCAGTATTATAACCAAAAACAAAATAAAAATGTTTAGCTTCACTTCACCTTACTGTGTTCAGGATAGGAAACTTAGGAATACAAAGTACTCATTATTAGAAGAAAAAAATCCTTATCACTCAAATCGAAATTCCGCATTTTTTTTTACAAAAATTTTAATTTGGAATAAAAAGTGGATGGACAGTGAGTATGGAGAGATTTGGTTAAAGTGCTGTTTAGGTCTAGGGAGTTTAATGGCCTAGTCCAGTCCCCTTTTTCTTTTAATGTCCAAATTTAAGTGTTTTAAATTTACCTACATGCAGTTCAATTCTACTAGTTAAGTATGTAAGTTTGTCATTTTATTTTTATTTGATAAAGGTGGACGTTAACCGTCCACCAAATCTCGATTAAACGATTTTCACCAAAGTATTATCGAATCTGGGAAAACATTTCAGAGCTTTTCGTCTTCAAATATGGATCCCTTTCGAACCCTGAAGTTACGAAACCCTGTATATTCAATATGGCATGCTCGCGAGATGTGTAAGAATGAAGTCAAAGACGAGACGAGACCCATTCAGAAACAAATCGCGCTTTAGTCTTCCAGCCGTCCGCGTCCTTAACCGACTCGAAAGACAAAGATCACACCTGCAAAGCGGTGTATTAGCAATTCATGCCTTTTGCCAGCATCTATTACGAGCATCACACACACACACAGAGCGCAATCCCGAACATGTACGCACTCGCGAGTCGCGACTCAACAGGAGAGGCGCACGTCACTGTCAGCTTTCAGTCACTTCACGGACGACCCGGGTCCGTCGGGGCAGTGTTATGAATTAAATATGTGGGAATCGGTCAGGGGTCACCGTTTTCTCCTTGACGTTTCGAACAATTCTATTTGGCCAATATAGTAACATCACCTCGAGCACCACAGAGTCCTTGACCAGACCCAGACGCTCAGACGCGGAATCGCCTCCCTGAGTCCCTGGTGACCCGGCTTTCTAGTACACATACAATCTTATATTAGCTGCAAACGCTGCTGTCGAGACGAGGTCAGTTGGCATTTAGCTCGAGCTTATTGATGATCTAGCTAGATAAGATATAGAGCGTCAAGATTTCCGATATAATTATTGTGCATAACTCTTTTTCCGTTAGGCTTTTGGCCCGCTAATCTATCACATCATCAACATTTCGCTGAAGAATTTTTGGCAATTCGCCCGTGAAGACTTGCTGTCTGTGTACCACAGACCTGGTTGCTAGATATTTAAATGGCCTCCACATGGGGCACCAAACACCATAACCCAGCCAGCTTTCAGCGAAAAAACGACCCAAGCAGACGGACGACCCATGCGCAGTGCGTCCGGGCGTTACGTATGTTAATCGTGTCCGCAATGGAGCGCGATTAAAACATTCGGCACACATCTTCTGGGAGCTGCGACCTCATCCTTCCGGCCTCCACTCGAGCCTCCCTCGGGAGCTGACGCTCTGTGATCCTCTTATTGCTAATGGGATGGAAGATACGAACAGCCTCCGCGGCCTTTGAACTCACTGCTAATCTCAGACGCGAGATGTTTGCATACTTAAACAGTTTTCGGCGTCATTTCTCATTAAGAAGGTCGAACATTGTAATAACCTCGCCCCTATACCTATTGTCTTACCTTAGATATTAAAGGCAGGATTATCAAAAATCAACTCTATAGCTCTATAACAACTAGAATATAAAGAATCGAAATATGGCCAGCGTATAGCTTTCAAGTGATCTCTAGGTTTGTCAGAAACAGTGTCGCTAATTCGTACACATAATTCTTGTAAAATGGACCCAATTATTACTTCCTTTTCAGAAAGCCGTTGTGTACCGTAATAACTCAGAGTACTAACTCTCATTTCCTAAATCTATTCTAGTAATTCTAATATCAACATTAAAACACTTACTAAACTAATTGCTCATCCATCTATAGTCATTAAACCCTTCTGGTTTCCCTCTGTGTTCTATGTGCACGCTTCGACAGCACGCTCACGCCTCGCTTGCGAGCTTGCGAGACCCGCCAAAATTCAAAATGAAAAGTGTTCTGATGTTTGTGTTATTGTTATTATTAAATTATGATCAATGTATTACTTGATAGCTTAATTTTGTTGTGCTGTTCAATAGATGAAATCTATTGTTTTATATTTTCTTCTATATTTTAGAACTTCAACAATACAAACTTTTATTGACCCCCCTTTGAAGGGGGTTGTGGAACTGGCCCCACTAAATTCGTATGGACCCTCTGTCCATACGATATTTATCCATCGCCAGTCCCCGTGACTCCCAACGCAGATAAATTTGTACTTAAGTTACAAATTTATTATTTGTCCCTAGGAGTCCCCGTTTTCTAATCTGTACAAAATATACATCTTCAGACAGATTTACCAATTTAATCTCGTAGTGTTATGTTGGAGTTCAAAAGATATTCTTTTGTCCTCCCTAAAGGCATAAGTGTATGCTTTTAATTGTGAGTGTATAGTGTATATGTTATGGTTTACATTTCTGTGGCTATCTATTGATATACCTACAGAAATTGTTTTATTCCAAATGATGCGGTCAGGGGTCCACCTTTCACCGAAATCAATTAGGAATATTTTCTTAAAGGTTTATTAAAATTGTGTGCTGGTCATAATCTATATAACCTATACAGGTATATTTAAACCTGATTTACGCAATCTCCCTACGTCCTAAAAACGTAACTAGCCAGAATGTTGCATGTGCATATATATTACAAAATTTACCTTTGAATTCCACTATCCTAACCGGTCTGACACGATTCACTACAATCACCTTAAATAAAACACTATTACAAATAGAATAGCGTAAAATATTAAATTCAAGCGAAACCACAACACCCGCCACTGAATCTAATCGCGAAGTTAACACTTAATAAAAATATACTTTTATATCAAAATACGGTAAAACCACTGATTTTACATATTTAAATTCGACATATTTTTTTTTTTTAATAATTACGCGTGGTTCAAACACTCTTATATACGTAGGATTTACGAATTTAAAGATCGGGTTTTGTTTCTTTTAATCTTCTCTATATTTTAAAATACCTTCCCAATGTACTAGTCCTCATGGTAGGCCAGTTCGGACATAGTGTCATTGTAAAAGTTCTTTGGAAGTCCTTCCATCACCAGTCAAGATTCCAGAATCCAGCTCAACCTTCATCCAGAACTCAAAAGGCTCAAAAAGAACATCCAAAATATAATTCGCAACCTAGTTGAAAATTCCTATATCACCCCCAAAATTACAAAATCCAGCTCAACCTTCATTTGCAACTCCGAAAGCTTTACAGAAATTCCCACACTAAAATTCACGAATCAAGCAAACTCTATTCACTGACTTCCTTTATGTGCGTGAAATTTATGATCAGGTCACAGTCCATTATATTTTAATATAAAATAAAACCTTCCCAATGTACCAGTCCTCATGGTAGGCCAGTTCGGACATAGTGTCATTGTAAAAGTTCTTTGGAAGTCCTTCCATCACCAGTCAAGATTCCAGAATCCAGCTCAACCTTCATCCAGAACTCAAAAGGCTCAAAAAGAGCATCCAAAATATATCTCGCAAACTAGTTGAAAACTCCTATATCACCCCCAAAATTACAAAATCCAGCTCAACCTTCATTTGCAACTCCGAAAGCTTTACAGAAGTTCCCACACTAAAATTTACGAAACAAACAAACTCTATTCACCGGTTTCTTTACAAAATCATTTATGTACTAAGAAACCTTCCCAATGTACCAGTCCTCATGGTAGGCCAGTTCGGACATAGTGTCATTGTAAAAGTTCTTTGGAAGTCCTTCCATCACCAGTCAAGATTCCAGAATCCAGCTCAACCTTCATCCAGAACTCAAAAGGCTCAAAAAGAACATCCAAAATATTTTCCGTAAAACTAGTTGAAAACCCCTATATCACCCCCAAAATTACAAAATCCAGCTCAACCTTCATTTGTAACTCCGAAAGCTTTACAGAAGTTCCCACACTAAAATTTACGAAATTAAACTAATTCCATTCACCGGTTTCTTTACCAAAACCATTTACTAAGAAAACCCAATCAAAAATACACGCGAGCGAAGCCGAGTGAAATTATTCACTAAGAAAACCCAATCGAAAATACACGCGAGCGAAGCCGAGCGATACTTCTTTTCCCGAACTTATTCGAAAACTCACGCGAGCGGAGCAGTACTAACTTTCGTATACGCACGACCGTCTCCTTCGACTCCCAAAACAGACTGAACTCCCACGCTCCCCTCCCTCTCCTTTTATAATCTTTCCTCGTGTCACAATCCTGACACGCAGGAACAAATCGAACGGTGGCCTCCTAGTATGGCCATGACACGTTCGTGTCACGGAGCGCAATTTTGTATGGAAATTGAATTTTGATTTTTAGTATGGGCTGGACACGTTTGTGTCACGCAGGAACAAATCGATCGGCTGCCTCGTAGTATGGCCGTGTCACGTTTCTGTCCGGACTCGTAATTTTGTATGGAGGATAATTTTATGATTTTAGTATGAACTGGACACGTTTGTGACACGATATAAATTCGATTTTGGAGGGAAAACAAACCCTCTTCGTACCTTCCACATGGTACCTAAAGCTGTTTCGCTCGTCAGCGATGCGCTTTACCTCTACTTCGGTGGTTTTAACACCACTTCCCCGCACCCATTGTGCATCTCCGCATGCAGAGAACTGTTGCTTTTGTTATATAAATTAATTGATGTTATTACATGTGCTCTATTAATAAGTCGACTTTTAGCGCCATAACGGAGTGTTTTATTTATATATTTTTGTTTAATATCGTCTATATTCTTCGAGTATTTTCATTTAAAATGTTAACGTTCCAAGTTGTTAGTTTTCTTATTGTCTATATATTAATTCCTGTACATGCGTGATACCATCTTCCGTGTTTGATAATACTATTCATGTACGGAACCTGGACACGCAGAAACCAATCGAAATCTCCTTACCATCGTCGTGTTTTATTCATGTCAGGACACGAAACCATTCCTTCATACTAACATCGCTTAACGAAAACCCCTCCCGCACCGCTTGACAAATTACCTCAGGTCGCTCCGCCTCGCCCCGCGGCCCACGCGCGCCCGCAGCTCGGTAATACCTCGCCCCTTGTCTTGTTTACCTCATACCTCTCTCCGCCCCGCGCGCACGCTCCAACGGATATTTATTTGAATATTTATGCGTAAAATGAATGTTGGCGTTATACTCAATGAAGCGATGTTTTGTTTTATTTAATGATTTTGTTTAATAACTGGTACTTTGTTTATAAACTCTTCCCTTTATAAAATGTTTAGTGTTTTAGTTTGAATCACTAATAAATAATTATTAAAATAATTTTAGACCCTGTGCGATATCTTCACACAGATCACGAAACTTCAAATTCCCATAAACTCCGTCATGTCCAGATTCCAGACACGCAGGAACAAATAGACCAGCGACCTCATAGTATGGCCGTGTCACATTCGTGTCCTGACACAAATTTAGTATGGAGATAAAATTGAATCATTAGTATGGACTCGACACGAATCGGACACGCAGGAACAAATCGAACGGCGCCCTCTTAGTATGGCCGTGACACGTTCTTGACACGCAGGAACAAAGCGCTCGGTTGCCTCGTAGTATGGCCGTGACACGTTCGTGTCACAGCGCAAAATTTCGTATGGAGATAGAATTTAATTTTTAGTATGGGCTGGACACGGTTGTGACACGCAGGAACAAATCGAACGGTGGTCTTGTAGTATGGCCGTGTCACATTCGTGTCCTGATACTATTTTAGTATGGAGATAAAATTAGATTATTAGTATGGGCTCGACACGAATTGGACACACAGGAACAAATCGAACCGTAGCTCCACAGTATGGCCATGACACATTCGTGTCCTGACACAAATTTAGTATGGAGATAAAAATAAATTATTAGTATGTGCTTGACACGTTTCTGACACGTAGGAACAAAACGTACGGTGGCCCCGCAGTATGGGCGTGTCACGCTCGTGTCCTGACAATAATTCATTCTTTCATACTATCAACTCGCAACGAAATAATCACTACTCGCGCTCCTTGACTCGCTACCTCAAGCCGCGCTTCCAACGGCGTGATGATACCACGATCTCCGTCCCCGCGCCCGCAAGACGCGCGTCTTCTTACCTCACCTCTCCGCTGTTTCGTACGCGCCCATGTCTTGTTCCCCTCTCACCGCGTGTCAGGATTACCTCATGCTACCTTCCCCGCCCCGGCGCTCTATAGTGTTTTATATGCGAACCAACTGATGTTATTATATTTCTTGTTTGTCTAATTGCGCGTCGTATTGTAATGGCCGTTCGCGCCATTTTATTTCTTAGTGGAGTGTGCAGTTACGCTTGAATTTATTAGGTGATTAGTTAAATTGTAATATAAATTATTTTGTTAATATTTTAATGAAACGTTTTAATGTTCTATATTCTAGCTTTGAATTACTATTGACTATATATTTATCTTTTTACCTTGTGTGATTCCATCACAGTCGCCCGCATAGAGGTTCTTAACGAAGCAAAGTCAACGGAACCTCATTCCGTGACGCTTGATCTCGTTAAGAAGCTATATACATTATGATCTTGAAAATTACTTCTTCTTTGTTAGGGTTTTATTGTTCCCTTCCAAGAAGTTTGTATATATAATTTTTTTATCACTGTTAGGGTTCGAGTTCCCTTCCAGAGACCCCCCCCTTCTTCTATAATTTTTAATTTGTGTTTTTTTTTTCAACACCATCTGTCCACGTGCTTTAGGAAGTTCTTACCCTTCAGCTTAGGATTTATCTCCCTTAGCTTAAAGAGAAAAGATTTTTAGAATGCATACCACAACCTTACCACCTCCGGCTTAGACCATGTTTGCACTCTTTCCCTTATCTTCCATTTGCAGCTCGTGCCAATACTACATTAAACAGATATTTTAGTGTAATTGATTTAGTTTATTATTAATAAATCTAGGAATTTAGGCAAAAGTCATCACCTCAAAGCCTTAGATCCCTATATTCTGCCTCTAACAGATTTCCCAACAGTGCAGGAACCTCTAGTCTCACCCTTTACCGTATGGGCCGAAACAGAACATCACCGCTTACAGTGCAATACACACCTTACCACCTCCGGCTTAGGCTATGCAAGCAGTTCGGCAGGACAGAACTGGTCCGTGAAGAACACATAACACACCTTACCACCTCCGGCTTAGGCTATGCATGTATCCTAGCACAACAAGCTTCCATTAAAGGCAGAGTAGTCGGGATACATATTTTCAAAAGACTTCGAAATCGACTCATGCATCATCTTGGATCCTAACTCACCTATTGACGAATAGACGGACTCGGTATGCTTGTAAACGATTTTACTTTAACTCATCCAACATTGCTCCGGTTAATGATTTCAAACCAAATACTACACTCATTCACTGTACATAGACCAGAAAATGTCATCCTGAACTTCCAACGCTCCATTTTTTTGTGTGTTCGGAACGCCTTTAGTAAACGATGTCATAATCCCTCCCCAGCGTGAGTCAGACTCAGTAAAATGTAAAGTTCTGCACTTAAGGCATTTTCACCTCACCTTTTCTAAGTCCCAAATTGTGTGTTCTTCACACTGAATTTAATTTAACATTATTTTCGAAGCAATGTATGGGAAAACCAAACGAAGCCAAAGTATCCTGATTCCTTGTAAAGGTCCCTTCAGGTTAGAGCGCTGCTCTCATTAGAAGGAAATTTCACTACAGAGTACAGACACTATAATACCCGCAGGTTTACTCGCGTATTTTACACAAACATCCAAAACCATCCACTCAAGTCAACAAGTCTATTTTAAATTTTTGTTACTTTTTGTTCAGAAGAAATTTAGTCTAACTCCCCTTACTGAACAGCATTTTATCGATTTATTTTGTCATATTTTTATTTTCACGTTTTTTTTTTTTTTTTTTTTTTTATACATATTTACATTAATTTTATATAACTACAAAATAAAACACCTATACAAAATTTATACAAACAGACAAAACAAAGACGGCACTCTCGCCGGCAACGGGAGACGAGAATTATTATTATTATTATTATTTATCGTAAGGACCAGAACAGAACATCACCTTTACAATGCAATACACACCTTACCACCTCCGGCTTAGGCTATGCAAGCAGTTCGGCAGGACAGAACTGGTCCGTGAAGAACACATAACACACCTTACCACCTCCGGCTTAGGCTATGCAAGTAGTTCATTAAAATTTTTTTTTTTTTTAAGTTTTATTTTCGCCCGCATGACTTTACTTACTCAGTGAATTTTAATCTTTTTTTTTTTTTTTATAACCCGCATGAATCTATTTATTTTAACAATAATTTAATGAGCACTACTCTAATGTTTATTTACAGTATTTATGAAAATGTAACCCCACAACTATGCCTATCAACAATTCAACACGCTCGCTCCCGACAAAGCATCCTTAACATGGTAAAGTTACTGATAGATAACGTGATAAACAAAATAGAAATTGAAGGAGGTTTTGTATAGTGTAACGATTATGCGTAACAGTAGGTTGTTTCACATAATCAATTTAAATTAAATAAAGTGTATTCTTACCATACCATAACCTACCGCATCCTACCTTTACCAACCCTTACCATACCCTTACTCTTCTTTACCTACACATCTTTACCAACCTTACCTCTCACTATAGTAAATTATGAACGGAACCCTATCACTACTCTAATATTACCGCCCTATATCCTAAACTAAGGTGAGGAGTGGAGTTTTAGGATATATCTTATTCTACTTTACCTACTTAATAAAGTACATAGCAATCCAAACAATACACCCGTCGTACTATAACTATCTATATAGTACATCCAACAAATGTTGATCATCCATAAATGTGATCCAATTCTAATCTGCAATCGTGAAAATAATTAGGTACTCTACCTAGCACTATATTACGCCCATCAGATATTTACATGACTTTTTACTTCCTACTATATAGTCTATAATATAATTCCTTCTACCAACACCAGTCGACACTCCAAACTCAAGCTCTTTCTTCTTTACTCCATGTTCCGTTAATTCGATTACCCCTAGCGAAGATGAACCTATAAGAACCTCTCCTATTATTATATAACTATAATTGTAATCCAACCCGATGATTCGTCCTGAAGTTCCTGAAATTAAAACACATTAAAACATTAAATTTCTACTGTATATATTTAAAAGTACTCCAATGGCAGCGACCGATGGTGGTTTCTCAGCATGGCAACCGCAACTTACCTACTTTGACATTTTTTTTTTTTTTACTTTTTATTTTTTTTTATTCCATAATGTTGATGAAGTGTAGGTACTTTTAGGCTCATTAAAACATGATAAATAAATGAGTTTTATATGTTCATGTTCAATAAAAATAAATCCCGATATGCTAATAAAATGATCAACTTTCACAAACTATTTCATATGATGAAATGACAGAAAATTTTATTATTTATCTATTTCCTATACAGGATCAAATATTTTCAATTTCAAATTGTATTAAATTTGCTAGTGAATTTAAAATAATCAAAAAATTTGCTATAACGACTAAGTTCAGTTGCAGGAATTGAGACAAAACTTAGAAAAGGAAAAAAACATATTCGTAAAATGCGGATTCGAACCAGCAACCCTCCGATTCCAACTCATAGTATGATTCCATTAAACCACGAGGAGTCACAGCGAACTCGACGAATATACTAAATGTATGCATTTCTATAAAGGCTGACCCACACACGTCCGGCGCACGCTCGCGAGCGAACGGCCACCGCTGCACTTCGCGGAGACGCGTGCTCGCGGCTTCCGCGCGGCAATTATGAATTCTCGAAATTATAAAAGGTGCAAATATTAAGGTGTACGAGCGGTGTGCTCAAACAAATCGCCTTTTTTCCTTATATTGACGTCTGCCACTGTCCAGTGGTCTACAGAACTACGCAATCCGGTATGGTGATTGATCCGTGACAGTATCTTCTCGCCCGCCTGCTCATAACCGTTTTCCTAAAATCACATCAACATGTAAATACAAAATCTTTATGTATGGTAAATATGAATGAAACTAGTAAAAATTCAAAATCAATTCGGTTTAATATACTCACATACATTTAACATTGTTACTTAATAAAACTTATGTTCGGCAGTACATTTTTGTTAATAAACTTGAATTTAAATAAAAGTATTGTGGTGTTAGCGACACCTATCCCACAACCAAATAATAAAGATCGATAAAACCTGTATAGCTTTGCTACGTTGAAACAATAGAAAGATTCGTTAACACAACAATAGATGGCGAATAATTAAAATTTTCATGCAACGAATGCTTACCTAGCCTAAATTCTATTGGAATTTGGAAAATTTAAAATTAGTAATCGACCAAAGAATAGCACCAACGTGGCACCACATCCATACTATGTTACGGCCAACACCACGGACTTCGCAAACGATGCAATTAACCGGTCAAATCCCACTAACTAACGCTTAAAATTCCTTTTTTTTTTTTTTTTTTTTTTTATTTTTTTTTTTTTCTTCCTCCGATTTTTTGTTACTTCAGCAAGTATCCATCCAATGCCAAATCCCCTAAATCACTCAAACCCCGTAATACCCCTTACAATTCCACTCGCAAACTATTCTGTGAGAAATTATCATTTAACCCCGATTCAAACTTTTACCAATTCACACTTTCCGTTATGAATTCCTGGAAATGACGAACTTCAAAAGTTTCAGGCATCGATCATCCCCTCACACACTCATTCATCCGAAACCGTTCACTCAGAATGCATACCCATTACTTCTCTAGTATGCTCGTCCATTGGCAATGCCCATTTACAACAAAGGTTATCCAACCAATCTTACACATACAAATTTAAATAGATATCCATAATTTCATTCTAACAAATGTTGCGCAATCATATGCAGTGTCCGAGCACATTTGTCGTTTATCCGACAATCAATAAGCAGACAGACGCCCGATCGTCGACCACGCCCAAGCATAAAATGGGACGCTCCTCCTTCAGTTAAGTGAACCTATAACCCCATAGGTAGGCAGGAGCAGAATAAGATTAAATTGTAACACCGAGCGAGGTGGGAAACCCCTGGAAATGCCCACGTCCAGCAGCAGTCCGACACAGGCCGATGCCGATTAATACGAACCAAGGTATTTAGATAAAACCCCCTACAAAATATATAAACACATTTGCGCCGAAACTTTACGCTGTCACTTTTCCTTTCAAAATACTCATCAATGAGCAAGTTCAAGATCTTTAGTTATGGTAAACCTTAAATAAATAATATAAATTTAAACTAATTCGGATTAATGTAACTCTCATACTTTTAACATTGTCATTTTTTAGGCTATACATTCAGCAGCCCGACCGTGGTAATTCCACTCGATCGACGAGCTCGAGCAAAATGAACGAGTAGGCATAATTGGCACCGTCATATCTGTCAAATGTACAAATGAGTGAGCGCGCGAAACGGTCACGTGGTCTACTCGAACCCGAACGTCGATCCACCACTTATGACAGTTATTGGTACCGTCGTACGAAATGTGAGCTCAGACCGCAGACCTCGAATTATTTCGACGCATACGCTCACCCAAACACTCGATTGATTTTGTTCAACTTCTGTGATAGTTTAGAAAATCTCAAAATTGATTATAAGTCAAATTAACGATTCCTTTCATTGAATTTAATGGAGAGGTATTTAAATATGTAATATTTTATTTATAAGTTGTTCATTCCTTTATTTTATTTAAGTATTTACTCAAATAATATAGTTAAAATTACAAGTAGGTACTTATGTACCAATCACTAAAATAAAATAAGAATAAAGTCTGTACTACATACATACAACACATCACACATATCACACGCTATATCCCGACCATCATCCCGACAATCGGGGCAAGCAGAGCAACCGGTGCCGCGCTACACATACCTAACTACTTCAAGCAGCAAGCAAGGCACGGAGACCCATCCTCCGCACGACTCGGCGGAAGGACCACGCATGACAATGCGACAGGCGGCCAGCCCGCCGCCCCCCAGCACGGCATCACGTCCCCACTCCCCAGCCGCCCCACGACTCGCACGGGGAAAGACGCAGCGGGGCCACTATCATTTATACTGACCGGCTCACATGCACGGTCCCGTAGTTAGTGCGTAATAAAGTCTTGTGTTCTAAATACACGTCTCATATCAATTTGACAGTACCTACCTAAATATGTACCTACCTATGTAACCAATTTATAAGTGACCGGTAGTGGAGCTATAATGTATAAACAAGCATGGTAATAATAGGTAGGTACTTACAGGAGTTATTCATTTTTAGATAATTAGGTATCTACAGCAATGTATTACCCGTCGAAATTTCTATATAGGCATTATAGGCTAGGCACCTCCTCGCCTTGAATAAATGCGCTTTCCTCCGCACTTCACCGCGGTCTCACCTCGTTAGTACCGTTATCGGGGTATTTTTGTGGCTAGGTAAAATGGCTGGAGGAAGGGCGGAGGGTTGAGGGGAAGAGATTCAAAATGAATGTCGTCATCACTCACACAACTGGCTGACCGACCGACAACCAACATCACGTGTGTTACCACGATGTAATTTTTACCAATACTAAATAGCTACTCTTAAATATCGGGGTGTTCAATTTATACGCGTTTTCAATTTAGTCAATACTCTTTTTCCTCTTTTAATTAACATAAAGATTCTGAAAATAGTTTACATACTATATTGACCGTTTGATACCTAACAAAATGAGCGCTTTGCATTCTAGGTAGCATAATACATTTAGTAAAATTTAATAGTGGCAAGATTGGTAGATCGACACTCGATCGATAATTTCGTCACTTGGACAACATTCGCATGCGCACTCACCCGCACGCCGGTACCAAAATAATTTTCCTCGTGCGATCGATCGAGTCGAACGCAACCCGAACCTGCCGCGCGAGCAAAACCAGCACGGCAGGGGCCCTGATGTTTACTTTTGTAAAAGGGAGGAAAAGTTTAAATTTGAATTTTAAGTATAATTATTTCGTTCCAGCGACACCTATCTCACTATGTATAACAATGCCCAATAGAATCTTCGACGTTGTAATGTCAAAACTACACTAATACACCAATAGATGGCAAGTAAATAGAATACTCCATGTTTCACAAAACTCACTTCTAAACATAATACTAGTATTGTATAAGTATAATTTGCTTCTGCAAAATCATTAAGCATTTTTCCATAACCCCTCACTCTCTCCCTGCCTTTTAACCACTCCCTTTCAGATGTCACTATGATGTGTACATTGTGAACTGTGGGTATGGTTATTTCCTAATTTTAAATTTTTCCTTTTTCCCTTCTTTTTCCCATTTTCCCGGGTTCTTGAGTATTTGAGTACCCTACCAAATCTTTCTCCATTCGGCTTATTTTCTTTCCCCTTTTTTTTTTCTCCTTTTCGGATTTACTCCGAAGTTCACTCCGTAAGGTTGGTACTTATTTGTTTTAGTACGCAAGTCTGGTCCCCTTACGCTGTGAAAGCAAAACAAACACTGTCATTGGTTCTTATTGTTCGCGATAAGATCCATATTCCTTCAAATATTTTTGAACCGGGCGCCCCGAGTCAGTTAATACACAACCACAGCAACGTTACCATTTATATGGACTTATCCATTTTTAGATGATTTTCAAGATAAAATGTGGAATTAAATATCCGGGCATTTCATACAAGTTTTTCATTTTACAGATTTCCACATAAGAAGATCAGTTTGGAATATGGATTTTCTATAAAGCTTTTCCATAACATCCACATTTAACTGATTTTCCAATCGCATATTGATTCTCAGAAAGCCTAGAACTGAAATGCCGTCACGGTTTTGCATCTTGTGTGAATCTAATGAATGACCGGCCAATGTACGATCTCACTTCATTCTTTTCAAAATCTAAATCGTATTTAAAATAAGTTAATAATCTACTTATAATATCTAAGCTATTTGCTCTAATAATTTGGCGGAACAGGTTTCACACGAATGCCTACCTACCCCGTTAATGCTGGCCACACTGAACTGAACCAAACTCGAATCAACCATACAGCCGCATCAATCCTCTACTCAAAATGGTGGCACCAACGTGTTATTCTCGGCAACTCTCATACCCACCCCTTCATTCACGTAATTTTCACAAGCAAACAGCTCACATACAAACGACCCATAAAACAGGCAACATCTGCTGTCCACCTCCAGTGGCAATGGACTGAGCACGTCAGGCAAAATTTTGTCTGGACAACAGTGTCTCGCTCCGACATCCGCAGACAGGATACTTAATATAGGTAAACCTCCATTTCCAGTCAATACGTTGACATAAAGTAATTAATGGAATTCAATAATACACATCTTCAGAATTGAATTTCTACATAGAAAAGTTAATACATACGTTTTCTATTAGACCGTCATCACATCCATTCAATTACCCCAATAATGTTAATGAGACAAGATACGACTATCTTATATTCTAACTCCCAATCACGTTGTAAGAATACATAAATACTAATATATTCATGTACTCGCTTTTATAAAATGAACAAGCTCCTTCAACTAGACAAATATTTATGCTTCGTTCCCATACACAAAATATATGACTTCAATTAACACGGAATTCATATACCTACATTAGCACAAACATACTTCCTCAAATACATACCATCCAACATTTCCAATTCATAACTAAGTTGGTAAAATGGATCTACGCCGTTCGATAGTGAAATACGCCTTCAACATCACACCGCAACAAACCATCAACTAGTAATTCTATTGCGTGTCGCATCGGACTAGGCGCTTAATAGCCTTCTTGCTTGATTTTCAACAAACACTTATAACTTCACCTTACTGAATCGTTGTAAAACTGTAGTCCCTTCCATTATCTATATTAATTGGCACAATTATAATGTTCTAATTAGCTGAAACGTTACATCTAATATCAAACTTCTGCTCTACAGCCAATTACATACATTACTGCTTGACAAATACATACAATCACAAACTGATATATATATTTTACTCCAACCCACATCCCAAGCAGTGAAATAAACAGCGTTATACTGCTGACCACACTAACGTATATTCAACTCCACAGATAACCAACACTCCGACATGGCATCCATAAAACCTATCTCCCACACATACCAACATGCTGCATCCAGGCAAGTCAACATTCACATTGCAACAAGATACAGGGTCCTTTTCCCGCACTACCTAACAGTATAACCGTGCCAAGGTGAGAAGTGGCCAGTCCGTCACTCGCCATCCGCAGAGTCTCCCCTCACTCACAGTCACCTCTATCTACTAGCGTAAAACTACTCTCTCTTCTCAACATATTACTTGATAAAAGTTTTTAATTCATCGGTAAAAGGTCTCTCGAAGAGCCCCAACAATTTCGCCCCGCCTGGCGGCAATTTCAAATTGTAACCGCCCAGCCTCTCATCTGTTCTTATGAAACTACAAGTTTATGACGCCGTAGACGGCATGTTCATATTATTAATGTTTAAGTGGCACTATAGAACCGGACGTAAGACGAACTCATAGCATCCCAATGCTTTCCATTGACACGGCACAACAATAAAACTCTCAATTGCACTCCAGGAGCACTGACAGAAACGAAATCTACATACGCTTATTACAGAACCCCACATTCTTTCCGAATTAACTGTCAATTCTAGTAGAACGGACAGACACACAAGCAGACAGCGTAGGCACCGCAAAACGTTTTCATCAAACGCCTTTGTGCACAAACCTGCATCCTACAACTTGTAATATTCTATGCTATGTCGCTTAATACTATAATAACCGAGGCACAACGCCGATCACTCAACCCATACACATCTCAAGACTCAGTGCATGACAAAATAAATTGTATTTTCTACGCATTGTTTTCCCGACGAGATACTTGACACAACAGAAGAACCGTGCTACTGTTAACATCGCTAATGGCCTTCCTATTCTTCAATTACTTCGCTAGCCACGCCGCGCCTCCAACGGCGTGATGGTGTTGCGAACTCTGTCTCCGCGCCCGCAAGACGCGCGCGAGTTACGCCCTGCTCGGTCACCAACTCAACAGAGTCTCCGCATAGTATACTTGAATCATGTTAAAATAGCAACAATCCGTCCAACGAGCGTATGTTCCTGCGTCACAAAATGATCAAAACGGTCAAGTCAACGTGCGTTAACAATCCATCCAGTCAAACCGTACACAAACATCCATACAAGATAAATATGTAATCTTTATCTTCAACAAAACGAAAGATACGTTGTCACAGTTACGTACTACTGAGATGTAGCATGTTGTAAGTACAGTCGCGACACTTTTTCCCAGTAACTACGCGCAGCAGTACAAAACGCATCCGTCTGTACATCAACCGAGTAAGCCATGACAAAACGAGAGGTGGCTGGTCCGTCGTCTTATCGCACAGCAACACATAAAGTCACGAAGTAATAAATCAATATGTATTGATTTATTCTCAATCAAGTAAAACCCCTTCATATACAAACAACCACTGTGGTATGATACTCACACAGTTTATTCTGCACACATTTGACGATACACAAGATACCCAAGATATTATCGGTAAAATCATACATTTACCTACTCATCATTCACTATTCATTTCGTTTACCTAAACAAGATAAAATTTTTCTTTCTCGGCACTGCTATTTCATTGCCTCTGACAATTATATATATATCATTATTCATTCCACTCTTTTACCAATGTACACAAACCAGACTAACATCCATGCATCAGCAATCTGAGCTAAACCACGCGATTCTCCATTTTTTTGCCTAAACCGAACACCTGCACCGGTCACGTGGCTAAATTCTCTAACTTTTGTTAGTCTCGTATATAAATTGTATCTCCCTCTCTCTCATTCATACCCCACTAGAAGAGCAAGTCTAAAATAGCGCTCTAGTCTACTGTCTCGTTCTAACTCTTACTTGCATTGCATACACTTTATACGAGTGGGAAAGAGATAAGAATCATTCGTACACTTACGCCAAACGAAACTAATGATCAAACACAAACAGTGCAACACGTGCAACCATAAATCAATCTTTCTTGACCATGGTTCTCTCCTCATGGGCCTAATCAACACGAAATTTACAAACTTGTGTAGGGTTGCCAAAATATTCCACCTTCTTACTTCAAATTTCGTGATTGTAATTTCCACATAATAACAAAGTAATTGAAATCATACATACATACATACACAACACATGCTTCCCCCTCCCGACAGACCAGGCAAGCGGAGCAATCTGCGCTGCGCTACAAGGACCTTGGTATCTGTTCGTTTTATTCCAAAACAATTCAATACATAATGTGACACATACATAAACAACATCTGTATAATACGACTCCGTGCACCACATATTATTATTATTTCCTATTTTCCCCTTTTTTTTTTTTTTGAACAATATAATTAAATAAGTCAGATTAAACTTCCCAAACCCTTTAGCACGAATTTCTCTAAACACACAATGCACCCAAACATGCTTCATCTTTAAAACCAGTCCACACTAGTCTTTCAAAAATTTGGCAGCCCTGCGCCCGCAAGTATTCTGTGGCCTTGGCCAAGCGCTCATCAATCAATAATTCTCCAGTTCCACTTTTCCATAGAAGAAATAATCATTATGCAAGTGGCATTAAAATTCCTTTTTATAATAAATGACTAATAACATACTTATGACGATGTAATTGCGTAGGTCATGTAATTCATTTCACAATTACGTACAACATTTTCCCTCTTAAATAAACACTTATTTTGTAATCTCGCCGGATATTAGAATAACTCACATTGTTGCCATGGACCAAACCATAGTTAGATGTCATCTGCTGGAAACTGCTCCGATGTTTACTGGCAGTAGACTGGGCACGCCTAGACTTACATTACGAATCGTAACCATACAATTCGCTCTTACACTTACGCAAATTACGTTTTGGCACAAAATAATAAGATTTCTCGTGTCAGACCATTTCAAAACGTTTATATATATATATCTACACATTTTAAACTTTCCTAAACCATGGTCACGGGCACACCCGCGATAACTTTCGTACCTTGACCTTAGAATTCCTTGGATTTATGATAACACTACTATAACTAAAAAAAAAAAGTTATTTTTACATAATTTTTTTTTTTTTATATCCTGGTCACGCGCACTACTGTAATAACCTCGCCCCTATACCTATTGTCTTACCTTAGATATTAAAGGCAGGATTATCAAAAATCAACTCTATAGCTCTATAACAACTAGAATATAAAGAATCGAAATATGGCCAGCGTATAGCTTTCAAGTGATCTCTAGGTTTGTCAGAAACAGTGTCGCTAATTCGTACACATAATTCTTGTAAAATGGACCCAATTATTACTTCCTTTTCAGAAAGCCGTTGTGTACCGTAATAACTCAGAGTACTAACTCTCATTTCCTAAATCTATTCTAGTAATTATTATTCTAATATCAACATTAAAACACTTACTAAACTAATTGCTCATCCATCTATAGTCATTAAACCCTTCTGGTTTCCCTCTGTGTTCTATGTGCACGCTTCGACAGCACGCTCACGCCTCGCTTGCGAGCTTGCGAGACCCGCCAAAATTCAAAATGAAAAGTGTTCTGATGTTTGTGTTATTGTTATTATTAAATTATGATCAATGTATTACTTGATAGCTTAATTTTGTTGTGCTGTTCAATAGATGAAATCTATTGTTTTATATTTTCTTCTATATTTTAGAACTTCAACAATACAAACTTTTATTGACCCCCCTTTGAAGGGGGTTGTGGAACTGGCCCCACTAAATTCGTATGGACCCTCTGTCCATACGATATTTATCCATCGCCAGTCCCCGTGACTCCCAACGCAGATAAATTTGTACTTAAGTTACAAATTTATTATTTGTCCCTAGGAGTCCCCGTTTTCTAATCTGTACAAAATATACATCTTCAGACAGATTTACCAATTTAATCTCGTAGTGTTATGTTGGAGTTCAAAAGATATTCTTTTGTCCTCCCTAAAGGCATAAGTGTATGCTTTTAATTGTGAGTGTATAGTGTATATGTTATGGTTTACATTTCTGTGGCTATCTATTGATATACCTACAGAAATTGTTTTATTCCAAATGATGCGGTCAGGGGTCCACCTTTCACCGAAATCAATTAGGAATATTTTCTTAAAGGTTTATTAAAATTGTGTGCTGGTCATAATCTATATAACCTATACAGGTATATTTAAACCTGATTTACGCAATCTCCCTACGTCCTAAAAACGTAACTAGCCAGAATGTTGCATGTGCATATATATTACAAAATTTACCTTTGAATTCCACTATCCTAACCGGTCTGACACGATTCACTACAATCACCTTAAATAAAACACTATTACAAATAGAATAGCGTAAAATATTAAATTCAAGCGAAACCACAACACCCGCCACTGAATCTAATCGCGAAGTTAACACTTAATAAAAATATACTTTTATATCAAAATACGGTAAAACCACTGATTTTACATATTTAAATTCGACATATTTTTTTTTTTTAATAATTACGCGTGGTTCAAACACTCTTATATACGTAGGATTTACGAATTTAAAGATCGGGTTTTGTTTCTTTTAATCTTCTCTATATTTTAAAATACCTTCCCAATGTACTAGTCCTCATGGTAGGCCAGTTCGGACATAGTGTCATTGTAAAAGTTCTTTGGAAGTCCTTCCATCACCAGTCAAGATTCCAGAATCCAGCTCAACCTTCATCCAGAACTCAAAAGGCTCAAAAAGAACATCCAAAATATAATTCGCAACCTAGTTGAAAATTCCTATATCACCCCCAAAATTACAAAATCCAGCTCAACCTTCATTTGCAACTCCGAAAGCTTTACAGAAATTCCCACACTAAAATTCACGAATCAAGCAAACTCTATTCACTGACTTCCTTTATGTGCGTGAAATTTATGATCAGGTCACAGTCCATTATATTTTAATATAAAATAAAACCTTCCCAATGTACCAGTCCTCATGGTAGGCCAGTTCGGACATAGTGTCATTGTAAAAGTTCTTTGGAAGTCCTTCCATCACCAGTCAAGATTCCAGAATCCAGCTCAACCTTCATCCAGAACTCAAAAGGCTCAAAAAGAGCATCCAAAATATATCTCGCAAACTAGTTGAAAACTCCTATATCACCCCCAAAATTACAAAATCCAGCTCAACCTTCATTTGCAACTCCGAAAGCTTTACAGAAGTTCCCACACTAAAATTTACGAAACAAACAAACTCTATTCACCGGTTTCTTTACAAAATCATTTATGTACTAAGAAACCTTCCCAATGTACCAGTCCTCATGGTAGGCCAGTTCGGACATAGTGTCATTGTAAAAGTTCTTTGGAAGTCCTTCCATCACCAGTCAAGATTCCAGAATCCAGCTCAACCTTCATCCAGAACTCAAAAGGCTCAAAAAGAACATCCAAAATATTTTCCGTAAAACTAGTTGAAAACCCCTATATCACCCCCAAAATTACAAAATCCAGCTCAACCTTCATTTGTAACTCCGAAAGCTTTACAGAAGTTCCCACACTAAAATTTACGAAATTAAACTAATTCCATTCACCGGTTTCTTTACCAAAACCATTTACTAAGAAAACCCAATCAAAAATACACGCGAGCGAAGCCGAGTGAAATTATTCACTAAGAAAACCCAATCGAAAATACACGCGAGCGAAGCCGAGCGATACTTCTTTTCCCGAACTTATTCGAAAACTCACGCGAGCGGAGCAGTACTAACTTTCGTATACGCACGACCGTCTCCTTCGACTCCCAAAACAGACTGAACTCCCACGCTCCCCTCCCTCTCCTTTTATAATCTTTCCTCGTGTCACAATCCTGACACGCAGGAACAAATCGAACGGTGGCCTCCTAGTATGGCCATGACACGTTCGTGTCACGGAGCGCAATTTTGTATGGAAATTGAATTTTGATTTTTAGTATGGGCTGGACACGTTTGTGTCACGCAGGAACAAATCGATCGGCTGCCTCGTAGTATGGCCGTGTCACGTTTCTGTCCGGACTCGTAATTTTGTATGGAGGATAATTTTATGATTTTAGTATGAACTGGACACGTTTGTGACACGATATAAATTCGATTTTGGAGGGAAAACAAACCCTCTTCGTACCTTCCACATGGTACCTAAAGCTGTTTCGCTCGTCAGCGATGCGCTTTACCTCTACTTCGGTGGTTTTAACACCACTTCCCCGCACCCATTGTGCATCTCCGCATGCAGAGAACTGTTGCTTTTGTTATATAAATTAATTGATGTTATTACATGTGCTCTATTAATAAGTCGACTTTTAGCGCCATAACGGAGTGTTTTATTTATATATTTTTGTTTAATATCGTCTATATTCTTCGAGTATTTTCATTTAAAATGTTAACGTTCCAAGTTGTTAGTTTTCTTATTGTCTATATATTAATTCCTGTACATGCGTGATACCATCTTCCGTGTTTGATAATACTATTCATGTACGGAACCTGGACACGCAGAAACCAATCGAAATCTCCTTACCATCGTCGTGTTTTATTCATGTCAGGACACGAAACCATTCCTTCATACTAACATCGCTTAACGAAAACCCCTCCCGCACCGCTTGACAAATTACCTCAGGTCGCTCCGCCTCGCCCCGCGGCCCACGCGCGCCCGCAGCTCGGTAATACCTCGCCCCTTGTCTTGTTTACCTCATACCTCTCTCCGCCCCGCGCGCACGCTCCAACGGATATTTATTTGAATATTTATGCGTAAAATGAATGTTGGCGTTATACTCAATGAAGCGATGTTTTGTTTTATTTAATGATTTTGTTTAATAACTGGTACTTTGTTTATAAACTCTTCCCTTTATAAAATGTTTAGTGTTTTAGTTTGAATCACTAATAAATAATTATTAAAATAATTTTAGACCCTGTGCGATATCTTCACACAGATCACGAAACTTCAAATTCCCATAAACTCCGTCATGTCCAGATTCCAGACACGCAGGAACAAATAGACCAGCGACCTCATAGTATGGCCGTGTCACATTCGTGTCCTGACACAAATTTAGTATGGAGATAAAATTGAATCATTAGTATGGACTCGACACGAATCGGACACGCAGGAACAAATCGAACGGCGCCCTCTTAGTATGGCCGTGACACGTTCTTGACACGCAGGAACAAAGCGCTCGGTTGCCTCGTAGTATGGCCGTGACACGTTCGTGTCACAGCGCAAAATTTCGTATGGAGATAGAATTTAATTTTTAGTATGGGCTGGACACGGTTGTGACACGCAGGAACAAATCGAACGGTGGTCTTGTAGTATGGCCGTGTCACATTCGTGTCCTGATACTATTTTAGTATGGAGATAAAATTAGATTATTAGTATGGGCTCGACACGAATTGGACACACAGGAACAAATCGAACCGTAGCTCCACAGTATGGCCATGACACATTCGTGTCCTGACACAAATTTAGTATGGAGATAAAAATAAATTATTAGTATGTGCTTGACACGTTTCTGACACGTAGGAACAAAACGTACGGTGGCCCCGCAGTATGGGCGTGTCACGCTCGTGTCCTGACAATAATTCATTCTTTCATACTATCAACTCGCAACGAAATAATCACTACTCGCGCTCCTTGACTCGCTACCTCAAGCCGCGCTTCCAACGGCGTGATGATACCACGATCTCCGTCCCCGCGCCCGCAAGACGCGCGTCTTCTTACCTCACCTCTCCGCTGTTTCGTACGCGCCCATGTCTTGTTCCCCTCTCACCGCGTGTCAGGATTACCTCATGCTACCTTCCCCGCCCCGGCGCTCTATAGTGTTTTATATGCGAAACAACTGATGTTATTATATTTCTTGTTTGTCTAATTGCGCGTCGTATTGTAATGGCCGTGCGCGCCATTTTATTTCTTAGTGGAGTGTGCAGTTACGCTTGAATTTATTAGGTGATTAGTTAAATTGTAATATAAATTATTTTGTTAATATTTTAATGAAACGTTTTAATGTTCTATATTCTAGCTTTGAATTACTATTGACTATATATTTATCTTTTTACCTTGTGTGATTCCATCACAACATATAGAACCACTAAAGTCTGCCCGCAAAGGGTTGTGATTGGGTTATACCTCGTTGACCTCGACTGTTGAAAAGTGAGAGAGGTATGGGCAATACGGGCATTGTGAGTGGGACCGCCGCCGCGCCGCCACCGCGAAGGATTTACGGAGAGGGTGCAGCTAGGGTGCAGGTCTTTTTATTGTTCGTATGTTTAAAAAACATCAGGTGCAAACTGTTAGTATCTCCGGCATCTGGCATACATGATCACTGTACTCGTAAGAGTGCAGGTTGTAGACGTCTGGATTTTGTGACCGGAAGGTTGGTATCTCTGGACGTCTATAAACAAAACGTAAATCAATAAAATGATAGTAAAGGGTGTTAGTATCTCCGCTCTGTTTTAACATCATTCGATTATTGGAATAAAAGAGACAAACTGAGTGAAGTTATGATCGTGGTCGCGGGCAATTCCCTCGCTTTGAATTTGTAAAGTGACTCTTCAGAAGAGGCAAAATAAAAATGCTTCAATAAAATTGAGAAGGGGCGAAAATTGCGCTTTCCCTGTAGCGGTGCGGTGGTGGTGGCGGAGGCGGCGCGGTGAGCCGGTGCGGCGGTGTTGCGGGAATACGACGTATTTGTCAACCCTCGTCCGGCGTAGAAGCGGCGAACCGTGTTCGAAATTATACGATTAGGTCAGTCGGCTGCGGCGTCCGTGCAATTTCAACCCTTAATCCTTCCAGCTGTAGCTCCAATTCACCTCGGAACAAGCTCGGCGGAGCGAGGGAGCCGCCCGACGCGCGAGTTTGAACCGACGCACACGTGCGAAAGGTCTCTAATCGAGCGACTGGGCCGCAGTGTGTACAATTTTCCGTTACATTTTGATGAGTTGTTCGGAAACATCGGCCGGTAATTTGACGAATTCACGCTGCAAAAAAAAAATCCTGCGGAGATTTCCTTTTCAAATACTTCGTAAATTTAAACCCCCGCCCGACGTTCTCCTTTCATTATCGAGAATGTTCGCATTTGATCGATCTCCGGTGGCGGGAAGAACGACAACAGAGTCGTTTCTCCCTTGGGTTGCCACCTTTTTTTCTGTTTATTCCCGGACAAAAATGCTGCAGAATGACACAGTTGTTATTGCCCTGAATGTAAAACCTATTATTAGTATATCTTTCTTAAACAGTACAAAGCCGAAAATAGAGAGAAAAAATAGGTCCCGACAAGGATTGAGAGACGACTCGAGAATGAGCCGCCATCCCGCCAACGATTAGATTCACTATGGAATCGTCCAAGTTGACAGAATGCAGGAGCGCGCATTAGACTAAAGAGGATGCAACTATTCGAAAGGAGACAATACTTCATGAACCCGGTGGTGGCGAAATGGATAACGCGTTGGCGACTCATGCCAGAAGTGCTGGACTTCTGGCATGAGTCGCCATGTCGAATTTATAGTCGAGCGAGACGCATTTTTTTCTCATTATTTTTGACTTTGAAGAAATATAATAGGTAACCTATGCATGGACATGTCGCGCACCGAGGAGGGTTCCGTGCCACCACGTAATTGGTGTAATGACATTTTGTTGTTTTACATCATTGGATAGATGGCGCTGGCTCTTCCACATTGTATTATGATAATTGTATGGGGATCCCCCTTAATTTTTTACCTTCTGCTTTTTTTATTATTTGTTAGCATATCCGCTATAATAACGCATATTTTGTGAAAATTTCAATCTACTACCTACATATTACGGTTCACTCAAAAGATACAGCCCTCGGACGGACAGACAGACAGGCGGCGTAGGCTTGGTAATAGGCTTCCGTATGGATAAGGAACCCTCTAAAAATGGATATTCCCGGACATTTTTTTTAAGTAAGTAGAGGTCTTAGATTTGGGTTGCACGAGTGGCTGTAGGATGGCACATAGGCGAAAAGTAATTGCAAAAGATTAGTTTTGGTGCTACGGTCGCAGTATCATATTATCTGTGGTCGCAACGCAATTAGGAGCCCATGTTGAAAATGGCGCGGTGGCGTACCATACTCTGTACACCCGGAATTTGTGCCACGGAATGCGTGCCTTTACTTTAATTACACAAAATGCCACGACGCGACGTACGTAGGGGCAGATAGATAGCTCGACGTCCGCGATTGCCGGACGCCGCCGGAGGGCATATTTCCAAAGTCTAGTATGCGAGTAGCTCTGAATGGTCGTTCTCAACTTTGGCGGAAATATAAATTTCGAATTTGGGAAGTATTTCCGAAAATAAAGTTTTCTTATGTGGTTATAAATAAAAATAACCATAACCTAATTTTAACACCCTAACATTGCTTGAAAAAAAGTAAAACAAATAAAATTTTGACAAAAGGACACGAACCCATGGCCGAGATCGAAAAAATAAAAACCCTACACTCTACCACTGAGCCACCAATGTACACATGCGGCCAAACGAATATCGGATTCAGTAGGTTCGCTCCGAAATGTATATTTTCCGCCAAAGTTGAGAACGACCAATCAGAGCAACTCGCATACTAGAGTTTGGAAATATGCCGCCGCCCGCGCCGGAGGGGCGGCAGTGACTGTACTGTAAGCAGGTGTGCTCTGTGTGCGCAGCATCCTGTTCGCGGACATCGTGGGCTTCACCGTGCTGGCGTCGCAGTGCAGCGCGCAGGAGCTGGTGCGGCTGCTCAACGAGCTCTTCGGCAGGTTCGACCAGCTCGCTAACGTATGTACCTGTCTGTCCCGCCACACACACACACACACACACATACATACATACGTACCTGCCACATCTATACATACATACACCTACTTATATCATTATGTACATATATTCCTATTACATACATACATACAACCAATTGGGTACTGTGTGGGGCCGGTACTTAATAAGAATAGCCCCACTGCATTTCTCCCCGTGCATGTTGTAAAAGGCGACTAAGGGATAAGGATAAGATGCCGTGCATAAGGGCGACAGGCTAGCCACCTCTCACCATGGCACGGTCTTTCTACCGAGTCATGCAGCAGGTGGGCCTTCGTGCCTTACTTGCTGCTTGACCGAATACTTTGCTAAACGTGGTGGTCGGTGTTGCGCTGTAATTTATGAGAGTACTTGCAGCACAACACCGATTACTCTGCTTACCCCGATTGTCGGGATACGGCGTGTGGTATGTATGTAACCAATTATACACATACAGAAAAACGCAGTTTGCAAAATGTTCATAGAAGTACAAACGCGCAAGGAAAAACTTTACTGCAACGCAAAGTCACCTCGGACGTCCAAAAGCGTCCGCGCGCTGTGATTGGTTCCTCCGCATGATTCCTCCTCCTCATTCCTATGCCACCCACCCGCTCCCGCTGCCATTACCGCAGCCTCCCCGCTCCTATTTTATTTTTGCGATTAGTATAGAGAGAATACTCGACGCTTGCTATTCCGACTAAACGTGTTTTGCGAACACTTCTTTAGTCATACATAAAATAATTTATTTTTCTTTTTAATTCTGAATGAAAAGTACTGTCATTGTTAAATTTATTAATTTACAAACCTAAAATTGTTCGTTAGGGACCCGTTGTAGGAACCATTTAAGTAAGGTAAGGGGACCCTTCCCTTACGCACACGCACACCCATTCACACCCAACCTATCCAACTACACCATCGCACACAACAGCCTACACCCGAGGAAATGCTGAGATGTGGCCATTTTTTGCAAAGAAATTAAACCTATAAGAACATAGGTACATATATATGTTTTTTATGGAAACTGACACGGTTGGCTACATTACCTACAACATCCATGATGTCAGCCCATAACACCGGGTGAACTACGTGCCATGTCAGTGTTTCCCTTCATTTCATGTCGGCTAATCTGAACTGGACGTAAAACGCGAACTATTTACATAGCCGTTTCGACCGACGTTTCGTTCAGTGCGGTGGGACCAACCCGGGCAGGATAAACCCTACCACCTAGTAAGGTAAGAAGGGAAGGGACCTACAGTTTAACGTGGAATCCGAACTACGGTCAGGCTCCAACGGTCGAGCGGTCACCCATCCAAGTACTGAACGCGCCCAGGTGTGCTTAATAACAGTCGATCGACTGTATCACTGAGCTACCGACCGAGGCTGACAAATGTTTAGGTTATTTTAGTGTGGTAAGAGAGTAGTGGACAGGCTAGATGGACAGATGACCTAAAAAAGGTAGCCGGGAGTGGATAGATGAGAAGAGCGGAAGACCGCGTGTGGTGGCGTGCCCTGGGAGAGGGCTGTGTCCAGCAGTGGACCGATACAGGTTGATGATGATGATGATGAAGGGATTTAGCGGTGAGTTGACGTGGTGTGTGTGGTGCAGGACAACCACTGCCTGCGCATCAAGATCCTGGGCGACTGCTACTACTGCGTGTCTGGTCTGCCCGAGCCACGCTCCGACCACGCGCGCTGCTGCGTCGAGATGGGCCTCGACATGATCGACGCCATCGCGTGAGTCTCCACAAACTATTTCTTCTTAAGGGGCCACCTCCCTAAATTGTGCCTCTCACTCTAACAATGCGCGTTTTATTTTATTACTAGCGTTTGCCCGCGGCTCCGCTCGCGTGAAATTCGTATGCTCCACGCCGTCAGGCGCTGCTCCGCGCCGCACCGCGCCGCTCCGCACCGCGCCGTCCCGCGCCGCACCGCGCCGTCACGCGCCGACCCGCACCGCAACGCGCCGTCCCGCGCCGCCCCGCGCTATCCCGCGCCGCCCCGCGCCGTTCCGCGCCGCCCCGCGCCGTCCCGCGCCGCTCCGCTCCGACCCGCGCCGCGCCGTCCCGCGCCGCACCGCCCGACCCGCGCCGCACCGCGCCGCTCCGCACCGCGCCGTCCCGCGCCGCACCGCGCCGTCACGCGCCGACCCGCACCGCAACGCGCCGTCCCGCGCCGCGCCGCCCCGCCCCGCGCCGTCCCGCGCTGCGACGCCCCGCCCCGCGCCGCGCCGCCCCGCACCGCCCCGCGTCGCTCCACTCCTGACTCTACTGCGAGCGAAGCCGCGGGTAAAAGCTAGTTATATAGATAAACCTTCCGTGAAAAATTATCTAACTGATGGGGAAAACCGCATGAAAATCCGTTGCGTAGTTTAGGAGGAGTTAGCGGATATACAGACAAAGGCGGAAAGCGACTTCATTTTATACTATTTAGTGATGAAGAAATTATAAAACTTATAAAAAAATCCTCTGGAAGAAACAAATGCATGATATAAAATTATTAATGTTTTTCAATAAAAATATTTGGTACTCCACATATAATAATAAAAAAAACAAAAACTTAATAAACTTTTAGTTTTTTTTCTTCAATTTTTATATGTGGAGTACTAAATTTTTTTATTGAAAAACATTAATAATTATATCATGCATGTATCTCCCAGAGGATTTTTTTAGAAGTTGTATAATTTCTTCATAATAAAATAAAATGTATGAAACGGCCAATGTCAGAAAGAGAGGGTAGATTTAGGAAGGAGCCCCCTTAAGCATAGTTTACACATGTCGAGCATTCGGCCGAGTGCTCGGCCGGTTGCTAGAATCGGAAGATGGTTTTGGTACTAGTATATTTTTGGTTTTCATTTTTTTATTTTATGTGTAGTTTGACGAATTTATATTCATGTTGTTTTTTGCTTCATCTCTCTCTCTCATTTTTCGAAAATGAATATTCGTTTATGTAATTATTTTATATGTGTTTTTCTTATTCTGTGTATTGTTTGATTTCATGTAATTAATTACATAATGTGTCACTATGAATGTTGAATTTTATCTTATCTTTTGTATTTCAGTATCTCTGTCATATGTATACTTCTTTCCGTCACTCACCTATTAGTTGTCATACCCTCGTCATACCCCAAAGGTATTCTGTTGAAAATGTTTATAAGCATTAAGTGTTAGATTTTGCGAATATTTTATTTGACTTAAATAAATATAATACAACGCAATACAATTTCCTAAATAAATAAAACATGAAAAAATATTACCGAGGAGAGCGGAGAGAAGCCCTTCTATTCACTCGACGGAGTGGGTTCGATGGTGGCTTCCAGCATCAGGCTCGCCCACTCGCTCGATAAGTGTAAACACACAATTTTGTAGAGTCATAGTAAAATAAGATTTTGCTGTGGTAGAGCGACGAGTGCGTCGGCGAGCACACATTCAGCGTGCGCTTCTTATGTTGTTTAGCAATGATATTTTAGGAAAGATAGGTTATCTATATGATATTCAGTGCTCACACATGGTACGTCGTTGAAAAGTTGAGAGGAAGAACTATAAAGTGATGCGCCGACTCGAATAGTCTTATTCCAATTATTAGAATTAGTGCAGCATCTCATTACATTACACACGACGGCATTTTCGATGTGTTAGCGGCTCGTGGTTAGCGGTCCGAACGCATGCGTAGTTGGTGGGCGACTAACTTCAGACAGGACTGTGGTCTTGTATTTAATGTGCCGCTTGGGAGCTCAGATAACCTATCTACCTCCTTTTAACTTATAATATAATTTGTTGTTTAGCGCCACACTCGGTGGAGCGCTGCTGGGCCAAGAGTTTAAATAGTTACTCGGTGTTTACTTTAAATCGCTCGCTCGAGACTCGAGCGAGTGCTCGATAGGTGTAAACGGGACATTACTTCTTTCTCTCTTGTACGATTCGAGTAAACGAAGCGGATTTTTACAGCATATAAAAACACACCGCTCCATTCTCCGACGGACCTTTTTTATTTCTGACCTAATTCAGCAATTTAACGGCAGCGATTTCGTTGAACTTCTAAATTGTGATTTTTTTTTGTAGAACCCTGTGTGGGTGTGGGTTAGCGATTAATTTCGATGGAACGAGACGAGATATAAAATAAATGTACGTGTATTTGTTCGTAAGAGTATGTACTGTCGATTTTTACTTAAACGTACTAATTAAAATAATATATTAGTACCTACAGGAATGTTAATTAGTACGTACTTATATGTAGTACTAGCTGAGCCTTTTCACATTTTTCTTCCCCTAAAACCTTATTCGGGCTATTACGAACATAAAAAAAAATTGTAAAATTTTAAACATCCAAAGGTTGACTGGAAGAAATCTCTGTAAGAGGGATAAGTCCACCTTTACCCCCCATGTAAACTATACATCGCACATGTTTGTTTAAAACGTTTTGGAGCAATAAAGTATTTCTATCTATGTATCTAAGTTATATTAAAAAAAAAAACTCTTTAAGGTGTCTTGTCCGGTTCCTTCCTTATACTCGTAGATTGCACTGCTGAACAGGACATGACAGAAAAACAATGATGACGAACCATACTGAATATGCATAGGTTAAAAAAAAGGTTAGTTCGTAAAGAATGCTACTTTGCATTATTAAACTCGCCTGTTGTGTTCCCTTTTATTATGGTGTACTTTCATTAAAGTATATTTTGATTTTTATTTGATGTCTTAATGAAATATTGTTAATGTTGTGTGTTCTTTATGGCGAAATAAATATCTGAATATATATTGTGTCGCGTCGATGAATTATTAGTACGAACAAAATGGAGAACACGTACGATTTTGAGCCTTGTCTTTCGCGGTTCATTTGCTGTCATACTATTAGTATCTAGTTCCGTATCCGTCGTACGGGACCCTATTACTAAGCCTACGCCGTCCGTCTGTGTGTCTGTCTGTATGTCCGTCTGTCCGAGGGCTGTATCTCTTGAACCGTTATAGGTAGTCCGTTGAAATTTTCACAGAATGTGTGTTATTAAGGCCGATATTACAACAAATAAAAATAAGAAAAAGTAAAAAATTCACAGGGGTCTCCATACAAGAAATTAAAAAGTGTTTGCGCGCCATCTACCGAAAAGAGTATGAAGCATTTTAACTAATACATAGATGGCGTGAGTGGCGCTGACCATGACATGGCGATACGGAACCCTCGGTGCGCGAGTTCGACTCGCACTTGGCCGGTTTTATATATTCTACATTCGTTCTTCTCTAGATGCATGCGGGCATCATGATTGTTAGGGTTACGTAGCCAGCGATACTGGCGGTGTGGCCTGGCTGTCCGTCCGTTCGCTCGTCCGTCCTTGTCTGTCACGCGTGCTGTCCGAGGCGAATACTCTAACGTAAAGTTAAATAAATCTAAAAAAAAAGATGTCATAAAGTAATCGTTTAATCCAGTGGTGTCCAACTGGTTTCACCTTAAGAGCTACTTACATATTTCTGTCAAGCCCAGCAGGGGGTACCTTCAAGTAGGCACAGTCCCCATGTATTTTATTGACAGCGCGACATAAATGGCGCCGAGCCACCCATAAGGTGTCTAACGACGCCCATGGACATTCGGTCGTATGCGGGGGTTGCGAATGCCATGCCGGCCTGACAGGTGCCTATTCACACCCCTCTTGAAGGACCCGAGACTGTACTTGGAGTGGGAATATACGGGCAGGGAGAGCGTTCCAGAGTTTACCGGTTCGGTAGAGGAAAGATCTGCAGAATCGATTGGTACGCATCCGCGGTAAGTCCAGCATGTAGGGATGCAATCCCTGCCCAGTGCGCGTGGTGCGAAGGTGGAAAGGGGACGCCGGGATCGCATTAAACAGCTCCTCCGAGCACTCCCCATGGAATAAGCGATAGAACACACTTAGGAAGCCGACATCCCTACGGTGTTGCAGTGCTACCATGTATGACGTTATAATTTTGATTTTATGACAAATTTACAAAATCTGCTATAATATAATCCATTTATGACTGCATGACAGCTTTAGGAATTTTCAAACATGTTCTGGAGTCAACGGCTATCTATTTTTATTTTGATCGCTTGGTGGATAACACGACGGGACCCTCGATTTGTTTTACTATGTACGTAAATATTTTCATGTGTTCGTTTCGATAGTTAAAGATAGGTTCATTATCGGAGGAAGCGAGGCGCGGTGTGCGCGCTCGTCACAGTGCGCGGTGGTATCGCCCCGGGGCGGCGCTGGATGTAGAGATATCGCGGGCGCGCTCCGGCGAATCCACCGCCGCTGATGTTCCTGCGTCATATCATACAGTACAGCCACCCCTACCGGCAACACGCCGGCACGGGGCGGCGTCCTGCATGCGTTTGTCAGAGCGCTTTGTTCACCAATCTGATTTGGTTCACGGAGGAGAGAGTAGGGAGGATTTGGTGTAAACAAACTGGGTACACCACTAACTGGGGGCATCGTCGCGGCCGCTGGACTGCGGTGTCGTAACTCCCCCACCCGGAAGAGAAGCGGCGGAGGGGGGGGGGGGGGCGGGGGGGGGTCCGCTTCTCTCTGTACTCTTTCTTCCGATTATGTGGTGCACGAGCACGACGATCATAATACCACTAGCTACCCCACTACACAGACTAAGGAGTTCTGTAATTGACTATAGTAAATTCTAAAGATTGGAATGATGCTGCAGTGGAGGACTGTGGAGAGATGCCAGCGTCCTCGGCCTCCACTGTGTTTGCTGCCTAGCTTGTTCTTGTGTGGGCTACTTACTGCCTGATGATTTCTGTATTGCTAATCTACACTAATATTATAAAGAGGTAAATTTTGTAAGTTTGTTTTGGACGTAGGATAGGAGGTAATCTCTGAAAATACTCATCCGATTTTAAAAATTATTTGACCTATATTTAGGATGGACCTTCATAATGGGCATAGGCCATGCGAGCGAAGCCGCGGGCAAAAGCTAATTGTACCCATACTGAGCGTGGAGAGAAATTGTGTTCAGTAGTTGTAGAGAGTCGTGTTAGAGAGTATGGCATCTGACATTTAGTCGTTAAGCGCCATCTCGCGGCGGTGGTGTGAACCTTTGTTGCCTATGCAACGCGAAGCGTTTAGTTATTGATGTTTAGGTTGTGGCAAGACGCCACAGTACTGGTGGGAAGTCTATTTAGGTTGTGGCAAGACGCCACAGTACTGGTGGGAAGTCTATTTAGGTTGCGGCAAGACGCCACAGTACTGGTGGGAAGTCTATTTAGGTTGCGGCAAGACGCCACAGTACTGGTGGGAAGTCTATTTAGGTTGCGGCAAGACGCCACAGTACTGGTGAGAAGTCTATTTAGGTTGTGGCAAGACGCCACAGTACTGGTGGGAAGTCTATTTAGGTTGCGGCTAGACGCCACAGTACTGGTGGGAAGTCTATTTAGGTTGCGGCAAGACGCCACAGTACTGGTGGGAAGTCTATTTAGGTTGTGGCAAGACGCCACAGTACTGGTGGGAAGTCTATTTTTCGTAACCGTATTTGGTTGTCCCAAGGGCATATGATGACCGTGTCCCCGGGGGTGCCGAGGGCACGGAGTGGACTAACTCAAACTGTGCAGTAAATATCCATTAGACAAATGAAACAGCAGCTACTATATAATTTAATTTGGGAAGTGGGTCTCGGGGCGGCGGCGCGGCGGGGCGGGGCTAGAGAGCTAAGTGAAAATTATTACACTTACTCAAGGTTGAATGTAAATTATTGAGACACTGTATTGTATCACAATATATTTGGGTGGTTTTTTTTCCAGGTAAATATTACAGTTTAGTTAGGACACATGTCAAAGGTTTACATACACTGTCCCTTTCCGTCACCCCTGAACATTGCCTTGCCGGACCAAGTGTGATTTCAAATGCACGAATGTTCTTTTTTTTATTTTTTTTTATTTTATTTTTTTTTTATGGAAACTGACACGGTTGGCTACATCACCTACAACATCCGCGATGTCAGCCCACAACACCGGGTGAACTTGGTGCCACGTCAGTACTTCCCGTCGGTCGTGCCGGCTACACTGAACTGGACGGAAAACACAAACTATTTACATAGCCGTTTCGACCGACCTTTCATTCAGTGCGGTGGTACCAACCCGGGTGGGTTGAACCCTACCACCTAGTAATATAGGAAGGGAGTCATATCCCTTAGTCGCCTTTTACGACATACACGGGAAGAGATGCAGTGGGGCTATTCTTTTAAAGTACCGGCCCCACACCGTACATTCTTGGCAACATAAGAGTACTCAACGATTTAAAGGCCGGGGCGGCGCACCGTATGCCGTAAGGTGCACCGGTCGCGTAGCTTCTAACTGTACGCTCGCCTTTTTTTTATCAACATTTTCATTTCACGTTAAAGTGTGTACAAGAAAGAATTATTCTACTTACATTTAAGTATCTCAAGATATTATTTGGGACTAACGCACGGAAAAAATAATGTGAATGTATTGTAAAATATTCCTTCACTTATATAAAAGGGAATAATAAATTTGAAACATTAGTCAAAGGTCGCTGAATTAAATAACTGAATTATACGCACGTAATAAATATAATTTCTTAAAGCATAATTTCTGCTCATTTCTGCCTTTAAATAAGAAAATAATATTTCTAGAGACATAAAAAAAATTCACTAACGACGTGTATTGTGAAAAATTCCCAGTCGTCTGAAACTAACAATACAGATATACAGGGTGTAAAAACGGCGAGTACATTAAATTTAGGAAATTATTATTGGGATCAAGATTAACAAAAAAGTCCAATAACTTTTTTCTGAACTCCCTTTAAATAAAAAGTTACAGTTTTCATACAAACTAATTGATTATTTTAGTGTAAAAATGATCTAATGACAACAGGGCGGCGCGGAGGGGGGAAGAGCGGGTGAGACGTGAGCGCCTCGGACGGAGGTGTTGGCGGGAGGGGCGGGGGTTAGCTTTGTGAGTCGAGGACTGGAGGTCGGCAGGCGGAGGGTGCGGAGCGCCAACAACGCGTTAAATTACACTAGACGAAAACATACATTTCAAAAATTCATATCTCGAAAACTAGACACTTTAGAGAAAAACTTTATTTGCTTTTTTTGTCTAGGAAAAACATGAGCATTGCGCTGGCGAAATTAATGTACTTTAACACCCTGTATAATCCATACTCAAAGGGGCTTAGAAATGTCTGTTCGTGCAGCTATACGTCAACTTAGGCAGTCACTTGAAAAAAAAAAATTTTTGAAAGTGAACCTCCTTCCGACCACTACATAGACAATTCTAGCACAATCGTTGCTTCTCCCCATTCTTGATTATGCAGATGTATGTAATCTGGACTGAGGAACTCCTGGACAAGCTTGAGCGTCTGCAAAACATGTGCATACGATTCATTTTCGGACTACGCAAGTACGACCATATTTCAGAATATCGCAGACGTCTCAAATGGCTCCCAATTCGTCTCCGCAGGAATTCCCACATTCTTAGTCTTCTTTACTCTTGTCTTAACAACCCCTCTGCTCCCGAGTATCTATCTTCCCGTTTCCAGAACCTATCTTCTCACGGTGTCCCACTTCGGTCTAGTCATGACAATATTTTAGCTATTTCCTCTCATAAAACTGGTTTTTATACGAACTCATTTTCTGTTCACGCAGCTCGACTGTGGAATTTACTACCACGCTTTATCCGACATTGTAAATCGCTTCCCTTATTCAAAAAACACCTAAAACTGTATTACCTCCGTCCATCTGAAGTAAAAACCTAAAAAACAAAAAACAACTTTTGTTTCATACCTGGATGGACAAGTATGTATGTATGTATATTTATTTGTACATAATATTCTATATATTTAGTAATTTATATGTATTAACACCTGTATGGCTTATATTTTACTAGCATGTACTTATATGTATTTTTAATAAGTATTCTTATTTTTATTTTATCTTCAATTCTCACGCTCAACTCTTTTGCTATTACCTACTCTACTTACATTTCACTATATTATCGAATCTCAAACAATCAAAGGTTGACTGTAAGAAATCTCTGTAAGGGATAAGTCCGCCTTTGCACCTTATGTAAATTTTCTAATGTATTTGTTACTGTTTAATGTTTACTGGAGCAATAAATAATTTTCTATCTATCTGTCTATCTAACCCAAGGCATTCTATTTGTATGCCCACAAAACTGACGTCAAAAGTGTATGTGCCACCGGCTCGGCGGCGCTAAGAGTTGACAACACCGCGCCGTCGCCAATGTGTTCATTAGTCAATTTGAAAAGGTTTATGTTCGAGAGCGTGATGAATCTAAGTCACAAAAATTTGGTGCCTAGACTAGCAAATTCCATTCTAAAGGTTTAAACATCGTTCAGGGTTCAGGGATGCTATTTCCATGGGACCTGATGAAACCCCAGCAAATTTCCTAAAGAATTGTTTTGCGGAATTGTGTGCGCAGTTTACACATCTATGACACTATCCTTCAAATGCGCGATACTTCCACACGACTTTTTTTTTTTATTTTTTTTAGTGCTACCGAACTGGGTGGCTCTGTCCGAGGTAGCAACCTCAGGCGCAGCCAATTTCACCCCCGAGGAGGTGCCAGTCCGGCTTGGAGGTGGACTAATGTTGCTGGGGAAAGGCTATTAACCCGCGATTTGAAGATCTGTGGATTGTAGGAGTGGGGGAAGATATTTCCTGGGAGCCCGTTCCACACGTTTGCAGTGCGGCACAAGAACGATTTAGAGAATCGGGCAGTTCGAAGAACTCTTCTGTCGACTACAAACGGGTGTTCCGCGAGAGTATGGCGGGTTTGGCGAAGGCGAACAGGAGGAGGAGGGATAAGGGAAGCAAGTTCGTCAGAGCAGCGGCCATAGTAGTACCGATAAAACAGGCTCAATGACCCAACGATACGTCTGTGCTTTAGAGGTTGAAGGTCCTTTGTGAGTACGGAGTCACCAATGAGGCAAATGGCTCGTCGCTGAATAGAATCCAAGGCTGAAAGAAGGTACTCAGGGGAACCCTCCCAAAGATGACTGCAATATTCCATCACCGGAGAAGAGGCACGACTGAGAAGAGGCACGAACACGAAGAGGCTATTTATTGTAACACCAATTTACAAAAAAGGTGATAAACTTTTTCCAGTCAACTATCGTCCCATTAGCCTTACCAGCATTGTTTGCAAAGCTATAAAAAAAAAAATTGCCGAAAAAATAAGAACTTTTCCAGCTGGAGAAAATATATAATCGAAGAGCAACATGGTTTCGTCCCGAGCAGATAAACCGTGACTAAGCTCCTCACACGTGCGGACCAATGGACCTGCGGGTGGAACGAACGCAACTCTATTGATGTTATCTACTTGGATTAGGAGAAAGCATTCGACCGAGTCCCAATGAAACGGTTAATCCATAAACTGAAACATTTTGGGTTCAGAGGAGAACTACTGTCATGGATTTCAGATTTTCGCACAAACAGGAAATTCCGGGTGCGAGTCGGCGAGGAACTATCTGAAGCAAGCGGCAGCGTGCCTCAAGGTTCGGTGATCGGCCCTGTCGCGTTTGTTATCTTTCTGACAGACCTCAAAGCCATAATGAAGCTACCCTTTGCACTTTTTGCTGACGACACTAAACTCTTCGAAGAACCTGTTATAAGCCATCAATTGATTGAAGACAACCTCGACCACGTCGTGTAATGAACCAAGGATTGGCTGGATAAACGCAGCGAAATGCACCGTATCTACTGCATATACCTAGGTGCCAAGAATCCGCGCCACAAATACACGATTGAGGGAACCTTTGTACACCCGGTTACCGCACAGAAAAACCTTGGAGTAACTGTGTAACAGAACCTCAAATGGGAACCACATATGTAGTAGTTGTGTTAAAAAGAGCAAACTCCACTCCTTTACATAATCAGCAAAGCTTTCTCCTCATAAATCAAGACTTGTTCATCAAACTGTACAAAACGTATGTCCGTTCTCTCCACGAATACTCTTACCGAGTGTGGGATCGATACTTCATAAAGGATATTGAACTAGGAAGTGAATGATTCCGGCTTGCTTATATTTATTAGCTCGCGAGAATCCCATTCTCAATTCACGAGTTCCGTGTTCGACTCGAGTCGAGCAGAAAGCACGGCTCGAAGATTAGTCTGACTGCCCTGGCCGCACTCCAGCGAGCTCCATCGCATCGGCGCGATCGCGTCCCGTTTGCAAATAATAATGTTAGTTTGACGGCTGCCGACTCGCTCTATGTAGAGGTATAGAGGTTGGAGTTTTTTTCCTGCGAACTCTCGCCAGAGGCGGCGCAAGGCGTGGGCGACGTGGGCGGCGGACCACGGCCTCGCGGCCCGAGGGGCCTCGCGCCCCGAAAGTTCATGCAGCTTTGATTCATGAAAAATATTCAGCTAGATCTATACCCCGAGTAAACATGTTTAGACTTAATCATAGGCAAACTAAAGCTTACTATAAAGCCTTAATCAGACACAAGATGGGAACGCAAGACAGAGGCAGTGAAGGCTGTATTATTGCAATTTGATTATGTTTACTTTTATCGACGAAAGGTATGCTGACAAAAATGTTTGATTTGATCAGTCTGTTTGACTGAAATCTATTTCAACAGTGAAAATCCATAAAATCCATGCCACCAGAGAGAGCCTCGCAAATTATATCTTGCCCACATCAAATTTAGGTTGCCCCGCCACTGACTCTCGCGACCGACAGTATTTATGCGCGCGAGTAATTCCGCCTCCAACGCTAATGTCTATAAATACTGCTTTAGCATTATTAGGCGACTGGTTGGCTCGTTTAATTTAGCAGCAGGCGAGTGCGCGGCGGCGCGGCGCGGCGCGGAGGAGAGCTGGAGTGTGCGTGGGTGGGAGGGAAGTGTCATGTTAGCTAGCGCATACATATTCTTATAATTATTTATTTCTTATTTATTTCGCCTACGTGCACAGTTTGCATTGCACGAACACGTGACGTCGTCGTGGTGGGGGTCCACTAGCTAGATACATCTCTATCTCTACTCTACTCTACTCTACTCTACTCTACTCTACTCTACTCTACTCTACTCTACTCTACTCTACTCTACTCTACTCTACTCTACTCTACTCTCTACTTTTTACATTAAAAGGGAACGTCTGTCTGTATGTATATTTAAGTTAAACTCCGGAAGCACCGGTTTGCACCAATGTAAAGAGTAGTTCTTGAGGCTCACTATAGGTTATATATAAACCATCACGCTAAATAGCTTTAGGGCTGAGCAGTATCAAAGAAAGCATAGTATGGGCGGGAGAGAGAAAGAATATAAGAGAAGAGATCGTTGTGTTTAAATCGGACCGAGTCTACCGCGAGCAAAGCCGCGGGCTAGTAATAATAAATGTACTGTAACCGCACCAGCTCGGGGCAAATAAGTGAACAATCTCAAATCAGATCAGCTCCACTGCTAACTGCTACGTTATCTCACGCAGTTCTTCTTTGGTGAGTGGAATATTGGACACAGACTATTAGAGCGTGTTGAAGTTAATGTGGATCAGTCATAATTTAAGTAGTTTGATACTAAATATTTATTCATAAATTTATTTGACTAAAATATACACAATACACAACAGCCTACAAAATACAACTATAAGTACACTAATACACTAAAACTAAAACTAATCTAAAATTAATATCCAGAAAACCTACAAAAAATAAATTTCTGAAAAGTCCGCCGAAGCCCCGTCTCTGCCGACGCCAAGTGTACCCAGTACGCTCGCCGCGTTACCCCTCTGAATCTCAATACTAATCCGCCGTTTAAGGAATGCTTTGGAACGACGGTCGCCAGTCCTCTCCGCGAGAAGCTTTCCCAGCTTCTCCGTGAAAACCTTGTTTTCAGACGACCATGGTCCCAAAGTCTCCACGGCGAAAGGTTGAAACTCAAAGCGGTCACGCAGCGAGCTGTACAATCTCGTCTTGGCGGCGGCAGCCTTGTTTGCCGCGGCCCCGGCAGACAAGGAGGTAACGGGAACATGGCTGGGGGCCAGGGTGTCCACGCATGTGGCGTCCCACACTTGATACTTGTAATTTATTTATTAAAACATACATTAAAAATGAAAAAAAAAAAACAACAGATCAAAGTCAAAGTAAAACTAAATTAAAATAAATAACTCCTCCATCGGGAAGGTTAAAGCGGTCCCAAGAACCGAAGCAGCGTTCCCCCGCTGAATGGCCAAGCTTATCTTTTGAGTTAGGACTCCATAAGCAGTTTTCCTAACTGCTTCACCAGTTCTTTGGCGTCCGGGCTCCACGCCCCAAGAGTCTCCACGGCAAAAGCGACAAACTCGTAGTTTTGTTTGAGATAACTATACTTACTATGTTTTGCAGATTGTGCCTTTGCCGCGGCATAGCCAGCTACCTGACAAGAGCCGCCTATATGACTAGGGGCTAGCTAGAGTATCCGCGCACGTGGCATCCCAGACCAAAGCCCTCCCCTGCTTCCACGGCAGCAACGACATGCCGTCTGGTCGCTTTCCGTCGTCTCGAACCAAGCCGACTGGCTCGAGGACGCTGGGTATGCGTGCAGAAGAAAGGGCTTGCTTGAGTATACGGTGGATATGTGGATCATATTTTTATCTTTACTAAGCATGCACCCGGTTTATATTCCGCTTTTCGTCTATCTAATGAAGAAATATCGTGAACAGAGCGGATAACGAGTGTAGGGGGGCTGCTGCACCCTCGGAGCGGCGCGGCGGCGCGCGGCAAGCGAAAGCTTCGGATTCGGCGACAATCGAAGGTTGAGTCGCGCGCGGCTGTATCGGCGGACGGCAAATATAAAGCAGAGTGAAAGCTCAACGTGTCTAAGTCACGTTTGTTTTCTTCCAGCCCGCGAGCGCTCTGTAGTCTGTACAAATACAATATAACTACTTCCGCTGCCTTCGCTCGCGTTTCGCTATTGTTGGATGGATGACTTGTGTGTTTAGCGAACGAATGAATTTTTTCATAAAGAACTGGCGGCTGTCTATCTATAGTGTGTTGAGACGCTTGATGGGCTCCGGTTCCAGCTTCAGGGCCGCTCGTCGAGGAACTGTGTACCCGAAGAGTATAATCGTTCAATAAAAGGTGATTTTTTTTTATGGAAACTGACACGGTTGGCTACATCACCTACAACATCCGCAATGTCAGCCCATAATACCGGGTGAACTTGGTGCCACGTCAGCGCTTCCTTTCGGTCGTGCCGGCTACACTAAACTGGACGGAAAACAAACTATTTGCATAGCAGTTTCGACCGACCTTTCATTCAGTGCGGTGGTACCAACCAGGGCGGGTTAAACCCTACCACCCAGTAATATAAGAAGGGAGTCATATACCTTAGTTGCCTTTTACGACATACGCGGGAATTCAGTGGGAGATGCAGTGGGGCTATTCTTTCAAAGTACCGGCCACACACGGTTTTATTTAAGTAATCCGGTTGGCTGAGTCAGAGGGGCTAGAGCTCATGCTCCGACCAGCCAATCAATATTATTTTTTAATTATAAGTTATCTATCATACCGGAGACGTTCCGTCGTCGGTTGGATTGCTATATTGCTCGGAGAGTTACCGGCTGTAAGCATCGGTCACACGAAGCGATAATTCGCTTTGAGTAAGGCCGCTTGTCCACGGCGAGTGATTACGGAAACGTCTCGGTCCGATATGACGGCATATGCCGACTGTCCACGTGACCTCCGACAGCCAACGGCCGAGAAATCGCCAACCGTTTATTCGGCTATGCGTTGGGCGGCGAGTGTTGGGCGGCAAGAGTCGGGCGGCAAGTGTTGGGCGGCAAGTGTTGGGCGGCAAGTGTTGGGCGGCGAGTGTTGGGCGGCGAAGGGTGGTTTGTGAAAATTATACTGAAACCTACGGAAATGCTTGGCGTTCGTACACAGCTAGTGGCAGGAGCTGTCAGCGGTTAAAAATACGCCCATCTTCATTCACGCCTTGACGCCGCCGCGTCCGCCGCGCCGCGCGCCGCCACCGCCCCCGCGCCCGAAAACCGAGCGAGGGTAAAAACACAATGTAATTCGGGGAAATTCCAGCATCTTTTACAAAAATATAATTCAATGTGTAGAGCTGTGAGGTAAAAGGTGAAGCGGTGTCGTGTCCTCTGGCTCCACGTGTAGCTGCAGCTGATGTTGTATGGGCTAGTGCCCGGTTGTTCTGGCAAGCGATCTGTATTTATGCGAAGCATATTTGATATTTTAGCAATGTGTTAAGTGGCGTATGGAATTCTTAATTACTCGTTATTCACCACCTGTTGGTGTGCTAGTGAATCTTTCTGTTTCTTTCGTCGCGAAGCGATGTAGGTTATTATCGATCTTTATTATTCAGTTGTGGGATAGGTGTCGCTATCACCACAAATGCAATCGTTGTAGCCGAGAGTTCATAGTTATATGCTGTTATTTGAAATGATTTTCTATATTTATTTATTTTTTAATTTTATAGCACCTCTCTCGAACATCTTTATTTGCTTCGTGAAATTTTGACAATGCAAACTAAATAAGAAACTCAGCTAAAAGAGCAGAATATAAAATGTTTAAACCTACATTTTACTTTCACAAAGTTATGTCAGTTTGTCAAAATGTCCTTCGTGTTCCCGTGAAGTAACACATTGAACCGAACCCCACCACGCGGCTCACTCTCTCCACCCCCTCTCCCACATTCCCTCTTTCCCCATTCCCTCTTTCCCCCATTCCCTCTTGCCCCATTCCCTCTTGCCCCATTCCCTCTTGCCCCATTCCATCTTGCCCTATTCCCTCTTGCCTCATTCCCTCTTTCCACTAAAGCACACTCGCTACTCAATTCACCCGTAAATACTGATCGTACACTAAACTTTTATTATTTTATTACGCAGTTTTAACGCTTACATCGACATAAATATAGTCAGGAGCTCCGCAATAAAGCGATTTACATTTTCATTTCTCCACCCCGGGCCTTATTACTCTTCTCTATGTCTCTTTTTCGCTCGTCGTCGTGTCTCCCTCTCTCTCTGCCTGTCCACTCCTCATCATCGTAATATCTCGCTCCCGCTGTACACCCACTGCTGACAGTAATGGAATGCGAGAGATATTCATAAATAGAGTCGTCCCGCAATGCTGTAATCGCTATGATGTGTCCGTCCGGCCGTGCGTCCGCGTGTGCGCGCGGCGACCGTCTATACCACGGAGGTGACAGTACGGAGGAGTTAGCTTTTGCAAACTGGGTACGTTGCCACCAACAGGGGGCACACGTCATCAAAGTGTGCTGGCATTGATCCAGCGCACGTGGAGTCAGTGCTGCTTTCAGGCAGTTTTCTCAGGGGGGCTTCTCCAGCATTCGGGACGATTGTATGAAAATGATACATTTCACACGCTGTATCCCGACAATCTGGGTAGGCAGAGTAATCGGTGTGGTGCTGCAAGGACTCCGGTCAATTACAGCACAACACCGACCACCACGTTTAGCGAAGTAGTCGGACAAGATAACTATCGGCCGGTACTTTAAAAGAATAGCCCCACTGCATCTCTCCCCGTGTATGTCGTAAAAGGCGACTAAGGGATATGACTCCCTTCTTATATTACTAGGTGGTAGGGTTTAACCCGCCCGGGTTGGTACCACCGCACTGAATGAAAGGTCGGTCGAAACGGCTATGTAAATAGTTTGTGTTTTCCGTCCAGTTCAGTGTAGCCGGCACGACCGAAGGGAAGCACTGACGTGGCACCAAGTTCAACCGGTGTTATGGGCTGACATCACGGATGTTGTAGGTGATGGTAGCCAACCGTGTCAGTTTCCATAAAAAAAAAAAAAAAAAAAAACTATCAAGCAGCAAGTAAGGCACGAAGGCCCACCTGCTGCATGACTCGGTGAAAGGACCGCGACAAGGTGAGAGGTCGCCCTTTGGCACGGCATCTTGTCCTGAGTCGCCTTTTACGACATGCACGGGGATAGATGCATGGAAATCGATTTTCTTCTTCGGCTGTGAACATGCTTTCGGGGAGTGCCTGAAAGAAACACTGCCTGAAGTAATGGTGCATGATTGGTCGTACTTCGAAGTCGTACCTAATGTTTTTTCTAGAAATTATAGCTAGCAACGGTTCTCTAGCTCTCTCCTCTGTGTGCCGCACCTAGCGAAAGAACAATAACAGCTCGTGCAAACGTGCAATAAGAATAAATAGTTGAACAGACGAGCTGGCTTTCTTGATTAATTTGTAGTTCAGTTGTTGGACGCGACATGTGATGGAGTTTATTGCTAGATAGTATGAAAATAGCTATAATGTTAGCCACAATAGTAATTAATTAGGTGGATTACTTACAAATAAAATTATTTTAAATTCCATCCATCCAAGTGTTTACAGACACGCACGCCGCGTAGCTCCAATACGTTACAATAATTATGTCACCTACATACCCACCGTACATATCACTACATACCTACAATACGAAATCCATTATCCGTCATCCATCATCAATACATCAACCATCATATTATCTAAACACGCGACTACAGCATTTTATATTGCTGTTTTCAATTTTAAATTTTTTTAATTTTTTTTATTTCATTATTTTTAGTTCTCAACCATAAAGTGAATCTCGGAAGGTTTCGACCCATTCTCAGGACTCATTTAAAAAAAATTATGGTTTCGACTCAATGACATTTTATTTTAAGGAAGGTTCTGACCCACTTACCATAAAACACAGAAATACAATCAAACTCTAAATAATGGCATATACCCCACTCAATTGTTTTTAGAGAAATTTAATTTTTGCAGTCAGACAATATTATGGCGATTGCCGGCCGCCATTTTGAATTTTCTAAAACATATGGTATTCACCCACTGTTATCCGTGTTTTTTGAGTCAAACAAAAAATCGGACGCATCGTTTAGGAGTTACAGTGATCTAAACACTCATACATATAAATATTCAGGCTCTAAACACATCACGTAACTCTCCTTTTGACTTCGCCTAGTCGGGTAAAAATGTAAACCGGAGCGCGACACAAAAAGGCTCATTGCTAATAAAAGTTCTAAGTTGATTAAAAAAAAGGCCAACCAAATTTGCTATCCCGTCACTAGTAGGATCTGTGTAATCAGAAAAAGGAAATTTCGCTTAGGAAATAAAAAAAAGATGTTTGTTTGTTTGTCTGTCCGAAGATGTATGTTCGCGATTAACTAAAAAACTACAAATCAAAAAAATTACTAAAAAAAACTGTGAAATAAAAAAAAAGTTTTAAAAAACATAAAACCGACTTCCTAAAAAAAGGAAAACTAAAAAACTATTCAAAATAAAAATATAAAAACCGCCTTCAAAAATATATGAAATAAAAACCTAAAAAAAAAAAAACGAACCCTAGAGTTGAAGGCGGTGCTAAAAAGGCTACACAAATCACAAAGGATATTATCATCCACTCATGTTTTCTTTCATGCATCATTTTTGCTTGCTTTACAAATCACAAAGGATATTATCATCCACTCATGTTTTCTTTCATGCATAATTTTTGCTTGCTTTAGCACCGCCTTCAACTCTAGGGTTCGTTTTTTTTTTTTTAGGTTTTTATTTCATATATTTTTGAAGGCGGTTTTTATATTTTTATTTTGAATAGTTTTTTAGTTTTCCTTTTTTTAGGAAGTCGGTTTTATGTTTTTTAAAACTTTTTTTTTATTTCACAGTTTTTTTTAGTAATTTTTTGCTATTAATGTACTCGGCGGAATCGCTCGGCCTTCGGCCTCGCGATTCCGCCTCGCTTTCCAATCCGATCTTGACCCAATTAAAATTGGACCACGTCAGCTTCGATAGCTCAGTGGTGCAGACAGTCAACTGTCGCTATTGAATTTTAAGCAACGCTGGGTGCGGTCAGTACTTAGATGGGTGACCGCTGACCGTTGGAGGCTGACCAAGGTTCGGATTCCTCGTAAAACTGTAAGTCCCTTCCCTCGTAATTTTACTTGGTGGTAGGGTTTAACCTTCCCGGGTTGGTACCACCGCACTGAATTAAACGTCGGTCGAAACGGCTATGTAAATAGTTTGTGTTTTCCGACCAGTTCAGTGTAGTCAGCACGATCAAAGGGGGAAGCACTGACATGGCACTGGTGTTATGGGCTGACATCACAGACGTTGTAGGTGATGTTGCAGAACTTAGTAGAATGGACAGACATAAACGTGTTACGGAAGCCTACTTTTATTATAAAATAACCGTCGGAGGACCTTGGTTGAAAATTGTAAAATTTAGTAGAACGGATAGACATGCATATGTTACGGAACCCTACATTCATTTTGCAGAACTTAGTAGAATGGACAGACATAAACGTGTTACGGAACCCTACTTAACAGTTGCACTCCGGGAGTGCCGGCAGATCCCGTGCCACTCTAACTTAACCCTTAACGCAATGACTTAAGGTTTCATTTTAAAAATGACGCTGACGCGATGTCGCGAGTTATACATTTTTACCCACCTAAAAAAGTGCCAAGAGCCGCTAAAGAAGTTTTCACTTCAAAAACCTCAGGGTTATCCCCTTTCAAATAAAAAAAAAAAGAATTTTCAAAATCGGCCCACAATTGACGGAGTAATCGCGTAACAAACATCCAAAAAAAGAAAACATACCGTCGAATTGAGAATCTTTTAGGTCTAAAGTAAATTTCTCGTGAAGACAAATGCAACGAGCCCAAACACGATGGGTTTATCATGTGTAGTTTAGGAGTTCCTATGGCCACCTTCTGTCTCCATCATCAAACCAGCTCGATGGTACTCGGTACAGTAGGTACTGGCCAGGTACCATAATAAATTAAACGCCGGTCGGAAAAGATAAAAAAATTTCAAATTTAGAATATTCATGAAACAAGGGTCCGAATATGTATCACTAGTATATCGATTCATGTATTTCAACAGGACAGAGAAAATTTCAAAATATTAGGTATTTAATACTTTTTAGTTTTTTTTTTTTTGTTTTTTGGAAATCGGTTTAATATTTTTTAAAACAGTTTTTATTTCATTCTTTTTAGTAATATTACATAAAAAAGAATAATCGAAATCGAATAATCGAAATCGATTGAAGTGGTACAGAATTATTCGCCATATGTGTCAGACTGCAAATTGCTGAATAAGTCCACATCACAAATGTTTTGCTGAAGGTAACCACACACCATACTAATTTATCAAACTGAAAATTGCCGAAAACGACCACATCACAAGTTTTGCTGAAGGTAACCACACACCATAGTATTATGCTGATTTTTCGAAAACCACTGAACCAATTTCGATAAAATTGAAATGGGACCACCTCGGAAGTATGACCTAACTAACAAAAAAAGAATTTTCTAAATCGGCCCTCAATTGACGGAGAAATCGTGTTACAAACATACAAAAAAATAAAAAAAATAAAAAAAAAAAAAACATACAGACGAATTGAGAACCTCCTCCTTTTTTGGAAGTCGGTTAAAAATTACATGGCGATTACTTCGTCCCACGATCGTTTTAGCATATACATATATACAGTAGAGCCGCGCTAGTCTAGCCGCGCTTAAAATCTATGAAAAATGTTGGTGAGCAGTTGACCGGCGCGGCGCGTGGCGAGTCTGGAGTCTGGCGAGAGCCGACTAGTGTCCGACCGAAAGTGTACTTTCACATTCGACCGAAAGCCGTAGCCGAATTTTGGCAAAATTCTACTTTCGGCAGAAAGCCGAAAGCCGAAGCCGAAAACCGAAACCGAAAGCCGTAGCCGAAAGCATCCATGGGATTTAAGTACCTAGTTAGTTAGTTAAGTATGCATTATTTAGGTAGAAGGATATGGCGGGCGGCAGGCGCACAGTGGTTCGAAAATCGCTTCTAGTGGACTTAGGCATTAATGAAGGTCAACTTTTGTTTTTCGATATTTTAATGATGCAAGTGTTTTCCTAAAGGGATTTCAATAACTTTTTATTCTTTTATATTTTTCGCTTAGACTAGTATTTTCGGAGATATTACACATTATTGACTTTTCATGTATGAAGAAATACATAAAAATGACGATAAGTCGAAAAGTACAAGCGGGAACAATATAATATTTCAGGGTGTTAATAAGGTCATGGTAACGGATATTTTTGCGGTGGTGCCCAATCTCGCAAGTGCTCGCAACTTTAATTAAAAATAGTTGATTTTATAAATAATGCTTAACTTCTATTTTCCGATGTTTTATGATTCAAATGTATTCCTAAATTGATTCTAATAAATCTTTATTCTCTGATATTTTTCGGTTAGACTAATATTTTTGGAGATATTACACATTATTCACTTTTCATGTACGAAGAAATACATAAAAATGACGATAAGTCGAAAAGTACAACCGGGAACAATATAATATTTCAGGGTGTTAATAAGGTCATGGTAATGGATATTTCTGCGGTGGTGCCCAATCTCGCAAGTGCTCGCAACTTTAATGAAAAATAGTTCATTTTATAGATAATGATTAACTTCTATTTTCCGATGTTTTTATGATCCAAATGTATCCTAAATTGATTCTAATAAATTTTTATTATTTCGTATTTTTTGCTTAGACTAATATTTTTGGAGATATTAAACATTACTAACTTTCATGTATGAAGAAATCCATAAAATGACGATAAGTCGAAAAGCAAAAGCGATCACAATACAATATTTCAGGGGTTTAATAAGGTCACGGTAAGTGATATTTTAGCGTAGCCTGAAATCTTGCAAGTACTCGCAACTTTAGTATAAAATAGTTGATTTTTTATAAATAAAACTCAACTTATTTTTATGTTTACATGTTAGTACTAAGCATGTACTCGCTTTATATATATTTTTAACTAGAAAAATGCAAATCGAAAATCATTGGAAAACATACATCCCGACCAGGATTCAAACCTGGGTCTCTGGCTTGAGCTGCCAACGCGATAACCAACTACGCGATTGGGCCGTGACGTATTATTTCCAAATTTTCGATCTTATTGCACCTTGTGCAATATGTCGTATAATATTTGCGAACAGTCAACTTGCACGGTTCCATATTGAACCTTATGCTGTCGTCACCAATGTCGTATTTGGAATCAGACACTTGAAGTTGACTTGTGGTTTTTAATAATATTTTTATGTTTATATGTTAGTACTAAGCATGTACTAGCTTTATATATATTTTTAATTAGAAAAATGCAAATCGCAAATATTATGCGACATCATTCATGAAGGTGCAATAAGATCGAAAATTTGGAAATAATACGTCACGGCCCGATTGCGTAGTTGGTTATCGCGTTGGCAGCTCAGCAACATAGGTAAATATTATTCTTTAGTTTTATCGTCAGTCATTTATTCCATACCACCACCCTTGAGGTTGAGTGCAGTGCAAGGCGTGTTTTTTTATGTGGTTTCGCCATGACCTTTTTAAATTTAAGTCTGATTGTGGACAGCTAGGGATCTGATGTTAATAAAAGTCTCCGAAGTGTGTCTTCTTTCGTAGCTACTCTTGAAAACTTTCGAGTGTGTCTTTTGCGATATTCCCTGAAATCTTTATTTCGGGCTTCTGATGCTTCTTCTGAAAGGTGACCAATGGGTATCAGTCCAAATGACTGTATTATGCCCCCTCCATGTGCCAATATTTTATGCACACTCGATGGAATGAAGTACCAACTATACATATTTGCGGATAATTTATATGTATCCATGGCATACCTCTTGAACTCATCGATATGGACAGCTTGCCAGGACGACAGGACTTCTAGTGTGACTCTGAATCGATGTATCAGGTCTTTGTCAACTCCCGTTATTGTGGCTGTAGTGTGCGGGTCTTCAAAAAATCTTCGAGCGGTGTTACCATCAATGGTGGCTCCATGACCCTGCTTAACTACACCTATTAATAGTCCATTGTGATGTCGAAAACATATCATTTTAGGTTTTTACGAGCAATAGATAAACTATATTAAAGAGCTTGGTTTTGTACTAGTGGATTAGGGCTCCTGGGGAAACCACATAAAAAAACGCGCCTTGCACTCAACCTCAAGGGTGGTGGTATGGAATAGACTAGCTTCATTAGACCTTACTAAACCCCTAAAATATCGTAATTTTTATGGATTTCTTCATTCAAGAAAGTCAATAAAGTGTAATCTGTCCGAAAATATTATTCTAAGCGAAAAATATCAGATAATAAATATTTATTAGAATCAATTTAGGAATACATTTGGATCATAAAACATCGAAAAATAGAAGTTAATCATTATTTATAAAATCAACTATTTTTAATTAAAGTTGCAAGCACATGCGAGATTGGACACCACCGCAAAAATGTCCGTTACCATGACCTTATTAACACCCTGAAATATTATATTGTTCCCGCTTGTACTTTTCGACTTATCGTAATTTTTATGTATTGCTTTATACATGAAAAGTGAATAATGTGTAATATATCCGAAAATATTAGTCTAAGCGAAAAATATCAGACAATAACGATTTATTAGAATCAATTTAGGAATACATTTGGATCATAAAACATCGAAAAATAGAAGTTAATCATTATTTATAAAATCAACTATTTTTAATTAAAGTTGCGAGCACTTTCGAGATTGGGCACCACCGCAAAAATATCCGTTACCATGACCTTATTAACACCCTGAAATATTATATTGTTCCCGCTTGTACTTTTCGACTTATCGTAATTTTTATGTATTTCTTCATACATGAAAAGTCAATAATGTGTAATATCACCGAAAATACTAGTCTAAGCGAAAAATATAAAAGAATAAAAAGTTATTGAAATCCCTTTAGGAAAACACTTGCATCATTAAAACATCGAAAAACAAAAGTTGGCCTTCATTAATGCCTAAGTCCACTAGAAGCGATTTTCGAACCACTGTGAGGCGGCCGCCGCCGTCTCGGGGCGGGCAGTGGAAGTTTGAAAGAAAGCGTGTGTGTACCTGCGCCGGCCGCCAATCGCGTAATCGCGTCGTCGCGGCGTTCGCGTCGCGTCGCGTGCGCGCGGTCGGTCGGTTTATCTGTCTAACAACTTTCAGTTGGCCCGAAAGTGACCACTACTTTCGGCCGAAACCGTAAGTTTGCCGAATGTGGCAAATATTGGCCGAAAGGCCGAAAGCCGAAGCCGAATATTCGGTCGGACACTAGAGCCGACAGCACGGCTCGGCCGCCGCCCTCACTCGCTGCCATTGTGGGTTCCTAATTTGGCTAATGGAAACAAAAGTTGCGACGTTAAGTGCGCGCACAACTTTACCAGTTTTGATTGAGATCCTTCGTCTCTAGCTTTAGTTGAAGTCATATTTTTCTTTTAGCAGAGCACGGAGTTCCTTTTTGATAAAAAATCTCACATTAATATTCTTGTTACTACCTACATAGCTACCTTATATGCCTACTTTAAATACAAGTCTCAAATATCCAAAACTTGACTGGAAAATATCTTTGAGGGATAAGTCTGCCTTTGCACCTCATATGACCGTAACTAGGTACCTACTGTGTTTTCTTTATGAACATTTTTTGTAAATTATTATTTTATATTTATCTCAGACTACCAGCATACTTTTTATTTATTGAATGGCGCGGAAGTATTTTTTCCGCGTCAAGCGCAATGTTTTCGTTCACTGTTCAGCCCCTAGGAAATATCGTGATGTTACCTGAAACCATCCCAACTGCATGTAAATCCGTTCCGCCGTTTTCGAGTCGTTTCATACAGACAGACAGACGTTGCGCCTTCTATTAGTAGAGAGAAGAGAAGAAGATACAAGAGAAGAGAATATATTAGTTTAGTTGAGATACAAATAGTATAGTAAATACCTATAATAGGTAAATACATGTAGGTGTATAGTCGCGAACGTGTCGCCAAGTTCGCGGCGCACAGTGGGGCGATACCGCAAAAACCGGGACATAGGGCGAAATGACTACGCAAATAGATTCTACTATTAATTACGAACAACTTTCATTCTGTGAGATTTTTTGATAAAAAAATTATTTTCCGAGATATAAGCACTTATAAAAACATTTATAATATAGTAAAAAGTGAGTATGTTAATATATTCTCTTAATGATTACAAACTACTTTTATTCTTAGAAATTTTCCATTTTAAGTCTTATTTTCTGAGATATAGCAATTTGAACTTTAAAAAATACAATTTCTTGTAACTAGTATTACTCTTCCATATTTTCGGTTTCAATTGTTATTTTTTAGATATATCACATTGAAAATTCTTTAGTAAAAAAAATTGGGATATGTGGAAAACTGAATATGTGAATACATTTTGTTCTCAGAGATTTTCTGTTAAGGTGTTATAATCCTTTTCAATAGTTTGTACAATGGAGATTTAGTAACTTTTTTTATTGAAATGCTTAAAATAACTAGACCTGTGGTTACTTAATAATGATTCTTCAAGTTGAGTAGTCTAATCTGAATAAAATTATTGTAGTGGAATGGTACGTTTATTACACACAAAATACAATCAATCAGACGGCGCATATTTGCATAAAATATTACAAATTAATCTGGCGATAGTAATTAAACATATATAAATTACTACATATTTAACTAACTACATATATTTTTGTATTTACGGAACTTACCGAATTATTAACTTATTATAAGTTATATATATCGTTGTGTATTTTCATTTCGTCATTTTGGTGGCTCTGCACACTTCGATATATCAAACTTACTATAATTTATTATAATTAGGCAAAAAATTGCCCCCGTCAAAGTATATTATAAACCTACTTCAAAGTATAAAATTAATAACATCAACATTAAGAATAGTGATTAATGATGAGAAAAGTAATAATACATTATTAAAAGTAATAATAAAAGTTTTCAAAGTAATAATACATTATTACCCAAATACCCATGGCTTTTAACGGAGCCTATTTAATGTAAAAATACCAACTATCAATAAAAATTATGGTCAAGAATAAAAGTAATTTTCTGAAGTATGTTTATCGTGCATAACAAAAAGAAATTCAAACTACATATTTCTGAGAAAAAATCTTATTTCAATCTTACAAAAACCTTAAAATAAAACATACTTAATAACTTTTAAATAAATATTTTTAAAGTACATAAAGCTTCCTATTTTTATTACAATTTATTTACTCAATATTTCTACAAATTTTCATTTTCATCACTGGAACAACCTAAAGCGTCTTCAGCGTCAGAATCATCATCATCCTCCACATCCGATTGAACACAGATAATACTGGTATCAATAAATTCAATATTTTCCTTATTTTTATCGTCTATAATTAGCAAATGTCGCACTTCACTGGATAAGGGCTGCTTTTGTTTTTGAAGTTTTGGCTTCATACTAGACAAATATGGATCCGACGATACGAGCAAGTTGTTGAGAATGTCTTGATTAGTCGATTTGCGATCGCATTTTCGAGAGTAGTGTTCCCTGTACTTCTTGAAATCTTTATTTCTTGCTTCTGATGCCTCTTCGGAGAGTATGCCAATTGGAATTACGTTAAAATGCTTTATTATTTCAGATCCATGGAATAAAAGTTTATGAACACTTGCTGGCATATGATACCAGCTATACAATGATATATAAAGTTGAATTGTTTCTTGAGCATAGATTTCAAAGTTTTGAGTGCAAACTTTTTCTCCCGAGGAGATGGCCTTAAGGATCACCGCGAATCTATTAATTAAATCCTTATCGAGACCGGTAATAGAGGCAGTTTGCTCGGGATTCTGGAAAAAGCGCCTTGCAGTGTTGCCATCGTTCGTGGTTCCTGAACCTTGTTTTACCACGTCGATCAATAAACCAGTTTCTTTCCTGAAATTATCTTGAATTTGTTTTTTTTTCTCGGTCATAATTTCTTTATTATTACCTTTGGCCGACCACTGCTGAAAATCCATGCGGTATGCAATATGGAGAAGGCATTCCATGCATCGAATCCAGGCATGCAACGTAGATAGTCCGAACCGGTACATATTTGTGTTTACTTCTTTACTTTTAATTATATTAACGTTATTCATCTCAGACGGTTTAGCTCTGCAAATATCACATGACTGATTAGAGGTACCGGAGATAATCGATCGATCATCGTCATAATTAACGAATGCTCAATCAAAACGCCTTCGTAATCGCTGGTTTTGAGATCTCGTATTTCGGATTCTATGGTAGCCATTTCACTTTTCACGTTATCGATTGTCTCCTTCATAAATTTGAAGAAGATAGGACGGCAGTAGTTCGTCGAAGATGGCGTCTCATTTTCCCAGATCACTTCGTCTCCATAAACCAGTTTTATAGGAACCAAACTTGCCATGAAAATGCTTGAGTCGTCTCCTTCGTTCAGTTCTTGAAATCTTTGTTTATATGTACTTTGGCCAGAAGCGCCATCGAATCCCCACTTGCTTGTTAATGTTAGCTGGCAGCCTGTGAGGTTTCGGTTCGCCACTTTCAAAATTCTTTTTGCAGTATGGTCCAAAAGCGCTTGCAGTTTAATTTTGGCCTGTGTTTCGGTAACTTCAATGTCCTGTTTTGGGGGGTAACACTCAATTTTCGCATGTTGAATTTTATAATAAGATGGATAGAGGTCGGAACCTTCTTCCTTAGCCATGTCTCTTAAAGTTATATATTGCCATCTTGATAGCTTTAAAGACACCAAAATCGCAAGTGCTTTTTCAGATGAATAAATAGTCTTGGACTCCTTTTTTTCAATGAATTCTTTGACTTTTTCGATTTCGCCTGGATTCTGAAGCAAATGGTCCAAAACTTTCCCCAGGTCCTCGTTCCCATTTGCCTTCAAACGCATTTTGGTCGCAAATGCTAGTTCCTGCGATGTATAGTTTGTGCGAATGTCTTCGGTTCTTCTTCGCTTTTGTTTGGCTCCTAAACTTTCAAATGGTTTTCTCGGCGATGATTTATGTGAAGATGCTACAAAGATAGGAGGCGCTGTCGATGGTCCCGGAGAAATTATTTGAGAAGTGCAAACCTTTTGGTTATCCGCGAGGTCGCTACTCGCTGAAGGCAGTTGTTTCTTTACGAATTCGGGCCACTTGATGGCCGAGTCCAACCATTCTCGATTCTTCTGTAGAAAACGTTCCTCGTTGTAGCTTGACTTCACCCATCGTTTGTGTAGATTGTAACAATATTTACGACAAAATTCTTTCACTTGTGTCTCTTCGGGCAAATTTACACTAACTATTGAGGCAATAGCGGCAACCAATACCGCGTAATTCAGAAAACTGTCACAATTTCTCATAAACACGTAAATATCAATGTTATTAACAAAAGACTCCATGTTTTCGTATTGAATAGTTTTAAATATGTAAAGCACGGGTATGAAGACTGACTCGTGCAAACGACTGGAGCAGACTGAGTGCCAGATTGATTGTGTTGTTCACTAATGAATACTGCTAATTAGTTCGCACAGTTTGCAGTATTCCTGGTATATCGTTAATCCTTGTTAAGTAGATAACAATTAGCAATGCAGTGTAATTGTTTCTTCGAGAGCTTTCATGGAAATACGTGACAATTCACATAAATATCCCTAATCCGCTAATCCTCGCGAAGTTGAAAATATTCCTAATATAATGGTAAGCATTTATAAGAGATATTATAAGTAAGTATAGCAGCCGATAATAGCGGCTCCGTAGATTATTATCAAAATAGACCAATGAAACTAAAAGTACAAAGTTAATTAGATGGGCGTCGTTTGTCACCTTCTGGGTGCCTCAGCGCCATCGCGCTTTCATTAAAAAAAAAATTAAACATTTTCATCAAGTTCAAATATATAGGTGATATGGAGAAATATATTTACCATTAAAATACAAATATATACATCCAATGCAAATAAACAATATTTGTTATTTGAATATAGCTGAAAGTTACGAATATAGTGAATTCCTCGTAATTCGAGCGGATTCCTCGTAAAACTGTAGGTCCCTTCACTCCTAATCTTACTTGGTGGTAGGGTTTAACCCGCCCGGGTTGGTACCACCGCACTGAATGAAACGTCGGTCGAAACGGCTATGTAAATAGTTTGTGTTCTCCGACCAGTTCAGTGTAGCCGGCACGATCAAAGGGGGAAGCACTGACATGGCACCTAGTTCACCCGGTGCTATGGGCTGACATCACGGACGTTGTAGGTGATGTAGCCAACGGTGTCAGTTTCAATAAAAAAAAAAAAAAGAATAAAGGTGAGCTTTGCAGGAATAAATGTTATTATAATATTAAAATGGCATTATACGGAAAAGTCGGACGTCGTCGGATACGGTTTTTACACAGTAATAATCTTTTTACCTTGGGGAATCATTATTTAGTAACCACGGGTCTAGCTATTTTAAGCATTTCGAGAAAAAAAATAAAGTTACCCAATTTCCATAGTACAAATTAATAAAAAGTGGTATATCTCGAAAAATAAGGCTTAAATGAGAAAATATGAATCTATGAATGTTATTTCTAATGATGGGTAGATTAATTTAGCGTACTTAAATTTCAGAAATAAAAATAAAAAAATTTAATTATCCTATGTCCCATTTTTTACGGTATCGCCCCACTGTGCGGCGGCGCATTATGTCGTCAGAAACGGAACGCTTCCAACCAAGGTCGTACGTAAACATAATTAATGACGAAAGTCATCAAGAGTTATTACGCCGAATGGCGAAAGATATCATTAGGGGAAGGGAGACTTTTGCGTGTAAACAAATAAACATATTAGTGCCGCTGAACTAAATACTAGAGTAGGCAGAGCGCGCTGAAACGTGTCACCTGTCGGTAAGCAAGTGTGCGTGCCTTCACGTGCAACTTTATTGTCAATGGCTTTTGCCCGCGGCTTCGCTCGCGTGAAATTCGTATTTAAAAAGAAGAAATAGTAAGTAAGCCCGCTACCGTACCTTTATTTCGGCACGCGGAACAATTTGGTTTGTATGAGAGCCACATCTTCAGCGTAACCGGAACTGATATTTTATTTAGTCTATCCTATGTCCCGTATAGTAAAATGGGCTTATACTAAGTTTCATCGAATTCGGATGATCGGTTTATTGTTTATTGTATAATTTCATCCATAGGTAGGTAACCTACGCTTGGATATGTCGAAAATTCCGTTCGGTTTAAGAGTTATGGAGTTTAAAGATTTAATAAAATCGTCAATTTCGTTTTAGTATCATGCATAGAGTCCTCAAACTCAGTATCATATAAAACAAAGTAACTTACACCATGACCATCCCTTACCGATTTATTATTAGTATTGATCAGGATCGCATTAAAAGCCACGTCATGCTTTGAATGCTCTAACGCTCCTCACTCGCGCATTTGCTGACGAAACTATCAGGTGAGCAATACAACACAATAATCAAGTCATTGTGAACTCAGCTTATACATAAGCCGATTTGGTCGGTGACATATATTTTCGGGAGTCATGTATGAGAAACGCTCATCTAGTACATAGGTTGATTAGTGTGTGCGGTGTGCGGTACGGTGTGACGTCGTCGCCACAGATCACAGTTATAATAGCTAGATGAGTCATGAAGAGCGCTCTGTATCTACGGGAATATATCGGGGAATACGGTATTGCCAAAATTCTTATCGATCAAATTGTTTCTTTGGAGACACAGCTCTTGAGTGGAAAAGTTAATGAGAAGTAAAATTTTACCCTATGCCAAATTAATTATTCTTGTTTTTCGTATAATTAAATATAATGACCGCCCGACTGTTGGAGGCTGAACGTGGTTCGGATACCACGTTAAACTGTAGGTCCCTTCCCTTCTTACCTTGCTAGGTGGTAGGGTTTATCCCGGCCGGGTTGGTACCACCGCACTGAGCGAAACGTCGGTCGAAACGGCTATGTAAATAGTTCGTGTTTTCCGTCCAGTTCAGTGTAGCCGGCGCGAAATGAAGGGAAGCACTGACATGGCACCTAGTTCACCCGGTGTTATGGGCTGACATCACGGATGTTGTAGGTGATGTAGCCAACCGTGTCAAGTATCCATAAAAAAAAAATAATAATAATAATAATTTCATCCATAGGTGTCGTCCACGCTTGGACATGTCGAAAATTCCGCCACTTCTAAATTCAATGAAAAGAAGAACTGACAAATAACCTTCGCAAGTCACAATATTTTGTTAGTACCTTATAATAAGTATTATATTAAGTATAGTAATTTACAAATAATTAACCGATACTACCGCTCACAAGAACATTAATATTTACAGCATAAATATGAATACTCAATCTGACCACTGGTTCAAGAAGAACTTGACATATGGTTTTGAGGTGATGGTTCGATTACGATAGTAGGAGGGCGAGGCGCAGAGTGTGCACTTAGGGAGCTGCGCGCGATCCCACATCTAGCCGTTATTAGCCTGATCTGTGGGTGTCGCCAAGCTAGGCTCGCCGGGGCGCGCCGGCGGCGGCGGTGGCGCGGGCACACGACGACGCGCGACGGTGCAGGCGGCTACTCTGCCAAACTATTTCATATTAATCTTGCAGCCAGTTCTCTCTGAGAGGTTGTCGTCTTGAAAGACGCGCGGTTAAGATGTAATTTATTCCACAGATAAATTAAATACGAGCGGTAGACGTAATATGTTTCAAAAGAAATGCGGTAACGAACACATAATCTTGATCTTCTTAAAAGAATTGAGAAGAGTGTATAAAGCACTTAGCGCGTCTTGCACCAACACGAGTTTAAAGTTAAGTAGCGAGATATGGATTTAAACGCGGTTCCCACAGTCAACGGGTGCTAGCTTAACGAGTTAAACTGGTTTATATATTAAATTTGTGTTGGTGCAAGTGGGCCTTAGTGTCTAGCATATTATTTATAACAAATAGATATAGTCTGTTTTTAGGGTCTCGTATCCATACTAAGGCTACGTCGTCTGTCTGTTGAACCGCAATAGGACGACTCCTTATATGTTGAGGGAATCAGGCTCCGATCTCGGCTCTCCACCAAAATATTCACAATGTTTTGGTGGTTAAAAAAAAAATAACCAGGGTTAATTTATAGAAGATGGGTCGCTACGCGACGCATCTTCTATAAATTAACCCTAACCTAATGTTGAGGCGGCGCAACCTACATCTACACAGATGTGCATGTGCCTATATTTCGTGTCGGAGCGGAGAGCGGAGATCGGAGCCTGATTCCCTCAACATATAAGGAGTCGTGCAATAGGTAGCCGGTTGAAATTTTCACAGAATATATTCAGCTGACTCTGGAACACATTGTCACTACTTATAGATTGTATTTTTTCAGGAACATATTCGTACAATCTGCCTCAGATCGCGTCGAGAGTCTTTTTCAGCCATCGCCGATTTATGCGCAACAGATTTCAGACTCTCAGTCTCTGAGTTACGTCTTATCTTACGTTATGTTCTTTTTGAAAATGAATCTACAAGATCTGTTATTATTGTTGATTTGAAGTCTGATATTCTTCAATTGTGCTATGCTGAACTTTACAGCAGTAGACATAAGGACACATATCACGTGGCTAATAATATCTAATTGTAATCTTATGGCTTCTGGCTTAGGTGGTAAGAACTAATACATACCTAATCTGTGCTATAACTCCAAGTGCGATGGGTCGTGCGTGCGCGACCACTCTGCGAAAGCGACTGACGCAATGGCCACTTCCTTAGAGCATTTCGATGACTGAGATAGTGTGCCTCCGATTGGTTCCTATCTACTTTCTCGTCCTCGGCGTAGAATGTGGGAATGGGAGTTTGAGCGTGGTGTGCGTGTGCGCAGGTCGGTGGTGGAGGCGACGGACGTGCAGCTCAACATGCGCGTGGGCATCCACACGGGCCGCGTGCTGTGCGGCGTGCTCGGGCTGCGCAAGTGGCAGTACGACGTGTGGTCCAACGACGTCACCCTCGCCAACAACATGGAGGCCGGCGGCGAGCCCGGGTGAGTACCCATCACCGCACTGTTACTCCCTAAACCTGCACATCTCACGAACCTCCGCAGCCAGGAGCCACCCTGGTCGTCTTGTTGCCTTCGTGGAGGCAGACATAGGCTGGCTGGGGTAGCTGGAGATCAACAGGTTTTACACGAAGGTCCCCGACCAAGAACGAATAGTTTGCCGGTTTAGAAGAAACCCCTAAAACCAACAACAAAATCTCCCGAAACCTCACCGCGCGCATCGCTGCACAGAGAGCTCATTCACAATATTCCAGTCGCTGGGTCTAGTCGTCAGTTCAATCCAGCGCTGGATTGGGTGGTGTCTCTTGGTCGCCAGTACTATTCCACCCATTTAAAAGCAAAAACTGTATCACAATGCAATGATATCGCGTATGGAAATTTCCTATGACGTATATCTGCCAGCACTGGAACGGCACTGGATTGACCGCATGGACGATATGGGCGCGGTGGATTGAAAATTGGACCTCCTAACCAGTTATTGGACTGGTTTTCTCACTGTATTAAAACTGTATTGTAATCAAAACGCTGTTCAGATTATTCCAATTGCAAAGCAGCGATGGATTGGGCCGCGCTGGACAGGATTGTATGATGTGAACCGCTGACCGGTTGTATTGTAAGGTAATCTCGATCTACGGCGATATAGAAACAGCGAGCGCAGCATTCTCTCTCTCGCCCTCTCTGCGAGTTTATTTCGGTTGGTTAATAGTGTGTGGTGTGGTCTGGTTGCAGACGGGTGCACATAACGCAGGCGACGCTGGAGTGCCTCGGCGGCGCTTACGAGGTGGAGGCCGGCCACGGCGCCTCGCGCAACGCCTACCTGCGCGACCACAGCGTGCAGACATACTTCATCGTACCTCCTCCCAGGAGACGCAAGGTCAGCCTTTCAGGCGGTGTTTGTCCGTACACGGCTCGACGTACGCCTCTCTCGTTTTCCTCCAGTGCTTCCAGCCTTCAGTCCCACCTGACGTGTAGTCTTTTCACACCCAGCTTCCCTTACACAGCTTCTTTATATGCAGACTTTTAAGGTTCCGTACGTATGGGACCCTATTACGGCCTACGCCGTCTGTCCATCTGTTTGTCCGTCCGTCTGTCCTACCTTTAAGGGCTGTATCTATTGAACCGTAATAGGTAGCCTTTTTTAGTAAATTTTGTTTGATTGTTTTGGCTCTATCGTAAAAACCGTACAAACTTCAAACTTGGTGTCATTATAGTGCAATCATCATCATCTTCAGCCTGTATCGGTCCACTGCTGGACATAGGCCTCTTCCAAGGCACGCCACCACACGCGGTCTTCCGCTCTTCTCATGCATCCACTCCCGACTAGCTTTTTTATAGTGCAAACTCTAAAGTAAAACAAAAATTATATAAATGACCAATTACGTGGGCCTACGGAACCCTCGGTGCGCGATTCCGACTCTCACTTGGTCGGTTTTTTTCTCTTTAGCGTTTTGAAAGTTACGCCGAATATATCATGCGAGTTGACTAGTAAAATTCCTCTTAACTATATAATTCCAAATATGAGAAATGCATTTGAATTTGAAACCCTACCACCTGGTCCACCAGGGAAGGGATAAAGGGACCTACAGTTTTATGTTGTTTGATCCGAACCATGACCAGCCTCAGCGGTCGGACAGTTGACAATGCAAAGTCCGACCGCACTCGGCGTCCGTAATTTGGAAGGTCGTGATGCATCGCGGCAGCGAGCAACGAAGGCTGAGGGGAGTGCAACGTGTTGCAGATGTGCCTCGGCGGTGGGGGAGGCGTGCTGGGCTCGGCGGCCAAGCGGAAGCTCTCCTTCAAGAATGTCTCCAACGTGGTCGTGCAGCTCCTCCACTCCATCAAGTTCAACGTGGACGTGCCCTTCTCCAACATGGCGGCCTCGCCGCAGGAGCTCAAGGCCAACGCCGCCAGGAAGGTATGTCCTCGGCATTTAGTATTTAAGTTGCTCCGTTACAGTTTTCGTCAAATTGTATTGCCACTCGTAAGATGTTCACTCCGTTAGCTTTGCGCATATAAATGCACCGCACGCTTCCCCTCTGACCTAAAACTCGACTTCTGCGCAGCGCTGAGTGAACATCGTAAGAGCGGCAATAAAGTTTGGCAAGAACTGTGCTTGTGTTAACGTTCATAGTGACGACTGGTTTTATGAAAATTGCTTTATTCACGGTCGCTCGTGGGGACGTGCGGCTCGACGACTGTACAGTACTACTGTACAGAGGAGTTGTCACTAGATGTTTCGCCGAAGTTTCGGATCAAACTTTTGTCAGATTACTCAAGAGTTATCTCGGGGCCGAAGTTTCGTGTCAATCTTTTGTCAAATTACTCAAGAGTTCTCTCGAGGTCGAAGGTTCTGGTCAAACTTTTGTCAGATTACTCAAGAGTTCTCTCGGGGTCGACGTTTCGTATCAAACTTTTGTCATATTATTCAAGAATTCTCTCGGGGTCGAAGTTTCGTGTCAAACTTTTGTCAGATTACTCAAAAGTTCGCTCCCGACCTTCGCGCGACAGAGTACAGAGAGCTCACGATGACGGGTCATACGTTTGGTCCGAAATGAGACGCCGGTGTAGAATATTCGTGATGGAAAGATCGTGAATAAAGCCTTTCAACAAAAAATCTGTCATTATGAATTGGTCGCACCTGCTCACTCGCCAGCTGTGACTAGCGATGTGCCACCTTCAACGAATCCTTTTTCACTGCTCACATCACGTAGACCCCTCACGCCAAGCCGGCTGAGCATCGGTATGTGCACCGTGGCGCGTAGGTAGTTATCTCGCCACAAGTGATCTTGTTTTATCTGTCGGTCAGCGTGTATGCGTCCACTGCTGGACATAGGCCTCTCCAATCTTCCTCCAATCCTCCCGGCCTTCAGCGGTGCGGAACTGCTTCTTTCCGCCGACGAACCTGATGTCGTCGTCCCACCGACTCCGTTTTCCTGTCCACGGTTACTCCAACGGCCGTCTCGTCCGTTCTCTTCATCCGTCAACTCCATTTCTTGTTCTTGTGGTGTGGCTGCTACAGTTGCAAGCGCTCCCACAAACTCGTCCTGGTATGCCTTTTTTTTTTATCAAAATCAAATCATCAAAATTATTCTCCCTCCCCACGATCTTGCTAGGTGAGTTTATATCAATGGGTAATATGTATATGATATGAGTATGGGGAGTAATGTATATTAGATGATAATAGCACGACAACCACCACGTCACGGCAGCAGTGCAGACAAACATGTATGCTAACTACTATGACGGCGTGTCTTTAGCGTCGCCGATGAGTGCGAAAGCTGTTCATATATTTTCATACATTTTTGTCTTCACAGTCGTGCTGTGGTCGTGCTGTGGTTGTTGTTGTTGTTGTTTGCTGCCCAGCCTCTTGGGAAGGCGGGTGGGACATTCTCCGCACTGAGACCTCAAGACGGTCCGTTGTACGTGTGTCGTGTGCCGTGGTCGTTGCCGTGTAGGCACATTTATATAAATCTTGTTTGGATATACCTCCACACGACCACCTATGTGTCCTTCAAAGAGTTTGTACTACGTCGCAAACTCTTTGGTGTCCTCATGTCCCCCTCATACTGTGATGAAAGCAGACCGCCATATTATGTTTCAACCGTGTTGCACTTAGCTAACGTTAGATGGCGCTCAACCTGCAGGGGTTCATGTAGATTGTAGAGTCTATTCAGAGAGTCTATTCATTATGCAGTCACTTGCATATCCTTTAAATTGTAAGGCAAATACGCTTCGCACCGGTGCACCAGTGTTGCTAGTCGGCTTTTACTTCACGCTCGCTGTCAACACTGCAATCTGTGGTGTTAGTCTTGCAGATGAGTCGGAAGGATTCGCGTGAACGTAGTGTACACATCTCTACTTCACAGCTCGCGCAGTCGCGGACAGTGCCAAGGCAAACATTCATTCAAGCGGTGAAGCAAAAGTCGTTCTCTCCACTTTATAAATCACAACAGATGATTTAATATTCATTCTCTCAGGATGTTATAACTTATTTTAATATAAATACGTACACAGTGATGCGGACAGACAGATCTGAGAAATAATTACTAGATGGAGCATCAGGAGCGCTAGCCGTGGGAACACGGTGTCGCCAATCATTGCAGCAACGCAGGCAGTGCTTCGCGGACATTTCGGGGATCCTCTGCCGCAAGCGGTGACTCCCCGACTCCTCGCCCGCGTTGTTGCACAGCGACACGATTACTTCTCAGATCTGTAGATGCGAGTGTGTACGTTGTGTGCGCGCGAACCACTTTTGCTCTAACGACACTGCATCAAATGTTATTATTATTGAATCAGGGGCATGAAGATATAAATCGACGTATGCAAAAGTGGTAATGGGATATAATTGATCAACTAAACAATATAATACGGATGACTGATTGGTTTATGGTTGAACCGCATCGTCAGTAGCGTGCGGTAGCACACTGGATGAGTAGTTACCTACGTTAGTGTCGCCAGACTTCAGATGCTATTTTAGAGGATGTTCCCATTTTAACTGCGGGAATACAATCTTGTCCTATATTTAAAAAACGAGAATAGAGGACAAATTCGTTATCATTTTACATTAAAAGTGCTGTTTATTGCTTACTGGCTGTTGCCCGCGGCTTTGCTCGCTTGAAATTGGTATTTCAAAAGAAGAAAGTAAGTAACAAAGGGTGAGGCCGAAGGCCGACCTGGATTCAGTTAAACGATAAACTTTCTCGAAGAAAGTAAGTACTTAACTAAAGGCGAGGCCGAAGGCGAAGCTAAATTCACGTGAACGATATTCTTTCTTGATGAAAGTAAGGGCGAAGCCGAAGGCCGAGCGATACATATTATTACAATTATTTTAGTGACTATCCACATAATAACATCGCCTCCTACAGTCTATCGAAAATACAGCTTGAGTGAGAGCAAGATCCACCATATCACTGACAGTTTCTAGAAAGACTTCAATCAAATCAAATAATTATTTATTTGCAGGCCCATGTCCCATACAAACAACATAATTTATTTACAACATTAAACAATTTTAGCTTTTAAAATGTTTAATGTTGTAAGTACTTAAATAAATTATTTTGTGTGTATGGGACATGTGCCTGTAAATAAATAATTATTTGATTGATAAGTGTATTAGACGTAAAGAGCCTTTGTAAAACTTTGATAGGTACGTAATGTGTATCAACTTAATTTGCCGATGGGCCCGGATATGTTCGGTGAAGCCATCGCAAGCTTAGATCCACACCTTCCTTAGTACACTAAACATACTACAATATGTACAAGTGTAGCAAGTTCAGTTGTGTTCAGATTTGAAACAGTTTATCCAGTGTGCTATTTGCCAGTGTGTGTTTAGACCATTTATGTTAGGTTGAAACTCCAGTCGGACTGCGGTTGAGGGAACATCATTTACCAAAGGATACATTTTTAATTTAAAAGCACTTTCCCTGCCAATCTCCCAATGATGTGTTGTCTTTTTTTGTAATCGTATGTTATATGCATAAGAATTAGCTATACCGGATAGGTGGTAGCGTAGATTGAATAAAGTGGTAGGCGACATGTTAATTTAATTAAATAAAACAGTATGTATAAATGAAATGCTATTTTAACATGTTGCCTACTACGACTGACTGTCATGTTATGATATTACATTTAATGGTGCATGTGTGAATGTGGTCGTTGTGATATGAGAATGTGATACATTATGCTCATGTTACTATATCTGTTGCGTTGGTGTTGTGGAATGGTTGGTTGGTACCTACACCTGATCTACATTCGACGTTAGTAACCTAGTACTTGTCTTTCTAGTTCCCTATTTTATGATTATTTTCTAATTCTACATATTCGGTTTTTTATTATATGTATACATATAACCTGTTGTCATGTTATCGATTCTTCACAAGTAGGTTTTATAGATAGAATACATTACTCCAAGAAACATTTAACAGTAATAAGCACATTTGAACATTTACATGATGTGCAAAGGCGGACTTATCCGTTAGGTACAGAGATTTCTTACAGTCACTCCGTGAATGTTTGAGATCCGATTAATATAGTGAAATATATGTAGGTAGTAGCAAAAGAGTGAATGTGAGAATTGAAAATAAAATAAATAATAATAAGAATACCTTATTATTAATATTACATGTAATAGTCCAGTCGACATGTCGAAAAAAGGTGGGGTAACTGGAAAATATTCCGAAGTTAATGAAACTTTTACAGGTTGTTTGGGGGTACACTAGGAATACTATCCTAAGTTTTCGACCTCGAGCACCCTGTGCTAAGTTGGGGGTGGGCAAAAAACTCAAAATGTTTCTGATTTTTTTCAGCTTTTCGCTTATATCTCTTAAACTAAAGATATTTTGTTTACCATATTGCATGAAAAAGTTGGAGAGCATTAAATTTCCTAAAATTTCGTTGTTGAACCAGATTTTCAGACCGAACATTAACGGAGATACAGCCGATCAAGGTTAGACAAAGTTTTAGTTACAACGAAATTTTAGGAAATTTAATGCTGCCCAACTTTGTCATGCAATGTGGTCAACAAAATATCCTTATTTTAAAAGATATGGGCGACAAGCTGAAAAAAGTCAGAATTTTTTTGAGTTTTTTGCCCACCCCAAGTTAGCACAGGGTGCCCGAGGTCGAAAACTTAGGATAGTATTCCTAGTGTACCCCTAAACAACCGGTAAAAGTTTCATTAACTTCGGAATATTTTCCTGGTAAAAGTACATAACTGCTGGACTATAAGTAAATGCTAGGTAAATAAAATCTATACTTGTGTGAATAGATATACATTACTAAATATATAAAATATACAATACAAATAAATATACTTACATTCAGACTTGTCCATCCAAGTATGAAAAAAAAATTATTTTTTTCTCTCGGTATCTCCGATTTAGGTGTTATTTGAACAAGGAATACGATTTGCAGTGTCGGATAAAGCGTGGTAGTGAATTCCACAATCGAGCTGCGCAAGCAGAGAATTAGTTTGTATAAAAACCAAGTTTAATGAGTGGAAATAGTATAATATTGTCATCATTTGACATAAGGGGGACAGGACAGCGTGGAAAGATAGATTCTCGCGAGCAGAAGAATTAATAATGCAAGAAGAAATTAGACTAAAGCTGCAGGAATTCCTGCGGAGATGTGCGATTGTGCTAGAATTGTCTTAGTGGAGTTCGGAAGAAGGTTCTGCAGCCGCCTCGTGGAGTGTGCTGCAGCATAGACTTTTTGACTGGCCAGAACTGAGCACAGCAGCTAATCCATATACTTACTTTATCAAAGAAAGTAACTAAGAGCGAGGCCGGAGGACGAGCTACATTCAGGTAAACAATAAACCTTCTCGAAGAAAGTAAAGTAACTAAGGGTGAGGCCCGAGGACGGAAGAAGGTTTTTGGTATATATATCTGAACGCAGCTCGGCCTCCGGACTTGCCCTTAGTTACTTACATTAATCGAGAAATAATATTGTTTACCTGAACGCAATGCGGCCTTTGGCCTTGCCTTTAGTTACTTACTTTCTTCGAAAAGGTTTATTATCTACCTGAACACAGCTCGGCCTTCGGCCTCGCCCTTAGTTACTTACTATCTTCAAGAAGGTTTATCACCTTTCTGAATTAAGCTCGGCTTTCGGCCTCGCCCTTATTTACTTTCTTTTTTTGAAATATGAATTTCACGCGAGCAAAGCCGCAGGCAATAACTAGTAAACAATAAATTACTATTTTATACTCGTATATAAGGTCTTTCAAAATTAGTTAATAGTACGCTAAGGGGGGGTTCTGTATCATATAGAGAGTAAAACCTATATAAATTTTTTTTGACCTTGGGCTTTTTTTATGTAAAATATTTTTTTATGTATTTAAATAAAAAAATAGGTGGTTGATTTTTATAGCCTAATCGATTCAGTTTCATAACAGTAAGAAAAAAGTCTTCATCACCATTATGATCTAACACGTGTAAGTTGGTAACAAAATCAAATTCTTTCTATTCCATACTAATAAAACTAAAATTGTGGTTTTTCACAATTTCTGAAAGAAATAGATCTATGTGTTGGAAGACTTTTTTGTTCCTGGCATGAAACTGAAACGATTACTAAAAATTTTTTTTTTACATTTTACATTAAAAAAAATTTTTTTTTGTAAAAAAAAAATTCTTTGTTCTTCAAAAGTGATCTATTTCCGATACAGAACCCCCTCTTAGCGTACTCTGAACTAATTTTGAAAGACCTTATATATCTTGTGGGGGAACAACTATGTTATTAAATATTTATATTTCTATACAATATTATTATTATGTACTATTACACTTTAGTGCGAATCAATAATCTTTAGTTTCTTGCTTATTTAAATAATGTCAGCCGTTGACAATAATCAAATGTTTGCCAACACGGAATGTGTAGTTTAGAAAATGTGTTTGTATAATTTTTAAGTGAATATGAATGTTTGAATGTGAAATTAATGATTGCTGTATACATCTGCACTCAGTTAATGCTATTTATATATACTACTGTATTATTTTGGAATTAATATGTTTAGGTATGTTTAAACTCTCCATGTTCCCTGGCACATTACATACCTACACTGGCAACACATACAGTGTCTTTAGATTAAGGAATTGTATAGTCTGAAAAATTATGTCAAAACTTTTTGTAATGTATTTATTTGTATAAATTTATTGTCCAATAAAATAAATTGACATTTATGTAAAAATGTTACAAATTGTATATTGTATCATTATCAATTTATAGCTATTGTAAAGGTCAGCTGTCCAAAAAATTTAACTGGTAGAAACTGGTAGCGGGCTGGCCATCTCGTTCGTGTTCTGCGCTTACGTTATTTATTATTTTATCAATACTTCACGTTTGGTTTGGCGTCTACTCTTCAGGCACACAGACTAGATTTAACTTTGAATTTGTCTGAGCATCGATTGTATAAAGATTTGAACCTTTTGGTGCCTACAAAATCAGAGTGTGAGCTTTTCCCGAATCCCGACTACCCTTAGGTCTTTCTTTATAACCTTATTCCTCTTCACCTAAAGGTTGACTGGAAGATATCACTTGTAGTGATAATTCCGCCTTTGTTTTATATTTTTCTTGGCACTCTGTTTCTTTTGTGTACAATAAAGAATTTCTATTCCTTTTCCTTTTGTGAAATGAAATCGCTCAATTTCAATCAGAGACAATAATCGCATATGTTATTCCTTCCACTCAACTCTCTTCCTCTCTAAGCGTCCGTGCAGAGCTCCTCCACTTGCTGATTGAGAAAAGTCAGATCTAACAGTAAATATGTATCCAGGGCGAGCTGGTGGGTGCGACGTCATACCCGCGTTCCGAATTTCCGACACCTTCTGAAAATGTTAAACATCATTTTTGGGGCCGCAGACCGCAGAATTCCATTGAACGGATGAATTCTAGTTTCAAATGTAGACCTACGCAGTAGTGTTTGATCGTGTTTGTTTACAGCGAAGTGTGCGAGCGAGAGGGTGTGTGTGTGTGTGTGGGTGCGCGAGTGTGAGCAGGAGAGCGGAGAGTGAGCGCGGTGGTGTGCGTAGGTGCTGGACCTGCGGCGCGCGCTGCACGCGGAGCCCGGCTCGGCGGAGGCGCTGCGCCTCGCCGCGCTCCGCCAGGCAGACGACGTGAGCACCGCCTCCTGCCCCCTCACCGCCGCCGCCACACCCGCCACTGCCACCGCCCCGCCGGACCCGGCCAGAAACACATTCGACGCCGTCATGCTATCCCGCGCACCGATCCACCAATATCACCCCGTATATAATTTTGTCACCAGCACGCGCCATACTCACGCACCGTGAACGCATCACCGCGCCTCGCTCCCGCCGCGCTCCGCACCTCCGGCGCTCCCGTCTACCGGCGCTCCGCTCCCAGCCAACCTGTGCCACCTGCCTGTCCACTCAAATATATTTTACTAGCGCTGAAATGGCTTGAGACAGTTTTCTTTTGTGACAATTTGATTTTTGTAAATTTGACGCCGATAACCGCGGCGAACTTGCACTTCCGGCGCGGGCATTGGTTGAAATATGCGAATATTTGAGTTAGCGAGCGAGTTGACGCCGCCGGTAGACCCACTGGTCTGGTAATGTGATACTCGACTGTAGGCTAACGAAATGAAACAAATAAATAGAGATATATCTCTGGTTTAGCACCTTTTCGAGCCATTTTGACTTTCTAATTAACCTATATTGTATAAACTGTAGGGAGTCACGATCTGCGGAGCCGGCGGGAGAGATGCGAGCGAGCGAGCGAGCGAGCTAAAACCCTGTCCGGTCAAAATACATAAATATCTATTGACTGGCAATTGGCATTATTTGGGGGAAAAAAATAGAACTTCGCTCCGCTGCTCGTGTGTAGCACAGTTTCAACAGATACGTAAAAACAATGCGAGAGAAACATATTGGTTTTTGTTTCTTTTCTGTGTTTGTTTTTCTTTCTCTGAGTGACGAACGCTAACATTACCTACGCTTTCTAATATAGTTTGAAGTTGAGATTTGTGGGTATTGCTGCATTATATATTATAATCTGTTACAAACAATACATTTCCTACTTGAGCGACGTAGTCGTAGAACATTTAGTTATAATATTTCGTTTGAAAGCGGCCAGCTGCGGTGCGTCAACTGCCAGTCCACCAGTCCAACAAATAGTATGCAGAGATATTACCAAGGGGTCAGTCACTTAGGGAATCTGGTGTACAATTGTTTGGTAATCTCAGGTAACCTTAGGTGGGAGTCCGAGGAATCTGGAAATCTTAGGCGGTCGCAAGTAATCCCAGGGAATCTAGGAATCCCAAGGGAATCATTGGGAATCCGCTCAAAGCCTTGGTAATCTCAGGTAATCTTAGGTGGGAGTCCAAGGAATCTGGAAATCTTAGGCAGTCTCGAGTAATCCCAGGGAATCTAGGGATCCCAGGGAATCTAGGAATCCCAAAGAAATCATTGGCAATCCGATCAAAATGTTGATAATCTCAGGTAATCTTAGGTAATCCTCTAGGAATCTTTGGTAATCCCTAAGAATCTTTGGTAGTCCTTAGAAATCTTACGAAATCCTGGAATCTTTGGTAATCCTAGAAATCTTTGGAAATCCCTTAGAAATCTTTGGTTGTCTTTAAATAATTTTGGAAATCCCTAGAAATCTTTGGAATCCTCCGGAATCTGGAAATCACAAGGTATTCCTGGTAATTTTGCCTAACGGTAATCTGGTGTACACTTTTTGCTCTAGTGACTAACCCCTCGGATATTACTCGACATTTCTGCATTCTTGATTTGTCTTCTATGAACTCAGAATATCTATCTTATAAAATAATTAATTAAATACATAAGTACATACATACTACATGATAGTATTATTGTAAGTAGTGGCCGCTGTCACCTATTCATATAGCTTGCGGTCGGTGCTTCGACACATCACGCGCCATCTACCGACAGACATGACACCATACTCGCCCCTTCACTTATCAAGATCGCATGACGGACTCCAGTGTTTTCATTACTCTCTGGTGACTCGACTCGAATGTGTTTCGACGCGCTCCCTCTATCCGCGCGAGCGCCCACGTCCGCAGGAAGGAACAAACCGTCGACAGTATCTTGTATGTCGCCACCGTTCTAAAAGTCGCCAAGATGGCCGCGACGTGCGCACGCCCCTCCCTAACGTCAAAGTTCGACTACTGCGATGGACTTGCGCTCAGTTTAAAGCCTTTTTATTAGTTATAGCTATCTTATATTAAAAGATATAAAACTAAACATGTGGACATTGACGCTCACGACACATCTCTTGCACACTAACCTCGATCTGCACTAACCTACGACTCACCTGTTCTCTGTTATTTGATAACCTCTTAATTTTTGCATGAGCATAATGTATTTAGTTAAGATTTACTAATACTACTTTAACATTGTGCTAATTTACTTACTAAACTGTGGGTAAAAAAATCTAAACGGACAATATTTATTTTACCCGCGTCCGCTTACATTGTTTGAGCTCATACGTGTTATAATATAACTTATAATAACTATCGTCATCGTTCTAAAAGGCTCCTAAGATGGCAACGAGACGTGCGACGCCGTTCCCTTCCATACTCAGCTATACTGCGGTGCACTTGCGCTAAATTCAGAGCCTTTTACATCCGTGGCGGTAGGAATTCTCAAACATTATTTATTAGTGAAGAGTTGTGCTTTGGAGAAAGTAAAATTGGTTACTTTTGATGCGATAAGCCACATTGTTAGTCTCGTTGTAAACGTTGTATTGTCATATATCCATAAAGAGGAGTAGGCAATTGTATCCAGGTCTGTTTTATTCGGTTCCGCTTTGGTATAATGTAGTATTTTTATATTTTCGGTATTTACCAGTTTTACTTTGCATTTTGTGTCATTTTTACTTTGTGACGTTGTTGCGATGCTGCATCGGAGTCAGGACATTTGACTTTAAGGTCAGTGTACGCGAGCCCCCGAGTGCGGTGAACCTGTAGCGGAGACTCGATCCTCCACCCACTGCCCCTCTATCTATCTATAGCATTAATTATTACGCTGGACTGGCTTTAGAGAGCTATTTATTGTGCTGATTTGTTTCTCGCCATTTTGGCGCTGATAGGTATTTTTAGGGTTCCGTATCCGGTACGGGACCCTATTACTAAGCCTACGCCATCCGTCCGTCCGTCTGTCCGAGGGCTATATCTCTTGAACCGTAATAGGTAGCCCGTTGACATTTTCACAGAATATGTGTTATTATCATACATCGGAATCCGCGGGGCACGAATGATTCAAGGTTGTCTAGTGATGGGACAATGTATCCACAAATATCGAAAATCGATCGTTATTTTAGAATAATATAGAATAATGTCGATTATTAAAACTAAGAGTATTTCTATAGAAAATAAAATATAATAAACAAATGTTGTATTTACTTTGTAGGTACAATACAAATCAGTTCAAACCACAATATTAGTTTTATTAGTATGGAATAGGAAGAATTTGATTTTTTTTACCAACTTACACGTGTTACATCATAATGATATTGAAGACTTTTTTGTTACTGTTATGAAACTGAATCGATTAGGCTATAAAAATCAACCACCTATTTTTTTATTTAAACACATAAAAAAATATTTTACATAATAAAAAAAGGCCAATGTCCAAAAAAATAGGTCTTACAAAATTTGTTCATAGTACGCTAAGGGGGGGTTCTGTATCGAAAATAGATCACTTTTGAAGAACAAAGAATTTTTTTTTACAAAAAATTTTTTTTTAATGTTAAATGTAAAAAAAAATTTTTCTTAATCGTTTCGGTTTCATGCCAGCAACAAAAAAGTCTTCCAACACGTATATCTCTTTCTTTCAGAAATTGTGAAAAACCACAATTTTAGTTTTATTAGTATGGAATAGAAAGAATTTAATTTTTTTTACCAACTTACACATGTTACATCATAATGGTCGTGAAGACTTTTTTGTTACTGTTATGAAACTGAATCGATTAGGTTATAAAAATCAACCACCTATTTTTTTATTTAAATAGCTACATAAAAAAAATTTTTACTTAAAAAAAAGCCCAAGGTCCAAAAAAATGTATATAGGTTTTACTCCCTATATGATACAGAACCCCCCCTTAGCGTACTACGAACTAATTTTGAAAACCTTATATAAATATGTAATATATTTACTTAATCGTTAACATAAAGTATACATGTTTATATAAGTACTGTAGGTATATAAGTATTCAGGTCTGAAATATGACATGAATAAAATACAATAAACAAATAAATATGAGTATCGATAACAGTGTCGATTGTTTATTGATCGCCGTAGTCAATCCCTAGCAAGGTCGTATTCCTGCCCCGCGGATTCCGATGTATGGTTATTATGGCCGATATAACAACATATAATAATAAAAATAAGAAAAAGTAAAAAATTCTCAGGTATCCCCATAGAATAAACTAAAAATCACATGCGCGCATCATCACAAATGCGCGCCATCTACCAACAGTATGAAGCTATTTAAATATTTCATAACACACGCCATAGATGGCGTGAGTGGCGCTGACCATGACATGGCGATACGAAACCCTCAGTGCGCGAGTTCCAATCGCACTTGACCGGTTTTTTAAATAGACATCAGCCGTGAATTCACTTACTTGTGAAAAGCACACGCACACTCTCATGCTTGAAAAATAGTAATCAATATGGTTTTATAAAAGCTATTCACTGTTAATAAGCAATTCTGGTCACTACTTATATGGGTGACCGCTCGACCGTTGGAGGCTGACCGTGGTTCGGATTCCAAGTAAAACTGTAGGTCCCTTCCCTTTACCACCGCACTGAACGAAACGTCGGTCGAAACGGCTATGTAAATTGTTCGTGGTTTTCGTCCAGTTCAGTGTAGCCGACATGAAATGAAGGAAAGCGCTGACATGGCACCTAGTTCACCCGGTGTTATCACAGAGTACTACATGATAGAAATCTCTTTATTGCTCTTTCAAACATTAACAAACAATGATACGTGAAGAAAACATACAGAAGAGCAGTAGAAATATACAGAAATACACAGAGAAATAAAAGAAAAATAGCGTGCAAAGTCGGACTTTTCACTATAAGTGATTTCTTCCAGTCTCTCAGTACAAGTCCTCAAAAAATTATCACGATGAACAACGCAGATCAATATAATATAACTATCATAAACACTTCTAACAACACGACGACAAGTCTCCGGTATGGCACCTACCTTCTCGGAGGTGATATTCGCTGGTCGGAGCATGTGCTTTGTCCCCTCCGAATCAGCCACCCATACCGGATAACAAAAAAAAAATTTAAAATTTAGTTCCCGGGACACCCACTACTACTGTCAGCGCCAAAATGGCGAGAAATGTTGTAAGAGTCCAGCGTATAATTCGATTTTTTCGTTTTATGGAAGACGAAGGAGAGTGACCGTTTGAAGTGTTGGCAGTTTCCGACAAATTTTAAACAGTTATGTAGTTGTTATCGGTAATTTTATCGATTGATTAACTATTGAAATTCTGTAAACTCGAATATTTACCTAATTTTGGATTTGATTGACAAAATCTGCAGCTAAATCTGGCTAGAAAAATGTTAAGTTGGCGGCACCACATGTAGCGCGTATGTCTGAAGGTGTCTCGTGTCGTGTGTACACGACAGATTCGTGTGCATAGTGATACCGGAAAGAAATAATAAGTTGCAATATAACTAACGCTAAAGATTATTCAATCGATAAAAGTAACTTAAACTGTTATCGACTTCAATCACTAGTTGTGTGAAGCGTCCGACCCCTAATGTCAGTCAGACCTCACTTTCCTCCGTCGTATAAGAAACGATGGAGAATTTCTTTTTTTTAATAATCTATTCGTTTGGTCCACTATTTAAAAAAAAGAAGGAGAAGGCTTTAGTATATTAGTGGCAACTCCACCTCACCTCACCTCCGACCTCCGTCTAGTTTAAAGTTCTGCTTTTCTTATTCATTTTATATATGCTTCGGATCAAAAGTACTACTGTACGTTGTTGGCTTATGCATGTTGTCTGGTTCGGTTTGTCCCGCCTGTCTTTGGTTATTCCTGACCCGTACAACGCTTCTCGTTAATCCGTAGCGGACTCGACGGCTAGATGGAAGTAATCGGAATGTATTGCGAGTATTGCACCCTAACAAATTTATTCTTCTACTATTGACAAAAAAACTCCTCGCTTTAGCTACATGTACGACGTACGTATAGGAATGCTGAAACTCTTGAACACTATTCCTGCCTATATATTTCCCCTAAAGTACAGTGTCAGGCTCTTCATACGTAAAAAGGGACCTGTCATGCCGACATTGCATTTATAACCCTCGCAAACAACTGAGGGTCCATTGGGTGTCGTTAGTCATCTTATGCGGGTGGGTCACCATCTGCGAGTAGGTGGAAATATCCCACATGTTATGCTTCCCATGAAAAAAAGTAGTCGTGAAACGAATCTGTGTTCATTTTGAAATGAACACGTAGGTACCCATCAAGCCGCTCGAGTCCACTCACTCACCCCGCACGCAAGGTTCTCCGGTGCGAATACAGCGGGCAGACAGTGGGTAACGGGCGTGTGCTCTGCTTGCAGAACAAAGTGACGGAGAAGTTCAAGCGACCGCTAAAGAAGCGCCACTCTTCCGTGTACCACCAGCCCACGAACCGCGTCAACAAGTACCTCGCGCAGGCGATAGAGGCGCGCAGCGTCGACCGCGAGAAGTCCACGCACGTCAACCTCGCCACGCTCTGCTTCAAGGACTCCAACAAGGAGGCTCAGGTGAGTGTAGACAGTCCGTGTACCACCAGCCCACGAACCGCGTCAACAAGTACCTCGCGCAGGCGATAGAGGCGCGCAGCGTCGACCGCGAGAAGTCCACGCACGTCAACCTCGCCACGCTCTGCTTCAAGGACTCCAACAAGGAGGCTCAGGTGAGTGTAGACAGTCCGTGTACCACCAGCCCACAAACCGCGTCAACAAGTACCTCGCGCAGGCGATAGAGGCGCGCAGCGTCGACCGCGAGAAGTCCACGCACGTCAACCTCGCCACGCTCTGCTTCAAGGACTCCAACAAGGAGGCTCAGGTGAGTGTAGACAGTCCGTGTACCACCAGCCCACGAACCGCGTCAACAAGTACCTCGCGCAGGCGATAGAGGCGCGCAGCGTCGACCGCGAGAAGTCCACGCACGTCAACCTCGCCACGCTCTGCTTCAAGGACTCCAACAAGGAGGCTCAGGTGAGTGTAGACAGTCCGAAAGAAAGGTTGCCTGGGAAGGAATCACTTGTAATGATAAGTCTTCCTTTTCACACTCCTGTATTTTCTGTTTCCTTTTGTTGTTTATTATTTATTTAGCATCTATTGGCAGTACACTGCGCTCAGATTTGTCATATTTACATTGTAACCTTAGATTATTAATTGGTACATAATCTAACAAATTGATTAATTGGTAATCTAAGAAATTGTAACATTCCGCCAGTTCGATTATCACAGCGAAGAATAACTGACAAGAAACTTCACTGGACATTTTTTCAATGTACACTTAGGCCCAATTGCGCCAACACGAATTTAGAGTTAAGTTGCCAGTTATGGATTTAAACGCGGTTCCCACAGTCAACGGGTACTAGCTGAACGAGTTAAACTGATTTATATCGTAAAATTCGTGTTGGCGCAATTGGCACTTAGTCTACCTACTTTACAAAAATGTTTGCCACTGCCTAGACTAGAGATGCCGATCGGTTTAAATACAATAAGTTTCACACTGAATAATACCAAAAAATTTGGTATAAAACCGTACTGTTGATGTACTGTTGAAGATACGAATGTGCTTGTGTGATGTGATGATGTCAGTACCGGATCTCGACGGACGGCGGTTGGGCGGGGTCGCTGGCGGCGTCGATGGCGGCGCTGGTGGCGGCGGGCGGGCTGCAGGCGGCCATCTTGCCGCGCACCTACAACCTGCTGCTGCTGTTCATGACGGCGTTCGCTTGGTCGGCGGGTGTGCTCGCGCTCACGCTCGCCGCGCGCCTGCGCCTCGTGCGCTGCGACGTGGCGCGCCCCTTCGCGCTCCGCAACGCCATCACCACCTTCACCATCGTGCTCGCCTACGCAGTCGGGCAGGCCAACGTGGTCAGTAACAGCACTCACTAACATTCCATACCACTCTCCTTTCTTCAGTACTGCATTTTTCGCCCCCACGCGCCCCCATTTTGTGCCCTTTTTTACCCGACTACGGCGAAGCCAACAGGAGGGTAATGTGTTTAGCCTGAATGTTTGTATGTATGTATGTATGTATGTATGTATGAGGGTTAGAAAGAGCGTAGCGCCTAGAAGAAGCGTCGATTCTCAATGAAAGATATACCAAAATGTTCTAGAACATCGCGAAATTGACATAGGATAGGTTAGTACTCAATCTTAATAACGAATTTGTGAAAATCAGCAAAAAATAATCACGTACATAGAAGGGAAGACGGGACGGCCATTTGTTTACATGCAAACGTCAACTGGCAAAGATAATATAACCACTACGTCAACTGGATGCAGGGGGGTCTTAGTTTTCATTGTGGATGGCGACATCTAGAGTTTGGTTGCCTGTCCAAAGAGTATTGTACTCACAGATCAGGAAAGGAATCGTCAGGAGGTCCGGTTAGGTCTGTTGGTAAGGTGGTCTGTGGTTCTGTTGGGCAAACCATCTCTAGTCTGTCAACTCTGGGACAGTAATCTGTGTAGGGGGGTTACTATGACAACCTGAGATGACAACCATCTTTGTTGACGTCAGTTTGGAAAATAATGGAATTTATGATAGGTACATAAAATGCAACTAGCTCATTTATTCTACATAGTGGCAGAGCGGTAAGCGTTATTTCACAAGTGAGAAGTACATGATTATAACGGCTCACAGGAAGAGCGATTCGGAGAAGGTAATGTTCTCACGCATTGAGAAGCCTGAAGGATTTGTTGACACAATTCACATCTCTTGATCAATATGAAGAAGTCAGAATTTTAAGTCAATGGAAGAAGTATTACAACAATTTGATAAATATCTTCATGCCGAAGAAAAACGTTGTATTCGAAAGATATAAGTTCAATTCTCTTGAACAGAAACGCAAAGGTCATTTATTCCTATAAACAGCGCAAATGTACTACATTTAAACATAAAACTAATCATATGTAATGTGTATATTTATGTAAATGGTTTAATAAAATACCAATCCGAATTTTATATTTATAAGAGTGTTTGTTTTATTTCATATACTCCAAGTAAAAGCCCAATAATAACTTAATAATTTAAACTTCTTTCTTTAAGACCTGTAAGCATCTCTCCCCGTGTATGGCGTAAAAGGCGACTAAAGGATATGACTCCCTTCTTATGTTACTAGGTGGTAGGGTTTAACCCGCCCGGGTTGGTACCACCGCACTGAATGAAAGGTGGGTCAAAACGGCTATGTAAATAGTTTGTACTTTCCGTCCAGTTCAGTCTAGCCGGCACGACCGAAGGGAAGGCTGACGTGGCACCAAGTTCACCCGGTGTTATGGTCTGACATCACGGATGTTGTAGGTGATGCACCCATGGAGTTGTTCCCCAACTCCATGGATGTACCCAAAGACAGCCCCTTTTAATCTCTTTGGATGTACCCAACCGTGTCAGTTACCATAAAAAAAAAGAGTTATATTGCTATTTCTGTGGATAATTTGTTTCTCATAATTATTTTTTTCAGATCTGTACCGCAGGTGGCAATAAATTAATTTGAGAAAGTTATCTTCAGAAATAACAATATACCTCTATACATATTATGCATACTCATCATATTGTACATACATGATGTAATCAAACATGACAGCACAGATTACCAACATGACAGGCAGGGTGCCCGCGCACTAGGCAGCCATGGCTGCGCAGCCAGGCTGCGGCAGCCAGTAGAACGTATGGTGGTGTATGGGCGTCCGCGCATTAGGCAGCCATGGTTGCTTGGCTGCCGCAGCCAGTAGAACGTGCGCTAGAGCACAGCAGCCAGCTGGCTGCGCGCAGCCAGAGCCAGACAGTCGTCTACCTACAAAATGTATGTGGCTGCCGTCAGTCGCCGCGCACTTGTCGAAGCAGCCACACGTTCGTTCGCATTTTCACGATGACTTTCGATACGGAGAAATTTATCATGGAAATCGAAAGCCGAAACGCAATCCGGGACATGTCTTCTGAAGATTACAGTGATCGTGATCTGAAGAAAAGAAAATGGGAAGAAATCACAAATATAATGTGTGATGAGAATTCAAACTATTATAAGATCCTCCACGTCCATCTTGCTCAGATTTTTCGTCACAACTGACGTGGCACTGGCTGCCTGCTCTGGCTGCTGTTAAATGGCTGCTCATATTTCTGGCTGCGGCAGCCTGGCTATGGCTGCCTAGTGCGCGGGCACCCGTAATAAAATTGACAACTTTAAAAAGAAATCTGTGGCATTCACTGAATGTTTAATTTCCTGGAAATAATAAGTTTTACAGCCAGCAGATGTCGCTGTATATCCCTTACTATTCAAATTTCAAGTCTGTTCCGAGATTTTGTACTGGAACAAATTCAGTATTTTTTTATGGAAACTGACACGGTTGGCTACATCACCTACAACATCCGTGATGTCAGCCCATAACACCGGTTGAACTAGGTGCCATGTCAGTGCTTCCCTTCATTTCATGTCGGCTACACTGAACTGGACGGAAAACACGAACTATTTACATAGCAGTTTCGACCTACGTTTCGCTCAGTGCAGTGGTACCAACCCGGCCGGGATAAACCCTACCACCTAGTAAGGTAAGAAGGGAAGGGACCTACAGTGTATCGTGGAATCCGAACCACGGTCAGCCTCCAACGGTCGAGCGGTCACTCCTCCAAGTACTGACCGCGCTCAGCACTGCACTGCTTAACAACAGTCGACCGACTGCACCAATGAGCTACCGAGGCTGACATGACAGTATTAAATTTAAAAACAAAATTAAATTTTAAACAAAACATTATATTATTAATGTAGAGTTATGTTATGTTCTAAAAAGTGTGAAATAAAAACTATTATTAAAAACAAAAAACCCGACTACGAAAAACAAAAAAGGAAAAAATAAGATAATTTTGTAATATATTGGGGCAAAGTGCAGTTTAGAATACGTACTAGCAAAACTTAGGAAGTCGAATACTTATATGATTCTGAAAATATAGCATTAGGTATCGATCATAATTAATTATGTACTTGAACATAGTCAATCTGCTTTGATAATATGAACGAAAGGTCCTTCGAACACAATTAATAATACAGCCGGAGTCGGAGTCAGCTAGATTTTCAAGAAGTTTTGCTGACTCCGACTCCGGCTGTATTATTAATTGTGTTCGAAGGACCTTTCGTTCATATTATCAAAGCAGATTGACTATGTTCAAGTACATAATACATTATGATCGATACCTAATGCTATATTTTCAGAATATATATTCGACTTCCTAAGTTTTGCTAGTACGTATTCTAAACTGCACTTTGCCCCAATATATTACAAAATTATCTTATTTTTTCCTTTTTTGTTTTTCGTAGTCGGGTTTTTTGTTTTTAATAATAGTTTTTATTTGATTCTTCTTCCTATCCCACCTTGCCCGTTCTGTAGAGGCATCCAGGAAATGTATCCGAATTGTTCAGTAGAACACCACACTAAATAATGGCAATAAAGAGTTTGTAGGTGTGTATGTATGTATGTACAAGTGAGTTTGTGCGTTGCAGATGACGTGCCAAGAGATGCAGCTGTGCACGAACATCACAGACAACGCGATGACAATGGCGAGCGTGCGGGCGACGTCGCCGCGCGTGGCGGAGGCGCTGTGGAGCGTGGCGGACCACCTCGCGTGCCCGGTGCCGCTCTACATCGCGCTCTCGTGCTGTCTCAGCATGCTGACGGTCGCCGTGTTCCTGCGCCTGCCTATACTCATCAAGACACTCCTGCTGTGCCTCATGGCCGCCGGCTACGTCGCTGTCATCCTCGGCTTCCAGAAGCCTCTCTACGACTGCTACGATCACATGATTGGGTGAGGCCACCATCCTTTTAGCCCTGGTTCGTACGTACACGGTTCAGCGTGGCGTGCCATATATTCTCGCTTCGATATCTACCTCGACGAGAGTTTTCTATCCCTTATTCCATGGGGAGGCACAGAGGAGTTATTTGACGTGATCCCACCGTCCCTTTTCCACCTCTGTACCATTCACACTAGACCTTCCGCTGATGCGTACCAACTTGTTCTGTAGGTAATTTTTGTAGTTAATAAAATACCTTAGGCATTAAGTGTTATCCTGTGTAGGATGAAAGTGGTAAAAACGTTTTTTTTTTTTATTTGATAAAAACTCATCCCAGAAATTCTCTCGATTTTCGTATATTTTAGCCCTGGTACTTTAGAACCGGAGAGATAAATGTGTACAAGCCGACACTTGGGCCGATTGTGCCTCTCTGTCGCTTGTTACGCGTTCTCGCTTGCACACACAGGCTCAGATGGAACGTGACACTTTTTCGTGCGTGCAGCCGGTGTTCATCAATTTATAAGACGTGACGTTATCACGTCAAAAAAATTCTAATTAGTCCCTCAAAATTGAAATTCATTCATTCATTTACGCTATACGTGTGTGATTGGGTCATCAAACGCTACATAAGGGTAGGTGAAGTTTTTTTCCTCTTTAGAGGTACGGAATGTTTAGGGTTAGAGAGCAGCTGGTAAAGGATGTGGATGTGTGTGCAGATGGGAGCTGGTGGCGTCGTGGTGGTCCGGGTGCGTGTGGGTGGTGGCGCTGGGGCTGGCGGTGCTGCTGCACGCGCGGCAGACCGAGTGGACCGCGCGGCTCGACTTCCTGTGGCAGGCGCAGGCGCGCGACGAGAAGCGCGACATGGACGCGCTCCAGGCCTCCAACCGCAGGATACTCTTCAACCTGCTCCCCGCCCACGTCGCGACACACTTCCTCGACAACCAGTTCCGCACCAACATGGTACGCCGACTGCTCTACAGTGCTCGGTGCTCATTCCCCGACGCACACTGTGCGTCAAGTGGAAGTCCAGGCGCGTAGACAGGGGGGGGGGGGGGATAATATCCTAATATTATCCCCCCCCCCCCCCCCCCCCCAGATACGACATATTATGTCGTATCTCCCCCCGAAATGTTTGGAATTTCAAAAACTTCGAAGTACTTTTCGGTGCGTTCGTACCTTGCCGCCGCCGCCGTTCGTATGTTTATCGCGAAATGTCGCAACCCTTTTACCACAATTCAAAACATGGCTGTTCCACTAGCCAACAGCTGTTCTACTAGCCAACAGCCAACTAGCCTCTGTCTGGGCTGGCACAGTTCATCCCTCCAACCCAAATACAAATCCTGGCTACGCGCCTGAGTCATACATCAGAACTGGCCTGGCATCAGAAGGCGGTGCATGTCGACATCTTCGCGCGCTTTTCATTGGCTGTCAATATCGAAATGCGGTCACTGAGTGGCTGCGAAGCACAGTTCAGTCAGTTTAATGGCAGCGTGCGTGTGGACGGACAGACGTTGCTTTTCTAAATAGTCGACATATTATTGGCACGGAATCAACACCTCGTGATCCTGCGCGCAAAGCGCTCACGTTGGCTGTCCGTTATTAATATTTGAGCTCTTTATTAGTGATTTTATGTCAAATGTTATTAATATAATTACCGACAATTTTCTGCTGCAGTTAGCGTCCTTTGAAAGTATATAGATTGGAATTTAAATTACATTTGTCCTGTCAGCTCGCCCCCAGTGTTAACGAGATAGCGAATGTTAAATGATCTAGGTTCCTCCTCCAGAGCCATTAGATATAGTGTGTCCTTTAGTAATTGTAGTTGGAAGTGGATCCGCAACGCTCCATACTAGTTCTGTTCAACATCCCTTGATCCCCGTCATCTGTAGAAGTTGTGCTAACTATACTTTTGTTGGCTAATTATAGTAACGGTGGTCACTAACCCCATAAGGTCCAACCTCTCATTGTAAATAACAAGAATAAGTAATGTGCCTGATATATTCTGGCTTGTTGTACATTTTGTTACAATTATTATATCGCAGAAATAATGTATGAAATGTATTTCACATGTATTACGATACGGCTTCAAGTTATTTCTATATAAATTATATTTGTATTTACTATAATACATGACTTGCAGTATTGCCATTGAACATACTCGTATCTATCAGTGAATATACAGACTAGAAATTAAAAATTTGGCCTCAGTCGAATACAACAATAGTGGCGGCGGAAACTCTGGTTCATCTATACTTGCATACTGAATTAATGTATAATGCCTGGTCTGGTGGTCACGTCCACATTCATTTGTATGATTAACATAGCACATTAATAAACAAATATTATTATTAAACGGTAATGGGTTCACCGCTTTAGTTGTCTTGAGTGAGCTGTCAGCCGTCACTCTGCTCTGTTTATTCAGTGATACATCTTATGGATTTTACTAAATTGCTAAAAAATATTTATTATATTTTCATCTACCTACCATTTAATGGCCACTTGTGCGCTGGACGATAACCATACGGGCACGCCCGCCACACAGCCACGGCGCGGCTGCAGTGCACACAAACATCTACGAAAATGCTGCGACGACCCCGTCGAATGCAAAAACTTTCCTAATTCCAAATTATTTCATGTGTAGAATGTTAATAACAATTGCATTTTCTTAAGTCTAAGTTAGTATCACAAAAGGTTAAGAAAAGATAGAGGAGAGAAGTGTAGACACAGAAACTAAACCACACGTCTCCCCTGCTGCTGCACCGTGGCCTGATGTTGTAGTCACCGCGCTGTTATCGTCCCGCGCGCAAGCGGACGTTGGATGCAGTAAGCAAAACTGAAGTCCCGCAGTTCAGTAAAATCTATAACTAAAAAATAGAGGTCATCATAATAATCGTACCGTACATGTATACGCATGCTCGCTTGACACATATACATTGTGCCTTCTGTTCTCCTACCCCCGCCCGCCCCCGCCCCGACCCGCCCCTCCCGCCCCGCGCGCCGCGACGCACGCGCCACAATGTAGACGGTGTCCCAGGACCTGTACCACCAGTCGTACCACCGCGTGGGCGTCGTGTTCGCTTCCATCACCAACTACCACGAGTTCTACATGGAGCTGGACGGCAACAACCAGGGCATGGAGTGTCTGCGGCTACTCAACGAGATCATCGCCGACTTCGACGAGGTCCGTACCCGCACACAACCCAGCTGTACTGTAGCTCACCAACCACATCCGCTATCATTCATATTCTATTTTAATGTCATTCAACGGTCATCATCAGACGCTGAAGATCGTAATGGGAATCCCCACCATGCTACAAAACATTTGAGCCCAACAAAATTTGATATAGCTAAGTATGTGTTATATTTTCTGACATCCCTTTGTAGCTCTGATTAAGCTGAAAATCTGCTTGATCAACTTCCACAAAAAATAGCAAAGAACATTCTCGCAAATACTAGTTTTCGAACAAACAATCGCTTCGAAATTGCTCCATTCGTTTTGTCGACTAGACAGACAGACAGGCCACACAGGTAGTTGTACGATGTATTATACTACTGTATCGGCCACGTACAAGCAAACGTCGGACGCCCCCCGGCTAGGTGGACAGATGACCTAAAAAAGGTAGCCGGGAGTGGATGGATGAGAAGAGCGGAAGACCGCGTGTGGTGGCGTGCCTTGGGAGAGGCCTATGTCCAGCAGTGGACCGATACAGGCTGATGATGATGATGATCATGATCGGTGTTGTTGCATGCTTAAGTAAGAAAGGACTGACTATAATTTCTACCTGGTCATTACCCCTACAGGACAGAGGATACACATTTCCCCAAACTACCATACGAATGCTCAACAAATAATATGCAATATTTGTAGTTGTACATTCACACTACTAAAACAATTCTGAAATCAGTGTCCTTATTGAGGTGTTTCACATGTTGAACTGATACTTATACTGATAATACCAACCTCGCTCCAACCCGGCTCAATGACGTGTCATCTCTAAATATAGCGCAACCCAGATTCGAATCCCTTGCATCTGTCTATACAAAACAAATGATAGCGACGTACGTGCTAACTGTTCCTTCCGCCACGGCTGTTAAGGGCAAAGGCGAGGAACTTAGCACAAGTCAGTCGCTGTAATCGAATATTGATGTTAGGGAGGGGCGTGCGCACGTCGCGGCCATCTTGTAACCTTTTAGAATGGTTGCGATACTTATACTGAAGCAAACAAAAAACAATTTTCAGCTGCTCGGTGAAGAGCGGTTCACGGCCATCGACAAGATAAAAACGGTTGGATCGACGTACATGGCGGCGGTGGGACTGATTCCCGACAAGAAGATGCTGGAGGACAACAGCACGCGCAAGCACATGGCCACGCTGGTCGAGTTCGTGTTCGCGATGCGCGACAAACTCAAGGACATCAACGACAACTCCTACAACAACTTCATGCTCAGAGTCGGTGAGCAGTGCTCTTGTGTGCAGTGTCACCTGCCTTCCATCGCAAACCATCGCCGCAGTTGCGATTGCCATTTGCCATGCTGGCTTGGCTCACTATTAACGCCAGACTTGACTTGGAGGAAAATATATGGGCAAGAAGGGTATTCCAGTTTGCCGGTACAATAGATAAATTACCTAAACGTTCTACGTGTGCTTTGTATGTTGAGTGCACTGCACTTGATTCTCGTCTGTTTAAACTTTAGGAAAAGGAGGCGCCTCAATTAGGCCCCTATGTATTATTTTTTGTTTTTCACTATATCGATTTTCAAACAGAAGTGTTTCCGGTTGCAGGGTTGAATGTGGGTCCCGTGGTGGCTGGGGTGATAGGTGCCAGAAAGCCTCAGTACGACATCTGGGGCAACACAGTGAATGTGGCCTCCCGCATGGACTCCACAGGCCTGCCCAACCACACGCAGGTCACCGAGGAGGTCTACCAGGTGCTCAAGGACATGGCCTACCAGTTCGTCTGCCGGGGCAAGGTCAAGGTCAAGGGCAAGGGAGAGATGACGACCTACTTCCTCACGGACCGCGCCACACAAAACCACACCGGTCAGAACCCAGTCCCGCCCAACGGTGGCAACATCAACCCCCCCTCGGCTTACGGAGGAGTCGCCACACCGCTGGCGATGCTTCAGAACTCGGCTAGGAGAGCGGCGGCACCTCCGAACAGATTGCCTCCCGTGCGGGAATCTTGCCCCGGAGAAAATGAACCGCTACTGCCGAACGGTCACCAAGCAGGTGCCAACGCAAACAACCACAAGGGAAGCAAGGGGAGGCGGAAGCCCGAGCTGGAGGATCAGCCGCCCCCTCCTCCGCCGCACGGCATCCCGCCCCCGCGCTGGCCGCCGCCGCGAGCGTTCGTGCCTCCGTGGCCTCGGCCCCAGGAGAACCGACCGGCGGCTCCTCACAAGCGACGAGCGCAGGCGACGCGCCTGCCGCGCCCGCGCTCCAGCGAGAGTCTGCCGATAGCGCGCAGCCCGCGCGTCCACTCCTCCGCCGACGAGCTGAGCTCGCTCACCCGCTCCCCGAGCCTCAGCTCCTCCGACGAGAGCTACTCGCGCACCACCGACGCCTCGCCCTCCCCGCCGCGCGCCGCGCACTGGCTCCCTCCCGCGTCCAACCCGCCCCGCACGCGCCACCATCGAGACAATCCCCCCTACGACTATCCCCCTCCCAACCGGCCCGCCAAACCTTCAGCGAAGGATATCCACGAGCTCTACGCGAAACACAACAAACTGTCGAAGAAGTCTCCCCTGGATGATCGCTTCGTGAACGGTGGCGTGCACCTCCGCGAGGACGAGAAGATCCAGCGGAGCATAGTGAGCGTGCTGCAGGCCTCGACGAAGCGCGACGGCTGCAGCCAGACCGACAAGAAGGACCAGTACAACTACCTCTCGCACCGCGCGCACTCCTTCTCCAGCTCGGGCGGCCACAAGCGCTCGCCCGCCAGCGTCAAGATCCTCAACGACGAGAACCGGGAGGCGTTCGCCAAGCGGAGCCCCACGGACGTCGCGTGCGTTCCGCCATTCGAGCGGGAGATCCAGAAGCTGATGGACGACCAGAACTTGCTCAAGAACAACCCGCCCAAGCCGGAGAGGAAGGAGCTGCGGCTGGAGCTGGACCCGATCCGCAACTGCAACAACAACAGCAGCCCGCTGCACGCGGTGGGGCTGGCGGCCATCACGCAGCTGGCGCGCCAGCAGGAGGCGCAGAGCCCGCCGCACCACCTGCCTCTCGTGTCGCCGCACCGGCCCGCCTCAGAGTTCCCTGGCGTGCTGCCCACCGACGTGGTCGTCACGCTGCCCTCGCCCGACCGCACCCTCGACACCAGGCGCAGGTCGGTACCCTCACTACATCACATCCGCACCCAGTACATTATTGCAGTAATGTGTGGGGCCGGTACTTTAAAAGAATAGCCCCACTGCATCTTTCCCCGTGTATGTCGTAAAAGGCGACTAAGGGATATGACCCCTTTCTTATATTACTAGGTGGTAGGGTTTAACCCGCCCGGGTTGGTACCACCGCACTGAATGAAAGGTCGATCGAAACGGCTATGTAAATAGTTTGTGTTTTCCATCCAGTTCAGTTCAGTGTAGCGGACACGACCAAAGGGAAGCACTGACGTGGCACCAAGTTCACCCGGTGTATGGGCTAACATCACGGATTTTGTAGGTGATGTAGCCAACCGGATCAGTTTCCATAAAAAAACAAAAAAAGTTCTGTTATTAAAAGAACTGGCCAAGTGAACCATGATCACTTGCCGAGGGTCCCGTTACCGCTGCTTTGCTCTCATCTAATTATATTTTCTACGAGAGTGCAGTTAGACTTTCGATCTTTGAGCTTAACCCGTGCGGATTGGTACAACCGCACTGAATGAAGCTCGGTCGATAAGGCTATGAAAATAGTTTGTGTTTTCCGTCCAATTCAATGTAGCCACACTTAACCTTGGCACGTTCCTTCCTCCGAGAGAGTGGACCTTACTAGCCACTTGATAGTTGTCTTGTCCTAATGCATTAGTGGTCGGTGTTGTCCTGTCATTTATTCGAATTCTTGCAGTACAACACCGAATACTCTGCTTATCCCCCCAATGCGAGCGCTGTAGATGTATTTTTATGTAATGAAGACGGCTCTGTATTGTTTAATTTCAGCTATTCCTGTGATAAAACGGATGAAGAAACCGAGAAGCAACTCGACCACGAGCGGCTCGACCACCAGCAGCGGTTGAGGCAGACCCGGGTGTGTACTCATTTGTTGAAGTCTCGTTATATACAGGGTGTCCCCGAACTGGTGTAGTTCCTTTAAGGAGGCTGTTCTACGCCTTGTAAAAAAGCACTGGCGAAAGAATTTTTGAAATATGTGCTCTCATTAAAATTTTCTCATTTCCTAACAAATTAAATGCGTACTACAATGCCTTTAGCGGCGCGTCGGTACGCGGGCGGAGCAGCCGGAGGCGGCGCGGCGGGGCGCGGGCGGGGCGGGCTATCTGTTTGCGTTCACTCGCGTCGCGTCCCGTCCATATTCCCGCTGCCCGCTGCCCCGCGCCCCGCGCGCGCCCGATTAGAGCATTACAACATTACACTACAATAATAACTTTAAAAATTTATATCTCCGCAACGGGTGTACCTAGAACCCTACTTCTCTTACTAATTATGTTTATTACAAAGCGTAGAATAGCCTCCTTAAAAGAACTACACCAGTCCGGGGACACCCTGTAAAAAAAACAAAATTGGTTGCTTTCAATTTATACTTTATTCTATATTGATATTATTTATATTAGATGCGGCGCTCGGCGCAGCCAATCAGGGCGCGGTAGCACCGTCTCATTTGCACACGTCATCTCACTCCATTAATATCTAATTAAATGTTATTTTTTTATGGAATCTGAGATGGTTGGCTCCATCACCTACAGACTTACACCTGTGACGTTGGCCCATCACGGGTACACTTAATTCAACAGAAAACACTATTTTCATAGCCATTTTGACAGATATCTATTAAGTAAGGTGGTGCCAGTCGGGACGGGCTTACCCCTGCAACCTAGTAAGGTAAAGGAAGGAATACATTTTTAACCATGGCCAGCCTCAGCGGTCGGAGGGTCACCCATAAAATGGTCGATCTCGCCAACGTCGATGCACAAGTGCACAACACTACCGAGCTACAGAGCTTAATAGATTGACGTTGTTACAAAGTGGTGTGAGTGAAGAATGAATGTTGATTGTGCGCAGGAGATGGTGTCGAGCCGGGCGGGCGGGGGCGAGGCGGGGGAGGTGTTCGGCGAGAGCCAGTCGGAGTGGTCGTCCTCGTGCTCGGAGGGCGAGGCGGACGGGGAGGGGGAGGGCGAGGGGGAGGGCGGCGGCGCCGGCGCCGAGAGCACCGGCTACACCACCGACGACCCCGCGCTCGAGAACGTCTCCATGCTGAACGAGGCGGGGCTGACGGACGCGGAGGGCGCGCTCAGCGACGTCAACTCGTGCTACTACGACCGCGAGGACGTGAGCGTCTCCTCGCGTGCCTCCTCCCGCCTGCTCGACTCGGAGGCGCTCGTGTCGCTCGAGTCGCTCAGCGGCATCTACGACTCGGACGAGCCGGCGCACCGCTACCTCGCCAACATCCGCACCGTCACCGAGTGCATCACGCGCAACTTCGGCCAGCCGCCCGCGCCGCCCGCGCACTCGGCACACGCCGCCCACACGGACGCCGAGAGCGACGTCTAGTGCCTGACTAGATGCGCGTCCGCAGCGCTACTACCGACCGACTAACGCACCCGCACGCGCGCGCAATACACGCAGTTCTGCGCTGCAACTCAAGGATCGCATGTCGATATCTACAGCCAATGAGGGCATGCAAATACGTCGGGATGCTAGTTTAATGGCCAGTTTGTGCCAGGCCAGGGACGGGCGCGACGCGTGATAGCGCATCTAGTCATATGTGTGTGATGTGTGTCGCCGCTGCGCGCTCACTTGTGATAGGAATAGTTGGGCGCGGCGGGTCCACGCCGAGCGCTTCCGCCAGACTGTAGGTAGGGAGTGTAAACGGTGTAAATATTTCATTCAATAGTGCAATTATTACGGTACGCGGCGCCGCCGGCTCGTGCGGCGACAGTTATTTGAAATAAATTTACTTATCGACTCATCTGCGCTGCGATGCGAGCGAACTGAACACAGTGTCGGCTCTCTCCGTTCTCTGACCTCTCCAAATACTCCGACGAGAATATTGTGATAATGAACGACTGTGCGAGTGTTGCTTTCGTTTAGTTATTTAGATTTAAGGATATTTTTTTATTTTTCCTCGCGACAATTTTGCAATTTTTATATTTTGGACAAAGAACTTGGGTCGCTACCTGTTAAGGCCGGTTTACACATTAAGAGAGTGCATTATAGGAGAGTACATTAGTAGAAACGTGTAAACGGTAGCTTTTAGTGATTAGTACTACTCACATTAGAATGATTCTTCTTGCCTTTCTGCTAAAATCAAATAGAATCACTTTTTATTTTTGTTTCTAGTGTCACCCTCCCGGTGCCCGCTCAACCCCCCGCCCGTCACTATCCGCGCTACTCGCTTTAGTGTCAACAGATAATTTTATAACAACTTTAATGGAGTGCGTTAGTGAATAGGCGGAGGGTGTGATGTGATCTACTGGAAAGGCACAAAAACTACTAAGTACTCGCATTCGAGTTCTACTAATGTACTCTCCTAATGCATTAAGATAATGTAAACTGGTTTTTATTAGGAGATATTAGTGTTTTTTGGGATTATTGTGTTGGATGAGACATGGAAACTGTCTACAGCAGGACACGTGACAACTACTCGTGCTCTGCACGTGCAGGGGAAGCCTCCTCACTCCACCTAACCCGCTCAGACTGCATTTAGGCCATTTTGCCTATATCTTTGGGCAGCTTATTGGCTCCACGTTTCATAAAGTTGACCTGGAAGCCGCTACTGGTTTGCCGCTTCCTGGTCCGTGCAATGAAGAGGCTGATGGCCTCACTGATGATTTGGAGAACTGTATCATATATCAGTGGTGTTGCTACGTATACACTTCAGAATGGCTACACCGATAGGGGCATTTTCAAAAAATGAATTCCTAAAATCTCTTGAATTAATTATACAACACAAATAATTTTATGATCATTAGTTATAATATTATATCATAAGTAGTTAGGGGACGCACGTGAGGTTGTGGTGAGGTGCGGTGAGGTCAGTGTTGCCAGATGGTCCAGATAAAAACACTTTTTTTTTTAAGTAACTACAGTGAGTCAGCGTTTAAGCGTCCACTGCTGGACTTACGCCTCTCCAATTTTCCTCCAATCATACACATTTTCAAAAAGTCAAAAAGGTAAATCAACCTTTTGATTTTTCTAATTAAAGTGGTATGGAGTAATAAATAAATTAAAGGCAACATTTAAAAAAGCCACCAAGTGCGAGTATCATCACACAATATACTATACGTATACATATAATACGCCAAACTAATAGTGTTTTGAAAATAACGAAACACCTAAATGAAAACTACAGCAATGGTTTGACCAATTGCAAAAATCATTGCTTCTTCTAGTTAAAATGTAAAAAATACTTTGCACATTTTTAGCTTCATCACTGACATATTTTTAGAATCCTTACAGTTATATGTTACTTTATTTTTTATTGGTATCAAACTGACCCCTCATATTAATCTAAAATAAATTGTTATCTAGTTATTAACGAGAGATATATGTGCGCGTCATCAAGATCTATCATTATGCCAAATTTCAAGTTTCTCTGTTACTTAGTTTTCGGGAAACCCTCTGTGACAGACGGACGGACACCGGAGTGATCTTATAAGATTTCCGTTTTTACCTTTTACGGTATGGAAGCCTAAAAAAATTGTATTTATTGCTGAAATTAATAGTTATTTTGTGAAAGCGTGCGTTCAACCATCTACCAACTGTATGTATGACTGAATGTCCGGTCGGTATCATTGATTGAACGGAATGCAATTATACTGATTAATATTTTTTTTATTGAAAGCGCGACATACGGCGCCGTGCCATCCATAAGATGTCTAACGACGCCCATGAACATGAATAATACAGTAAATTAAATATTAAACTGTTCTGTTGAAGAAAAACCAGAGTTTTTTTTATGGAAACTGACACGGTTCGCTACATAACCTACAACATTCGTGATGTCAGCCTACACATTGGTGAACTAGGTGCCGTGTCAGTGCTTCCCTTCGGTCGTGCCGGCTACACTGAACGGACTGAAAACACAAACTATTTATTACATAGCCGTTTCGACCGACCTTTCATTCAGTGACCTCGCTGGACCTTTCAGTCAGACATACAGAATCATTAACTATTTTGGAAAACTGACTGACGCAACGCACCAAAAACTTGACTGGACATCTGGGAACGCTGCGAGGGCCGCAGGAGTTGTCATGATCTCTACAATGTGTAAGGTGCTCTATGTAGGTTAAGCACGGTGTCGAGTGTTACTCGTAGCGTAGGTTACAACTTACTTATAACTTGTTATCTCCTCCTGTCCCTCTAGTTAAGTAATTAAACATCACATTATGCAGTATTTTGAGTAGGTTTAGCTATTTTGTCTTTAGTTACGTTGTACGAGTATAGTGAGTGACGATGATAATGACAGCTGCGGTTATGTTTATTGGTTCTGTTGTAAAGCTATGAAGCGTAGATGTAGGTGGATTTTTTGTATTTAGGCATTTATTTGATCAGTATGGAGTACTTTGCTTCGAGATGGAAACTAGTCATGCAATATTTTTTTTATTCAGACATGTTATATTAAGTTTTTTTTTTCTTATCAACTAGAGTTCTAGTAAAGGAATTCTTTCGGTAGGTTCAGACCGATTTCTGAATGTTGTCTAATGATTTGCAATTTTGTTTTTTTATTTAGATAACTTTTTCAGTACAAAATTATAGAAAATAGTGCCATTTGCAGTTTATTTTTATTACACCTTAAAAGTTATGTTAAGTTTGAAAGAGTTTTCAAAGATAAAGTACAATGATGAACAATTTGAAAACTCTTGCTGATTCTCACGACCGGTTCGGTTCCGGGCGAGCAGCGTCGAATCACATTTGACATCTGTACAAGGAGGACAGGTACATTAATGCAATTAACAAACTGAATAGAGAGTACTTAAATTATTCATAAAATGTGATGAAGGTTAGGTGAAGAGGGCCGAGGGCGCGGGCGCCGCACTCCGCACTCGTCCCTCGCCTCACCCTGTCTGCGGCGTTGGGCGTTTTGTCCGCAGTGAACTATATATAACACGACATCCGACACGTCGGTCCGATATGGCGGCCTCTGTCCACAACACGACTTGCGACCGCCAACAGCCGACAAATCGGCCGGATCATTTTGTCGGACCGATTGGTTCGCTATAGAAAGTGCGTGTGGATTAATCCGTGACAACCAAGCAACCGCCGTTGCTGGTTTTTTGTAGAAGTGTTTTGCTATCTACCGGTTAGGTCATAGCCGACTATCATTGATCTCCCTCTCCGTAGAGGGAGACCAATGATAGTCGGCTATGGGTTAGGTGGACAAACGGGTTTTGGCGTGTCGGTCTGAGTTGTCCGACCACCGACATATTATTATTTAGCTTGTCGTTCACTTGGACAAACGGCCTGACGTCGTTGTCGGTAGCTACACGTTGGTCGACCAAATAGTCCACAGCGCACGTTTATTTGTGGATGCTAGCCTTTTTTTGTGGATACTTATTTTTGTTACAATCCTCTATAATATTGTGTTAGATATGCGTATTATTTTGAATTTCAGTTTTAAATTTTTGTTTTGTTCGCGCATAGGTGAATCTCTTTTATTTCATGGATTATTGTGATGATTATTTAGGGTTCCGTACCAAAATGGTAAAAAAGGAACCCTTAGGCCTAGCACGCACTGCGAATATTATATGCACGTTTTTTTCCTCCGTACTTCAGTAACGTATCCTTTAACCTGGGTGTCTTCAAACGTCGCAACGGGCTAGACAGCCTAGCTACAGTCCGCAAATCTGCTGGCATGGCGTCTCATTGAGGTTAGTTTCGCAAAGAGAGGTGTTTTTGGCTCTGTCGACTGTACCATTGGTCCCTGGACACAGCAACCCATGTTTGTTTACATAAAACAAATTAAAATTATATGAATGTAGACACTCGCGATTTAATTTAAGCCCAAATAAAAATTTCCCGCTCGGTGTGCAGGGACTGCGGTGCGTTGTCGGAGTCGAGTGCGGACAATATTCGTAGTGCGTGCTAGGCCTTATAGTGAGACTTCATCTCTCTGTCTCTTATGTCCAACCCCTTGTTTATGTTTAAATATCTTCTCCACTCCAGTTTGACTAAAGCCGCGTCTCCTGCGCATGTTTTTTTCGAAACATTACACAAAAACATTTGTTTTCATACAAATGTGTATGGCCACGCCCCAATGTTTCGAGGTTTCTGTGTAATTTTTCGAAAAAAAAAAAAAATTTGCAGGAGACCCGGCTTAATAGTTCACATTTAATTTGAATCCAGTAGCTATCAGTAGTGAACGTGAACGCATTACGTACTATAACAAGCGATGTACTTAGAATGATATTTAGTTGTGTACAGAGCTACCTGCATGTGTATAGAGGGAGGGGGCGGCGGTGTCGCGGGGGGCGCGGCGCCGCGGCGACGGTGAGCAGCCTGGTCAATGACAAACTAAGGCTTTCTGGTTCTCTCTTTATTTGTATTAAAATTGTACACTTTTATTTATTTTGTTAAACAAACATACAATAAGCAATATAATTTACAGATAAATAAATATTTATCGTAATATCTACCGCTTTTCATTTCTATACTTCACGCTGAATCGTTAGGGAGTGAAATTTAAAATGAACTTTACAATAATGGCCACCCTATAGTGCACCTACGAACGAGGACATAACGAATAGAAGGGGTAGTCACCCTCTTACGAGGACATAACGAGTAGAAGGGATGGCCACTCTCTTACGAGGACACAACGAGTAGAAGGGGTAGTCATTCTCTTACAAGGACACAACGAGTAGAAGTGGTAGTCATTCTCTTACGACGACAACGAGTAGAAGGGATGGCCACCCGATAGTGCACTTACGAGGACATAACGAGTAGGTGATGGCCACCCTCTTACGAGGACATAACGAGTAGAAGGGATGGCCACTCTCTTACGAGGACACCATTCTCTTACGAGGACACAACGAGTAGAAGGGGTAGTCATTCTCTTACGAGGACACAACGAGTAGAAGGGGTAGTCACTCTCTTACGAGGACATAGCGAGTAGAAGGGGTAGTCACTCTTACGAGGACATAACGAGTAGAAGTGGTAGTCACTCTTACGAGAACATAACGAGTAGAAGGGATAGTCGCTCTCTTACGAGGACATAATGAGTAGAAGGGGTAGTCACTCTCTTACGAGGACACTACGAGTAGAAGGGGTAGTCACTCTCTTAAGAGGACATAACGAGTAGAAGGTGTGTCGCTCTCTTACGAGGACATAATGAGTAGAAGGGGTAGTCACCCTCTTACGAGGACATAACGAGTAGAAGGGGTAGTTACTCTCTTACGAGGACATAACGAGTAGAAGGGGTAGTCACTCTCTTACGAGGACATAACGAGTAGAAGGGATAGTCACCCTCTTACGAGGACATAACGAGTAGAAGGGGTAGCCACTCTCTTACGAGGACATCACGAGTAGAAGGGATAGTCACCCTCTTACGACGACAACGAGTAGAAGGGATGGTCACCCAATAGTGCACTTACGAAGACATAACCAGTAGAAGGGATGGCCACTCTCTTACGAGGACATAACGAGTAGAAGTAATGGCCACCCTCTTACGAGGACATAACGAGTAGAAGGGATGGCCACCCAATAGTGCACTTACGAGGACATAACGAGTAGAAGAGATGGCCACCCTATAGTGCACCTACGAGTAGAAGGAGTAGTCACTCTCTTACGAGGACATAACGAGTAGAAGGGGTAGTCACCCTCTTACGAGGCCATAACGAGTAGAAGGGATGGTCACCCAATAGTGGACTTACGAGGTCATAACGAGTAGAAGGGGTAGTCACCCTCTTACGAGGAAATAACGAGTAGAAGGGATGGTCATCCAATAGTGCACTTACGAGGACATAACGAGTAGAAGGGATGGCCACCCAATAGTGCACTTACGAGGACATAACGAGTAGAAGGGATGGCCACCCAATAGTGCACTTACGAGGACATAACGAGTAGAAGGGATGGCCACCCTAATAAAATAAAAAAATGGCAACCGCCAGATCAGATATTGAGGCGAGCGAAGTGACGCTGACGCTGTGCGCGCGCGCCGCTCACCCCGGCCCACCAAATCTCCAGCCCCAGTACCACTAACGCAAGTGCACCTGCAAACATATAATTACAAACATCATATATTTTGCTGGTGGGTGTTGTGCTGTGCTGTAATTCACTGAGTTTTTGCGGCACAACACAGAATAATCTGCTCAGCCCGATGGTCGAGAGTGAATGTGTGTGGTATCGCACACGTGATCGCACGTGATCGCACAGTGAGTGAGTAGTGTTGTACGGACCGGCGGCGGCGAGTGCGCCGGCAGCGGGCGCCAGCTGCGAGCCCACCGCCTGCAGCCGTGACGTGAACTCCGGCGGGCAGCGCGGCCGCGGCGTCACCCACGTGCGCAGCTCGCGCGCGTGCACGCCGCGCTCCAGCATGCGCCGGTACCTGCACCACCGTGCGCACACCACAACACAACATTACACCACACAACACACACAGCTGCGAGCCCACCGCCTGCAGCCGCGACGTGAACTCCGGCGGGCAGCGCGGCCGCGGCGTCACTCACGTGCGCAGCTCGCGCGCGTGCACGCCGCGCTCCAGCATGCGCCGGTACCTGCACCACCGTGCGCACACCACAACACAACATTACACCACACACACAGCTGCGAGCCCACCGCCTGCAGCCGCGACGTGAACTCCGGCGGGCAGCGCGGCCGCGGCGTCACCCACGTGCGCAGCTCGCGCGCGTGCACGCCGCGCTCCAGCATGCGCCGGTACCTGCACCACCGTGCGCACACCACAACACAACATTACACCACACACACAGCTGCGAGCCCACCGCCCGCAGCCGCGACGTGAACTCCGGCGGGCAGCGCGGCCGCGGCGTCACCCACGTGCGCAGCTCGCGCTGTCTCTAGTTGTAGAACTCTGTCACTAGTTGTAGAAATCTGTCACATTTACCGTTCGGTGCGCCTGATGCCGTGTCCTACACTAGCGGCCGGACAGGAAAACGGAGTATGGTAAGCCGACGACGCATACACACACGCTGACTGACTGCATCTCATATACAGGTGGAGATCGAGTGTGACAGGGTTCTATAGGAGGTCCTTAATCGTTAAAATAACTACAGCGTTACACCCATGTCAGTCAGTCAGCGTGTATGTATCCACTGCTGGATGCATACACCTCTTAAATTTTCCTCCGGTCCTCCCGGCCTTCAGCGGTACGGAACCACTGCTTTTCGCCGACGTACGTGATGTCGTCGTCCCACCTGGCGGGTGGTCTTCCCTCACTCGTTTCCCTGGCCGCCAGTGTAGGACACCGTTACTACAACGGTCGTCGTCTCTTCTACTGACGTGCTCAGCCCACTGCCACTTGTACTTAGCGTGGTGAATTTCAGGCTAGAATTTTGTTGTTATCATTATTTTTGCGTGATTTGCGGCTCGCGAGTCGCGGTCGAGCGACTTGTGAGAAGCATTAGGTAGGTAATTGCTATTGATTACACGGCGACCATGAATCCAGGATTCTGGTTCCATACCAAACTGTAGGTGTGCATTTCCTCATCAGGAATGGAGGTCGGGCCGGGCCATGACAAAATTATCGTGTTTTTCGTCTGTTTACACTAGGCGCACGCGTTCGTGGCGTGAGTACGCTAGGAATGGGAGAATGCTATGTGAATGTGTGTAATGTGAATGGTCTGGAATGTGTGGCGCACGGGCGCGGAGGAGGCGGAGGGGATGGACGCAGCCCAGCCCCTCTCATTTCTCTCTCACTCAGCCCTCGATCGCCACGAACGTGCGCGTCTACTGGGACAGTTCAGTCAGTGTATAGACGTGCGGCTGCCACTGACGACACCACGCCTTCGTCTCCACCTGCCGCCCGCCCGACCCGCACCTCTCTCTACTCCACTCACTCGCTACACTACCCACATAATGCTAGAGACAGACCCGGTTTTGATGTGCTGGCGGTAGGGCAGGCGGCTGCGCACGCGCGTGGTGAGGTACGTCAGCGGGTACACGAGCAGCTCGTCCACGCGGCAGATGTCCTCCTCGCCCCACGCCTGCATCAGCCGGTAAGCCGTCGCCGTGTCGACCTGCAGCCCCACCCACACCTCTCTCTACTCCATTACTACCCTCGATATCGATGCAGACATTATCCTCCCTCGTCCGTTACGGCTAGCTAGCGCAGCAGATAGGCCAGCCGACTGTAGGCCGATCTTCAGTAAGTGGAGCCAATCGACATATTTCCGACAGGACTGTTTTGTGGGCGAACCTACACTGTCGTACGACAGACCCAGATCAAATTATACAAATTTTGTGATTCTTTTCAAATGTTCGTCTTCTGAGACGAATCTCAAGCGCTCAAATTACGCAAAGAGCGAACGGCGGTGGCGACACGACCCACCTGAAAAGCGAACCCTCCCCGGCGAACTCTCTCCAGACCCTCGTCAGCAGACATGAAGGCGGGCGCGCGGCCGCGGCCCGCGATCTTGCGATCGTACAACTCTTCGGCGTAGCGGTAGCGCCGCCGCTCCTGCGCACATACATACCACCTACACGCTATATACCGACAATATGAGCCAACAGAGTAATCGGTGTTGTACTGCATGCATGACCGGAGTCTCTTACATACAGCACAACACCGCAAAGTATTCGAACAGCTAGGGCACGAAGGTCCACCTGCTACATGACTCGGTGGATGGATCGTGGCAAGGTGGGAGATGTATGGGCTGTCGCCATTTACCATGTTATGTTTGGGCTGACCCCAGTGGCAGTGAAGGCTTCACCCCCGGCTCTCGACTTCGGTCGGGGGTTCCTTCGGGTGGACGGGTGGTGGCTCGGATCGGCTGGGGAAAGGTCGCAGCCTGTGTTTCCCATGGGATTTTTTCGGAAGAACGGACGTTCGACAGAGCAGCTATGGGGCCTCGATCTGGCATACATGATCACTGTACTCGCAAGAGTGCAGGTAGTAGACGTCTGGATTTTGTAGCCGAAAGGCTGGTATCTCTGGACGTCTATAAACAAAACGTAAATCAATAAATGATAGAAAAGAAGATTGTCGCCATTTACCACGGCATCTTGTCCTTATTTATCCCTTGGCTCCGACACACGACCGATTGTATCACCAACTAAACCGTTTAGTTGAGTTGGCCGCATGACGGCCGATTTTTCTCCAGCCCTATTGTTTGTTTAGTCGTTGAGATGTGCACACGGAGGATTTTCAGTCTTACAAATATAATCAACTAGATAGAAGGTCTAAGGGCATCGATGAGTAATTATATTGTTTTACCTACTCATCGCCAGCCAGCAGGTATCAGAAACGGTCAGTAAAATGGCGTTTCTCAATTCTGAAGAGGAAGAGTTCCGACACAGCATGACCGAGCTGCAAGTAATATTATACAGATGAGGTACCTTAAAGAACATGCGCTCATAAGGTTGCTCCTCGACACCGACGCGGAAGGGCCCGTCGATGAGGTGCTGCGGGCTGCGGATGCGCTTGGCGGGCGCGGTCAGCAGCGAGCCCACCAGCGACGCAGAGTAGAACTGGTACACCAGCGCGCCGAACAACAGCAGCGACACCGTCAGCGTCCGCGTGGAGCACAGCCGCGGCAGCCGCTCCGGACCTGCGGAGGGTACATTCATTCATTCATCCATCACCAAAGAGGGAGGAGAGGGAGAGAGAGAGAGAGAGAATATAAAATTAAGACTAAAATTAAGCATAACCTACTACAATGCCACGTATGAAGACGCGGGCGAAAAATTATTGCTCAACAATTAATACAAAATTAGACCCGTGAGTGATTGTCAGGTTCATACATAACACTTTGGTGAACTAGGTGCTTGGTAGTTAGTAGGCTATCGGTTCCGTTTCATCTGACCTTCATTCAGTGCGGTTGCACCAATCCGGACTGGTTATACCCTACCGCCTGCTGAGGTACGGGATGCTCGGTACGTAGTTTTCGAACCTCGTTCAACTTCAAAGTCCGGAGGTCACACAGACAGAGTGGGATCGAGCTCGGCGGCGTGAGTGGGTAGAGGGCGCACACGACGCACAGCAGCGCGGAGCTCCAGCTGCCCTCCACGCTCGCCTCGCCCGCGCCCAGCACCCAGTTCTGTCACACACACCACACCACACAAGGAGTGTGAGTAGAGGTACCTTGCTGGTAGAGGGCGCACACGACGCACAGCAGCGCGGAGCTCCAACTGCCCTCCACGCTCCCCTCCCCCGCGCCCAGCACCCGGTTCTGTCACACACACCACACCACCACCACACTCCTTTTCAGTCAGTATATTATTTGTTGTCGAGTTTATTGACATATCCACCTTGACACATATTCTGTGAAAATTTTAACCGGCTATCACGGTTCATCTCATCATCTATGTCTATTACGGTTCAAAAGACACAGCCTAGCCCTCGGAAGGACAGACAGACGGCGCGGCGCGGCGGAGGCGGAGGCGGCGGCGGCGGCGTAAGTTTAGTAATAGCACAGAATACTAAATTGGTAATAGTCCTGTCCCTGTCTGTCTGTACCAGAGCTGCGCTTCGTGCGCACGACGTGCGCACGAAGCGCAGCTCTGAGTCTGTACCGAGTACGGAAGCCTAAAAACGCGCCCACGCGCCGCGGGGCGCCGCGCCGCCTCCGCCGCAATCTACTTTATGTATGACATGTAATTTTCTCTATCTATCTTCTATAGTCTATAAAAGGGTTAGATTATGTTATGTTATGTATGTATGATTTAATTTACCTACTACTTACAACCGGAGCTGAAGGCGGTCGACCGACGACCGTGTAGCTAGCTACCTACACAACAGTACAAGGTCTATGACAAGGCGGTAGCTAGAACGCGCGTCGTCGTCGTCCGTCGCCTTACCTCCCGCAACTCGTGCCGCGCGCCGTACCTCAGTCGTGCGTGCGTGCTTCTGTACGGTGACACTGATACAAAAGTAGCTATCCTCACCTCAGATCGCACCGCGAGCACGTGCAGGGCGGCGGCGGCGGCGCAGAGCGCAAGCGCGACCCACCACACCGGAGCGGCGAGCGGCCGCACGAACGCACGCAGCGATATCTGCTCCCCCTCCGGCTGCTTGAAGATCATCCCGATCCTGCGCACACTGTCATGCTGTCACCTCTGTGCACATCGCATCGTCACATCTTCTGTCTATCCATATCTGGAGGCTCACTTCGTTCGTAGAACTTCGTTCGTTCTACCACGTTCGTACCTACGTAGCTATGTACATTATGTATATATGTACATTATACACGGTCTAAAACAACTTACAACCAATTATTTATTAGATTGATTCTATTCAAATATATTGAACTTCAGAAGACTGCGTTAAATCGTATGTTAGCTCAATTGAGTAAATTATTATATTGTTTTTGCGTATCTGTTCAATTGTAAAAAATATTGTTATACATGTATACGTACTTTATTATTTATTTACTTTCAAATTTATTAATTCAAATAATTTACATTTATTCAAAATTAATTTCATTATGCAGTTTTAGTGGATAAGTTATGTACTTATAAGTATGTATGTGTAAATGTGAAAATTTTACCGGACTAGGTAAAATATCTTGAACATACAGTTAAATATCTTGAACAGTATGGTCAAGATATTTTACTAAATATGTAGAAGGCGGTGTATGTAGCGGACAAGAACGTAGCGGAGTAGCGGAGTAGCGGAGTAGCGCAGTAGCGGAGTAGCGGAGTAGCAGAGTAGCGGAGTAGCGGGGTAGGGAGAAGCTCACCTGGCGACGAAGGTGACGAGCGTGTCCTCGCCGCCGTAGCCGACGCGCTCCGGCTTCTGGGTGACGGGCGAGGTGCTGAGGTCCGCCGCGCCGCTCTGCAGCGCGCCCAGCATCCCGCTCAGCGCACCCCCCGACCCGCTCCGCACCGAGCCCCACTCGCGCGCGCGCACGTGCTCCAGACTGTACAAACACGAGGTAGATGCTGTAAACCGTTGAGGAGTTCCCTCGACTGTCTTCCGTCTCCATCATCAGACCCTCGATGACATTCATTACCCAGCTAGGTCTAAAGTTCTCAACAAGTTGAATGAAATGAGCCCAAATACGAGGTACATGCTGTAAACCGTTGAGGAGTTCCCTCGATTGTATTCCGTCTCCATCATCAGACCCTCGATGACAGTCATACATAACCCAGCTAGGTCTTAAGTTCTCAACAAGGTGAATGAAATGAGCCCAAATACGAGGTAGGTGCTGTGAACCGTTGAGAAGTTCCCTCGACCGATTGTCTTCCGTCTCCATCATCAGACCCTCGATGACAGCCATACATAACCCAGCTAGGTCTTAAGTTCTCAACAAGGTGAATGAAATGAGCCCAAATACGAGGTAGATGCTGTAAACCGTTGAGGAGTTCCCTCGACTGCCTTCCGTCTCCATCATCAGACCCTCGATGACATTCATAACCCAGCTAGGTCTAAAGTTCTCAACAAGGTGAATAAAATGAGCCGTAAACCGTTGAGGAGTTGCCTCGACTGTCTTCCGTCTCCATCATCAGACTCTCGATGACAGTCATACATAACCCAGCTAGGTCTTAAGTTCTCAACAAGGTGAATGAAATGAGCCCAAATACGAGGTAGATGGTGTAAAACGTTGAGGAGTTCCCTCGAGTGTCTTCCGTCTCCATCATCAGACCCTCGATGACATTCATAACCTAGCTAGGTCTAAAGTTCTCATCAAGATGAATGAAATGAGCACAAACACGAGGTAGCTGTTGTAACCGTTGAGGAGTTTCCTCGACTGACATATTACGATCATCATCACGTTAACCTGGAGTTAACCTGATGATGAAGATGCCCAATCTACTCGGCCACCCGCTGCTTATAAGGTTTACACCACAGCGGAATATGGTGTGGGGGTTGGTATTGGTACATCTCGTAGTAATACGCACCGGAATCCGATCATACCGCAAAGGAGATGATATAGTGCGAGATTGAAGCGGTGCATTGTCTCGATGTGCACGTCGCGCTCCGTCGACACGAAGCGGTCGAACCCGCCGCTGAACTTCGCCACTGACTGCAAACATTGTTCCAATCAAACCACAAGTAACACCGCTCATGGAATATTGCAGCCATCTTTAGTATTAGGGATTCCCACCCCTGAGTACCCTCTTTCAGCATTGGATTCTATCCAACGGCGAGCCATTCGTCTCATTGGCGACTTTGTACTCACGAAGGATCGTCAACCTCTCATAAGCACAGAGACCATCGTTGAATGTTTAAACGTGATTTTACCATAACTACCCCTTGTTACTACCACGGTCGCTGCTCCGTCTGAGGAACTTGCTTCCCTCCATTCTCAATCTACTTCGTGCGCATTCGCCAAACCCGCCATACCCTCTAGGACCACCTCTGTGGACAGAAGACAGAAGAGTTCTTTGAGAAAGTTCTTACGGGCTCGAGCCTACCCACATGGTATTGGATAAAGTAAATATATTGGTAATATGTTGGTAAAGTACCTACCAGTACTTTTAAAAGAATAGTCCCATCCCATTACATCACTTTCTACCAAGATGCAGTAGGGTTAAGTCTTCGGGTCTTACTTGCTGCTTATAGTTATCTTGTCCAATACTGTCCTGAACGTGGTGGTTGCCAACCACCAACCACTGGTTGGTATAGATTGACACAGATTAAATAATAGCTACGTATTGTGCTGTACTTTACTCGAGTTCTTCTAAGCACAGCACGGATTACTTTGCCTGCTCACCCAGTTTGTTGAGATACATCGTGTGTGTTGTGTGTATATATAGAGAGTGGTTGACTCTCTGTTCCTGGAGCAACTCACTATAAAGAGCTACATGACACACAAGAGTTACACGGACATTATGTATGACAGAACAAACACATCTTACCACGTGAGCATTTATCAACGTAATATTTTCAACCTTCCACCGCCTCTGCACCCACGAACCGGAGAGAAAAATACACCAGCCGTTGTCGTACTGAACTCGTTTGCCACCATCACCGAAGTACACCGGAGACTCTGCGCTTTTTGCCAAAACCCTAAAGGCATCGCTGTATTGAGTCACCTCTTTTAACATCTTTTCTGTTTTCTCGCGTAAGGTTTCCTCGCTGATGACGTCGTACTGATTCATAATTAAAGGTTCTGGAAAGTCGATGTGGGGCGTTTTGCCCTCACTAACGCTCGAGTTGTAAGTGTCGAGTGAATATATTCCTCTGAAGGTCATATTGAACTTCCCTCCGTACTTAAAACCTTGGTTATATATGTCGAAGGATATCCAGCTCTCTGAAATGTATAAGAGCATTAGTAAACACTTATATTTCACGAGGCTTTCTCTATTTTACAAAAATATATCCACGAACGCTCGCTCTACTGACAATGAATTAAACTTAAGCGAAAGATTATACCCGAGGAAGAATGAAGCGGTGCTACGAGCACCAGGTCGGAGTCTACGTTGAGGTTGGTGGACGCGAGCACGCGCGTCGCGTGTGGCAGGTCGCCGGTCGCCACCAGCCACGAGATATTCTCCTCGAACACGTTCAGAGGCGAGCACTGCAACACAATGTTCCGGTGCAGGGGGAAGCGGCACTACGAGCACCAGGTCGGAGTCTACGTTGAGGTTGGTGGACGCGAGCACGCGCGTCGCATGTGGTAGGGTAGGACGCCGGTCGCCACCAGCCACGAGATATTCTCCTCGAACACGTTCAGAGGCGAGCACTGCAACACAATGTTCCGATGCAGGTGGAAACGGCGCTACGAGCACCAGGTCGGAGTCTACGTTGAGGTTGGTGGACGCGAGATCGCGCGTCGCGTGTGGTAGGTCGCCGGTCGCAACCAGCCACGAGATATTCTCCTCGAACACGTTCAGAGGCGAGCACTGCAACACAATGTTCCGGTGCAGGGGGAAGCGGCGCAACGAGCACCAGGTCGGAGTCTACGTTGAGGTTGGTGGACGCGAGCACGCGCGTCGCGTGTGGCAGGTCGCCGGTCGCCACCAGCCACGAGATATTCTCCTCGAACACGTTCAGAGGCGAGCACTGCAACACAATGTTCCGGTGCAGGGAGAAGCGGCGCTACGAGCACCAGGTCGTAGTCTATATAGGTTGAGTTGAGGTTGGGTGAATACACAACCATACAAATAACAATTTTATATGGGTCTATAAGAGACAGACCATTTCTAAAAGCTGTACAGCCCGGCGGCCACAGTGCAGATCGACGAGGACGGCAACGAGGTGTCCGTGCGGCAGATGTCGCCGCAGCAGCTGGCGCGTGAGCGGCGCCGCCAGCTCCAGCAGTGCCGCCGAGGCTCCCGAGGCCGACACTCGACGCACCATTCGTATATTGTCTGCAATTAGGAGAACTGTTGATGGGCAAATAGACAAGTCTACTTTTCTCTTAGGGACTCTGGGCCCTAATAAGGGATGGAGAAGATGAGTACTATGGGGCTGATATTAACAAATTATTGTTAAAAGCCCTTAAAATAAACTAAATAAAAAAATAAAAAAAATATTGTTCAGGCTTTTTCTGGAGAGCAGACTTCATGCTAGCAGAATAAGAAACAAACCATATTTAGTTCGACAAGAAAAAATAGTCGCCTGTTGTAAATTTCGAATTTTCATGTGACTGGTGAAAATTTCGACCAATTTGAGAGCATCTACTTCATCCTTCGTCTTCAATTCTTCGAAGCCTGGAAAGCCTCCGTACGGAATTCTTAAATATTTCGGGTCTATTTCTTCGTTGCGTGAAATTTCAGTAGTGGTTTCAGAGTTAGAAATTACAGACAAAATAAGCAACAGTGTTAATGTCATAGTGTTTTAGCGTAGAAACTAGAACGGTGTTAGCCAAGGGTTTTAGCCACTGCAGAGCGACGACATAGGTCGACGTGGCGTCGCGTGTCGTCGCTACTCGTCGGAGCGGTCGAAGTACAATGCGCTGCCGCGCGCGCCGGTGCGGTGCGGTGCGGTGTGGTGTTGCGGTGCGGCTGCTTCAGTTTATATTCACATGAATCACTCACTTATTCGTTGGAGACGTTTGTTTGACTGATTGATTGAGACGCTCGCCATGTACGGACTGATTGACATATTAGAAAGAATTGGTAATGCGGTGAAAATCAAAGAGACTTAAATAAGTGAGTCATTCTTTATTGTTGCACGAGTATCTTCTTATTACATATCGAGGGCTTACTTCAAGAATGCATTAAGTCAGAAAAAGTAGTTTTGAGATAATCAAGATTTAAAGTTTACAAAAAATTTATAAAAAATTCTACTTATATTTACAATATCAGTATTATGTACCGAGATTTATTATCTATCGAGGTTAAAAATGTTATTAATGAAAAAAAAATATGTTCACACAATAGCACTTTTTATTCAAAAGTGTAGGAGAAGGTACTGACTTAGTGTATTTTGTTTGACGGTTAATTTTGCAGTAAAATAAAAATACTGCGTTAAGTCTTATAGTAATTTAATGAAAAAGACAGTTGTGGTTGGTGCTTTGGTTTGGGGTTGGCTCTAGGTCTGCAAACTAGTCCCGCTTTGGTTGAGGACCTTCGTGCAAAACCCTGCGATCTCCAGCTACCCCAGCCAGCCTATGTCATGGAAGAAAGGCTTTCATGGAAGAAAGCCACAAGTCGACTGGGGCGTTTGCAGACCTCCACGGAAGATGGAGAACGGAGTATGTCCCTTCGTTGGTTGTCAAGCACACTGTACTCCAACAAAACATGCTCGGTCATTTCATTCGTTGCCAAACATTCCCTGCACAGTGGGCTATTCGTAATAAGCACGGTGTGTAGATATTTATTTAGTGAGCAGTGGCCGCTCATAAGATCAACGGCTATTCTCAGCTTAGCCCGGGCCAGATTGATAAGCTTCAGAGCCAGCCTTCGGTCTGGTTTAGGAAGAGCAGCTCTCGACTGTCTGCACTCTGAGAGGCCCTTCCATCTGTCCCTGTGTTTCCGTGATGTCGACGCGTGCAACCAAGTCCAAGTTCAACCAAGTTTTCTGTATGCTTGCTGACGACATTATCACGGGTTTCGCTCCTATGGGTATAGTTCTAGAGCCTCTTCGTTGTAGTGCAGTATACATGACATACGCCCATCTCAGTCCCAGCGGTTGCCGCTTGTAGCACCCCGATTACTTCCATTTGGAAAGCTGTTGAGTGTGCACCAAGTCGTACTGATCTATTAATGTTCAGCTCACGTGATAAAATGCCCACACCGGTCCAGCTGCTTGTCCTTGACCCGTCTGTGAAGATTCTTAGTTCCGTCTCACTAAATGGGCCGGGGGTTGGTCATTAATAAGGGTAGTTCACTGCACACCGTGTGCAGGACACTTGTGTGCTTTACCGGTTCGTCCCCTTTTCATAATCATAGTGCCTTGAGTCTGAATGCGGACGCCGCTGCCTCCTGTTTGACACATAGGTCCAGCGTTGACAGACAGAGTATGGCTTCAATGGTGGCCGTGGGTGTACCGCATACAATCCGTAATATCTTTGGAGGTAATATCTATGCAGGCGAACCTCTAAAGCTTCTCTAATTGCATCGTTGATTAAAAGACAGTTTTACGGGATTATAATTTTTCAGTGAATTAAAATGGTGGCTGCTACTAAACTAGTTGTGTTGATCTTCATCTATCTATTACGATTACCAGAGAGAAAACGCTTCATCTTGCTAAAAAAAAATTCTTTTTTAACTAGATAACCTCAAATTACAACAGCTCACTAACAAATTCACTCAGCGAATGCTTGAGGTGCCATCCACGGTTCAGAATTGCAAGCACCCAATCTAATTTATGTCGACTTAATGCATCGGCCAGTGTAGTTGTTAACAACCACCACTTCAAGTAATATCGCCAAGAATACATTAAGTCCGACTTAGTGCTTTTCGCACTAAGTTTTTGACGACGTTTCTAAAAATCGCGTCTTCGTAAATGCACTAAGTGACATAATGTCTTTTTGAAAATGATTTCATTAAGTCTGACTAAGCCAAAACCGCAACATGAAATGCATTAAGTCACTTAATGCTTTCTTGTAGAATAGTATTCTACCACTAATTATCGAAGTTGCATTTGTGAAATAACACTAAGTAGACTTAATGCATTTCAGAAGAATTACATTTTGCGATTAACCTAAAAAACATTTACAGTAAGGCACTAAATTGTACTTAGTGTATTTACGTTGACTATAATTTCAACAATAATCAGAACTTAGTGCCATTCTATTCGAATCATGTCATTTAGTGCTTTTTGCTTGTACAAAGTAGTTATATTATGACTTAATGATATAGCTATCTTTGGATCTCGTCAGTGTACGACTTAGTGTGTTTTTGAAGAATGTAGCGCAAGAAATAATTAACAAAACTGTATAATTAAGTCCAAATCGATTTTTTTTGACATAGTGCATTCTTGAAGTAAGCCCTCGATATAGGTATATTCTTAGTCTTACTATCTAGTTAAATGGTGTAGATACCTACCTTCTTGCCTACCTTATTTGCCACAATGAATGAGTCATGAATTCATGATGAATAATCTGGTATTCTAACGAGAGGATTGTGGGATGGATGCAGGCGGCTGTACGGTCACGTCGCGACCTTGATATCAGTATAGGTAGACACACACCGACATACTACCTAGTTAGTTCATAAATAATGTAAACAGTATTCAAGCAATAAATAAGTTGGTTATTTATTTTGTTTATTATGTTGGAAACTAGACAATGTAGCAGGCAGGCAGGATGACAGGTGGCACGGCACGGGACGGCCGCGTGGTTCCTCAAAAGGGGTCGAAACCTTCCGAGATCCGCGTTCTCGCTCTCCTCGAACCGCGGGCCGCCGCCGCTGCGAAGGCGGCGCCCGGAGGATGCCAAAATATTATTATAATTTTTTTTATATTACAATTTCATAAAAATATGCAAATAAAACTATGTCCTTAACTCCGAAAGTGCTAAGTCGAAAAAAAACATATGACTAGCTAGCTAGTCCAGACCAGACTAGCAGCTAGAGTATAATAAAGTTAAACCGTCCTGACTCCTGACTCCTGCCTGAGCCGTCTAGCCATAATTCCATTGAAGACAATGGGTCTAAGCCATAAACCTAGTGAAGTGACACGAACATCTACTTTTGTTGTCGATTCTTTATCGATGCTATCGACAATATAATATATTACTTCTTTCTTACTTAAATATTAATAAATAAAAAAATATTATCATTATCAGTAAAAATAAAATTTACGCCAACTGTTATTTTATGACTTGCTTCTAAAATTTTCCTACCCTACCCTGTGTCACAGATACCTACTTAGGCAGTGTGAACACATTTTCCAGGGTCAGTTGAACATATCTAAAAAATTTGGTAATAATAATAAGACTTTTGATATACCTACTTTTCCTGTAATTATTTTGACTATACTAATGTCATTCATTTCAAGAACTTGATTCATTTCATTACATTACAAAATAAAGTAAAAATAATACGTGTAAGTACATAATATGTAATTTTTTTATTTATTAATATATTTAAGTAAGAAGTAATATGAATAATAAATAACATAAATGTACATATGAGAATGGCCTAGGCGCAGCGTCTGACAGCTAGCTTGCTTGCCGCCAGTTGTCGCTGAATTCATGCCTACTAACCAGTTCACATAGTATTACGGAGGTTACACGCTAGGTTTTCCATCAGTTCAGTCTGTGACCTTGGTCACGACCAGATTGACGCCAGACTGACGCCAGACGTAAAATTATGCATTCGCACTATCAGTCTGCCATCAGTCTAGTATCAAAATATTTTAAAATCCATCAGTCTGGTCCATCAGTCCAAACCATCCATCCATCAAAGTAGATTAAACGGTCAGTCTGGCTTACTGATGGGCAAGGATTCAATCCCATTTGGGACCGAATCCTTATTCGAGACTTTATAGGGATTTTATTGGGAAAGTTGGGGAAGGTTCCTCATTCGATCCTACGAAATAGGATTTTATTTTAATATTAGATTTCAACATCGTGAATGAGTTGTTTTCATTAGTACTAGGCATAATATGGTAGTAGGTATGTAGATCATTGTTTTACTGGATGAATTCCTATATCTAAATAAATAATGTCTCGACAGGTTTTAATTTGAATGCATGATTCCCTAGTTATGTTCAAAAAATAATCGATATCTGTGGTCGTTTGAGCGCGCGTACATTTCGCTGTGATGTGAGAGAGGAAAAAGGTCGGTAATAGAGTCTGTTCAGAGACCGTGACAGTGTGAAAAGTTAGGTACCGATTGTTTGGTAGATCTACCAATTTCGGTCATGTTTGACCAAAAAACATACAGTCGAATTGAGAACCTCCTTAAAAAATAACGATTTGAGGTCATAATCTACCGATATTTGTTAAATCAATACTAATTATAAAACTGTAAGGGATGGTCATAGAGTAAGTTACTTTGTTTTATGATGAGATACTGAGGTATAAGACTCTATGTATGATACTAAAGCTAAATTGACGATTTTTAGAAATATTTTCTGTGTATGTATGTTCCACCATAACTCTTAAACCGATCATCTGAATTCGATGAAACATCGTACAAGGATGTTATATCCTGTACTATACGACACAGAGGATTAGCTAAATAAAATTCAGTTCCGGTTACGCTAAGATGTGGTTCCCAAACTGAAATGTTTCGCGCGCCATTTAGCGCGAGTGGGTATAAGATATGAGCGAGCCGGCGGCGTGGCGGAGCGGGCGGCGCGGGGGAGCGGGCGGCGCGGCGCAGCGGGCGGCGCGGCGCGCGGGCTATAAAAGTGCCTATAAAAGCGCACTGCCCATACTGTAGAAAGCCAAAATTGTAATTTGATTCGATCCAAATTTTTTTATCCTATTCTTATGGTACAAGTTAGGATACATGTAAACTAAATATGACGTCACCGATACGAAACATGTACCTTTTCGAAGTAAGTAACTAAGGGAGAGGCCGAAAGCGGAGCTTCGTTCAAGTTAACGATCTATTTCTCGATGAAAGTAAGTAAATAAGGGCGGGAATATCGTTTACGCGAACGCAACTCGGCGTTCGGGTAGGGCATTAACTTAGTTTCTTTGAGAAGGATTATCATTTACTTGAACGCAGCTCGGCCTTCGGCCTCGTCGGCCTCTTTGAAAAAGTATATGGTTTACGTATAGGGAGCTCCGCCTTCGGCGTCGCCATAGGTAACTTAGTTTCTTCGAGAAAAATAACGTTTACCTGAAAGGAGCTCGACCTTCGGCCTAGTCAGTAGTTACATATTTTGTTCGAGAAGGTTTGTCATTACCCTGAATGCAGCTCAGCTTTCGACCTTCTCGCTTTATAACTTACTTTCTTCTTTTGAAATACGAATTTCACGAGAGCGGGCAAAAGCTAGTAAACTATACATAATAGTTACTAAAAATAATACTGTTTTATGTAATCCGGTCGCCAGTCGAAGGGGCCTAAGCACATTCTCCGACCAGCCAATATCACCTCCGAGAAGGTAGGTGCCCGTGCATACCGGAGACTTCCCTGGATTGCTGGATATACTGAACTAGAAGAGAACACAGCCGAGCCTGCTATGCGGCCATCTTACATCCAGTACGGTGGTACTAACCCAGTCGGCTACAATTTGAGCCTACAACCTCGTAAGGGGCAAGGGAAGGTACCTAGTTTTACACCAGTTCTAAACGGTGAAGCAGCAGGTGTAAGTATGCACGTAATTTTTTTCGTCAGAAAAAACTTATTGGTACACACCGACCGGATTCGAACCTCGGACCTCTTGCATGAGAACCCGATGCCCAAAAACTCGGCCACCCGCCGCTTAACTTGTGTAATGTAATCAGAGATGTAATGTCATCAGATCAGAGCGGATAGTCCAAGCGATCCCTTGCAATGACCACTCACAAATACGACTCGTGAAAACTCGTCACAAACTTGCGTGGCTCATAACGAGATCCTCGCCCTTAATGATTTAGTTTCTTCTTTTGAAATACGAATTTCACGCGAGCGAAGCCGCGGGCAAAAGCTAGTTAAAAACATACTTTATTCGAGAAGGTTTATCATTAACCTGAACGCAGCTCAGCCTTCGGCCTCGCCCTTAATGATTTAGTTTCTTCTTTTGAAATACGAATTTCACGCGAGCGAAGCCGCGGGCAAAAGCTAGTTAAAAACATACTTTATTCGAGAAGGTTTATCATTAACCTGAACGCAGCTCAGCCTTCGGCCTCGCCCTTAATGATTTAGTTTCTTCTTTTGAAATACGAATTTCACGCGAGCGAAGCCGCGGGCAAAAGCTAGAAACATACTTTATACGAGAAGGTTTATCATTAACCTGAACGCAGCTCAGCCTTCGGCCTCGCCCTTAATGATTTAGTTTCTTCTTTTGAAATACGAATTTCACGCGAGCGAAGCCGCGGGCAAAGGCTAGTTAAAAACATAAAATCCTTTCGATCTTAAAATAGGATTAAATCCGGGACTTTATGATAAAATTTCGCTCATATTACAGAACAACTTCACATACTTAACCTTAAAACATAAAATCCTCATTCGGTCCTAGAATAGGATTAAATCCGGGCTTTTATGATAAAATCCCGCCCATAAAGATTCAATCCCGGGATCGACCCATCAGTAGTCTGGCTGGACTCTGGACCATATGGTTTAACCAGACTGATGGACTGAACTGATGCCAAACCTAGCGTGTAACCTCCGTCTATGATCCTTGAACGATCCAAAATGAATCCTGAACCTGATATCTGCATCACCTTCATGTCAGGTCATAACACCTTGGTGAACTGGAAGGAAATCACGAACTATTTACATAGTCGCTTCTATTCGAGTTTCGACCGACCTTTCTCTCAGTGTGGTGGTACCAATCAGGTCGGGTTAAAAAACTACCAAAGACAGGAAACAAACAACGAAAGTACAACATGTACATACATACATATGTATTCGAACCTCTAAACTCTAAACTAATGTTAAGTCTTGCCAAGCGCTACCTACCGCACATTTTCTCTTCCTTGGTTTGGTACTTGGTAACATGTGCTGAAACTCTGAAACCAGCTAGCTATGTTGTATTCTGTTTTACCAACAGTCTGAAGGCAAAACAAACGAATATGTAATTTCCGTTTCTAAAATCCCATGACCACAAACTTCACGATATACCTACCTAAATTGATAACTCTGTCAGGCTTTTCAGCGGTACCGTCGTCGGTCGGTCGACTCTCCATCGGATCATAAGCACACCTAGGCGCGGTCAGTGGATGGATTGGTGACCGCTCGACCGTTGGTGGCCGACCGTGGTTCGGATTCTACATAAAACTGTAGGTCTTCCCTTCCCTTCTTACCTTACCAGGTGGTAGGGTTTAACCCGCCCGGGTTGATACCACCTCACTGAATGAAAGGTCGGTTGCTCGGTCGGTTGAAACGGCTATATATAAATGGTTCGTGTTTTCCGTCCAGTTCAGTTCAGTGTAGCCGACACGACCGAAGGGAAGTATTGACATGGCACCTAGTTCACCAAGATGTTATGGGCTGACACACAGAAATCGTAACTTCTCTGATCTGTGGGCTGACATCACGGATGTTAGATGATGTAGCCAACCGTGGCAGTTCCATAAATAAAAAGATATTCCGCTATTGGAACTTTATACATGTATACAACCCGAGATACATACAACCAAAAATCTGGGTAGGCCAACTAGAAACTTCTGTCCAAAGAATATAATACTACTACTTCTGTCCGACAACTTTCAAACCTCCGCGCGCCACCGAAGCTCGGCAGCCGCGCCGCGCCGCCGGCCGCCAGAAGTAATGCTGCCAGAAGTGCCAGATTCCAATAAGTAGGTAAATTAATTTTACTCCTTCATTTTCACGTAATAAAATCTCAGGCCACGATCACATTTTATTGTTCACACCGAAATATGTACCGTGTAGAACAATAACAAATATCCAGAACCGTTCAGTTTACTAATTTATATATTTTAGCGAATAGTGAGTGTGAGTTGGCATCACCGACCAACACTCGCGCAGGCAGCTGCCATCATGACGCGAGCGCTGATTGGTCGGGGACCGGTCTCGGCGCGCGAGGGGTTCGCGGGTCACGGGTAGAGGGGAAGACAACAACTTTACAAATTCTTTATTCACGTTCAACGCTCGGCCGTTGACGTTGAGTGCGGTGCGCGTCGACTCGCGTAATCTTATCGAAGTGTTCGAAATGTGGTCGTTTACTACAGAAACGAGAGCAAATATTCGCGTCAGTTTGTTTATTTCTCGTGCATGAAGTGTTCGTGCTATGATAGTGTGGAAAAGATCGAGTGCGTCGTGTCGGGAAGCGGTTCGTTAGGTTCTACGAAAAATTACCATGTGCGTCAGGTGAGTTACTCACCGCGGCGGGCGGCGTCGTGAGTAACCTCGCTAGTGAGTGCTCGTGTCGGTTTGTGTACAATGAGAGCGCCGCTGCCCGGAGCCGGCACCGGAGACGAGCAGTGGACGTGCAGGCGCGGAGGCCGGGCCGCCAGGCGGGCGCAGGCGGCCGCGGCGCGATGAAGGTGACGGTGTGCTTCGGCTCGGTGCGCGTGCTGGTACCGTGCGGCGCGGGAGAGCTGCTCGTGCGGGACCTGGTGCGCGAGGCGACGCATCGCTACAAGAAGGCCACCGGACAGGTAGGTTTTGTTTATACTTACACCACCGTTTGTTTATACTTATAATATGATGTCGTGGAAACCGGTTGTAACAGTCAACCCTTACTTTTCGGTTAGTTAGTACCTACTTTAACTAGCAGGACTCTGGACCTAGCTACCTCTACGATGTGACTAAATTATTGTGTAGACAGACAGATAGGTTGTCAAACAAAACAGTACAGCAGACCGTGCTACACGAGTAGCTGCCTACCTACTCTTCCGTGTTTAAATAAAATGTAACGTTTCTAAGCATCAAGAAGTTCAAAGTGGTTCGACCCCAGGATAGACATATTGAGGGCTACTGTGCTGTAGAAAGAGGCGGGTGACGGGGGAGGGGAGGGGCCGAGGGGGGTTCGTTTGGGGGTATACCTGCGGAAGTGGAAGGGGGAAGTGGGGGAGGCAAAAACGTAATATGACTCAGTGGGGGGAGACAGGGTATATGAGGGGGTGCTATGCTAAGGGGGGGGGGGGGGGGGGGGAATAAGTATCTCCTGAATACCCCCCCCCCCCCCTTAATTGGAGATATAATACTGGTACTTTTTACCGCATTGGGTCCACACTAAAGCTCTAAACACGTTGTAGTTATACATACTTGAATGTAAATGTGTCCGACCTGTTGGTGAAACTTAAATAAATAAATAATAATTATGCACTTTTCGGTACTTATCAGTTTACTAGACAAAAAATAAAATATAAAAAAACTTAGGATTGCCTCTTCTCCGGCGCTGCGGGAAGTGCAGCCCCTCCGTCCTTGCGTAACAAAACCAGCCTCAGCCGCTCCGGCTCACACGGGTGCCTGCGCTTTGTTACAGCGGACGGGGGCTGCACACCCTCCACGCCTCCGGCTTATAAAAAACACTCTAGGGAATAGCCATACAGGTTATGTCGGAGCGGTGAATTTTGTACTAAATTTTAAATTTCACTAATATATGGGTACCTTTAAAAAAAAAATTCTTCAAAAGTATAAGTCTCCGGCAAAAAATGATTTCTGCTAATAATTACTTAGACCCTCACCTATCATTCCCAGCTACCAGCAGCCTTCTATTAAACCCGCCTCATTCTACAGCGCACCCATATTGAGAAATAGATATTTTATAATTTTTTTATTTTCGAAGCTGGCCGAATAAATCCCTTTCTTGTATTCTAACATAGAAAGAACCTTCCAAGTACCTACCTACATAATACTTAATCCTACAAAAAACACCCCTCCTCCCTTCCCATCTCCCCTCCGGCGAGGGGGAGGGAGGGTGTAAAGCTATACCCGATAATAGGAGTTCTTCTACATATTGATATATGGGTGAATATCATTTTCAAGTGATAAATCGTGTGTTCGCGAATTCCCACAAATTTAAGTAGAGAACTAACAAACAAATATTTATGTTTTTTTTTTTTTTTTTATGGAAACTGACACGGTCGGCTACATCACCTACAACATCTGTGATGTCAGCCAATAACACCGGGTGAACTTGGTGCCACGTCAGTGCTTCCCTTCGGTCGTGCCGGCTACACTGAACTGGACGGAAAACACAAACTATTTACATAGCCGTTTCGACCGACCTTTCATTCAGTGCGGTGGTACCAACCCGGGCGGGTTTAACCCTACCACCTAGTGATATAAGAAGGGAGTCATATCCCTTAGTCGCCTTTTACGACATACACGGGAAGAGATGCAGTGGGGCTATTCTTTTAAAGTACCGGCCCCACACGGTACTATTATGGTATTATAGTATACCACTACGGTATTATGTAAGACTAATGAAGTGCTAAATTCATTGGAACAATTGGTAATGAACATAAGCTTTTTTATTCCTAATAAAAAACCACTTGAACATTGAAAACATCATTTCCCTGGGGTGACCCTGTCCCAGATTTTGATACAAAATCTGAAATTAAAAAATTTATGGACTTCAAAATTCTCGGATTTTACCAAAGATATATTATGTACTAGCGTACTAGATCAATCACTCGGCCAACTAACATGTTCCAACAAGTTCGGTCCACGGTCCACACGTCTCTGAGTCGAACGCGAGCGGCCGCAGCGCGCAGTCGTCGTCGCCTGCCTGCTGCGATCGCGCCTCGCGCCGCGCGCAAGCGCCAGCAATAATGCCCACGTGTGTGTTAATGTGTGGTATAATGATATATAGTTACTAGCTAGTCGAAGGTGCGATGGCGAATCTGGAGATGAAGTGTTAGAATGAGAAGACAATATGCTCACGCACACCAACGACGCACGAGTGCGATCGTTCTCCCTACCCCTTGCCTCTCTCCCGCAAGCTTCCCGCCCCGCGCGAGGCCACAACACCGGCCGCCAGCCCGTCTCCCACACGCTTCCCGCCCCGCGCGCGCTCCCCTCCCGTTCTGCTTTGCACTCCGCCTCCCCGCTACCTTACCCCATACCTCAGCCGCTCGAACATATTTAGCAGCTATATTTCTTCGGAGCGCTGGCTCTATATAATATTTCCTCAAAGGATTTTACACATAATCTCTTCCTAGATCGTTATTAAAACAAATTATGTTGTTCAAAATCGCATTACTTACCTAATTTCTTTAAAAAAAAAAATACGGTTTGTTTGTCCCCGACCAATCACCGTCATCCCCCTGGTCAAAGCTAAATTTGAATTTTCCGCGAAATTATCTAGGCAGAGACTAAATATGGCTAAGTTGCCCACAGTTGTGGAGTGAAGTTAGCATCAGTCTAGCGAGTTTGAACCTATTGCAGTTCGTTCAGTTGGTTTGGGCATTTGAAGCTGTAATGCTGTGTGTTGTGCAAGTAAATGGCGTCATCCCCCAGGTAAAGGGATTTTCCGTTTTATTTGTTATATAAAAGTTATGATTATAGCTATTTACTTATTCATGCAACCCTGATTCCTTATTTAACATGTAAAAGAGGTTATGTTTAAAACTCAATGGCCAAAATGTTAATTAATGTCAAAATCGTCATTACCCTGGAATCATTCCCCTGCCATGCAATACAATTATACTACATTGTAGTTTAAACTAAGGGAAGGTGTGGATCTAAGCTTACGATGGCTTCACCGAACATATCCGGGCCCATCGGCAGTAGAGGAGGGTATTAATCGAGGCCGGGACTAGCGAGTGGCCACTCTAAGTTTCCCGCGCATGCTTCACGTTTCGGCTCGCGTCAAGCCCTCGTCAGCTAGTCTGCGTTGACTAGGACGCGGGGAAACCACCAGTCCCGCTCTCGACCTCCCTCTCTCTACCTATCCATATTCTGTAGGATGCTTCCAGTGACGTTTTCGAAGCTCTCTCCATATATGAGCTTAGCGTCGATCTTGGGAGCCCTAGATTCTTGAAGAGACTGTAGAGCGACTTCGCTGGTAGTCCTCTTGCTCCGACTTCCACAGCGAAGAGATCAGTCTTGAATCCGTTTCTCACAATCCGGTCTACTAAGTTGCAGTACTTGTTAAGCTTGATGTTGTGGTCCTTCGGTATGTTACTTTCCCATGGAACTGTAAGTTCAACAAGTACTACATGCTTTGTCGCTTTTGAGAATATGAGTATATCCGGCCTTAATGCTGTGGTACAGATTTCCGAAGGCATTTGGTAATGCTTCTCATGTGTGTCCATCAACAATTCCCAATCCTTTGCTGCTCCCAAAATTGAAGAAGGTTTAGTCCTATCTTTGGGCAGCTTATTGGCTCCAGGTTTCACAAAGTTGACCTTCTGGAAGCCGCTACTGGTTTGCCCTTTCCTGGTCCGTGCAATTGACAGGTTGATGGCCTCTCTGATGATTTGGAGGACTTTATCATGACGGTAGGAATACTGGCCTCGCTCAAGTAGTATTTTGCATCCGCATAACAAATGTTTGGCCGTGCCTACGAACTCCTTACATGACGGGCATAGTCTATTTGTAGATTTCCCCCATCTAACTAGGTTACTCGGGTCGGGGAGAGTAAGCTGGAATGCATTTAAGTAGAACTTAAGCAGCTCAGGGGACCAGTTGTATATTATGGATTTCCACTTCAATGCAGGAGGGATGCAGAAGTCACCCACTGTTAGCCAATCATTCTGCATTTCTAGGTTTAAGGCGTGAAGTTTGAAGCCTTGTTCCATGTCCTCCTGAGCAAAACCTTTCAGTATTTCTTTATCAGACTTTGCTGTTTCTATGCCCAATCCAGATCTATTGGTGCGTGTACCAACTTGGAATGATTTGTAGAAGTCGAGTCTCGATTCCAGTTCATCTGATAGTGATGTGTTGGGTAAGGCTTGAATAGCGCTATCATTGGAGTCTTTGATTATACATCGTTTGGCTATTCTCGCCTTTTGATAAAATATCGACGGTTTCTTAATGTTCAGTCCAAAGTTATTGTGAGATCTGTATAGCGTTGACGAGTCAGCCGGGTGAGCCAGTCCAAACCATGATTTCAGGAATCTGGTCACATACGAGTCTAATTTAGTCAGGTTTTGCTTTGTGAAGTCGTAGACGAGAAATGGCCATGAAAGTTTTGATGTCAGGTAGTTATCGTAAATCCATGCCTTTTGTGTACCCAGGAGGGGAAGATTGTCAGTTTGGCGGAGGCTCTCTTCGAAAAGTTGGACAATATCATCAGTAGGATGCTCCTTTCCTCTGCTGGTGATCCTTTTTCCCAAGAATTTAAAAGGAGCTTCATCAGCCACGGTTGCGATTGGTTTTCCGGCTACTGTCAGACCTGGATTGCTCGAGGTAAACTTTGAACCTTTCCTGGTTAAGCTCAAACAGTAGCACTTCGCTGGTTTTATCTTCATCCCTTTAGTCCATTCACAATAGTCATCTACCACCTTAAGAAGCGCCTGATTTTGTTTTGGATTGCGGGTTAACAGCGTAATATCATCCGCAAATGCCAGGATGGCCGCCATATATGTGTCTCCATATTTGAACCTGTATCCCCATTTGTTTTCTTTTACGACAAGCGTATCAATTAGAATGTTGATAACAATGTTAAATGTAACAGGAGAGAGGCAGCAACCCTGGAAAAGTCCTATGCCGTAACGAATTTCCGGTATCTTCTCCGTTTCGCCTTTTACTTGTATTACAAAGGAAAGTTTTTTGTAGTAGGAGGCTATTATATTACAGATCAGAGGTGGCACATTATACCACTCTAGCGCCTTTAATAGTAACTCATGGCGCACCGAACCGAAGGCGTTTTCAAAGTCTAACCACGTGGCAGTTAATTGTCTCTCATTCTTCCTTGCATCTCTAAGACATTCAGTCAGCAAAGAATTATGTTCGAGACATCCTGCAACTCTTGGGAGAAAACCTTTCTGGTACTTCTTCGGTAAGTAGTCGTTGGTACACATGTGTTTGAGTAGTCTGGCCTGTATAATGGAGAAGAATATTTTCGAAATTGTGTTCGTAAGGGCTATAGGTCTAATATCCTTGGGATCAGTAACTTCTTTCTTTTTTGGTAGAAGAACAAACACGGCTTTACCAAGACAGTCTGGCACTTCTCTGTTCGTCCAAATTCTTTTGTAGATGTTCAACATGTGTTTCCGCACTGATGGACATTTTTTGTATATGATGTATGGTATGCCATCGGGTCCCGGGGCGGAACTATTTGGTTTCCTTTTTATGTGGTATTCCAGCTCTTCCATCGTCGGTGAATCAGCATCAAATGCTAGAGCAGGTTCTTTGGGTTTTGGAGCTGGTGGATCCCTGTAAGTTATATCTGCCTCCGGGGTGGTATATGTGGATTTAAAGTAGTTGAACATCTCGTCCGTACTTAACCTAATTGTACCCTGCTGTTCCTTAAAAGCTTTTTTGGCGAAGTAAAAGGGGTTCTTCTCGAAAGCTGCTATATTCTGAGCCTTTCGAAATTCATTGCCAGCAACCGTAATTTACTCAGATACTTTCTGGATGAGTTTTAGGATAGATCTCATCGCTCTGGCTAATTGGTGGCATAGATTTCTGTCTCCTGAGGCTTTAGCCTTCCTTAGCTGCTTTATCAACTCTCTCTTCCTTCTCCTAAGCTTTGCTTTGAAAGTGTTTTCTCTTTCCATTGGGTTGTGGTGATAGCGAACAGGGTACAATTCGGAGAAGTAATTGTAAATTGTTCCCTGGAAGTCATACAGCTGATCTTCGAGACTCTGCCTGCAGCCTGGGAGGTCAAGTCTTTCGGCTAGGCATCGATCATGTTGCTTCCAAGTGGTCTCGGATATGCTCGGTAAGCTTAGTCGGTCTCTGGGCGAAAATGCTTCATGGTGAGAGGAAGGTTGCGCAACACTTTGTGACGTGTGAGGTTGTACTCTGTCAATAGTGTCAGGTGGAGAACTTACAGGCGCTTTCTGCCCTGCTTCACTGTCGCTATGTTTCTCCTTCACGTGCTTTTCTAGCCAGATTTTTCGCTTATATTGTTTCCCACACTTCGAGCATTTCAAGTCCATATTCATGCCAAGGTTGTCAGAGATATCGATCGGTGAGCGGTTCATCCTCCCTCCCTCTCGGACCGCTCTGAGGGTATTTACTCTTTTGACTGTCGTAGCTTTTATTTCCTGGCGCGGCTTGCTAGGCCTAACGCCCGTCTGTCTCTCCAGCGTCACCAGTCTTTCCCGGTCGTCAAATGGACTTTCCCATTCGTCAACGGTCTTTCCCGGTCGCCAGCTGTCTTTCCAGCGTCATCCCGTCTCTCCGGGCTGTCTTGTTTCGAAGGTGTGGATCTAAGCTTACGATGGCTTCACCGAACATATCCGGGCCCATCGGCAGTAGAGGAGGGTATTAATCGAGGCCGGGACTAGCGAGTGGCCACTCTAAGTTTCCCGCGCATGCTTCACGTTTCGGCTCGCGTCAAGCCCTCGTCAGCTAGTCTGCGTTGACTAGGACGCGGGGAAACCACCAGTCCCGCTCTCGACCTCCCTCTCTCTACCTATCCATATTCTGTAGGATAATTATGTTGATACAAATTACGTATCAAAGTTTGACAAAGGCTCTTTACACCTGATTCACTTAATTAATAAGTCTTTGTAGTCAGAACTCTCAGCAAAATTGTTAATCTTGCTCTCAAGCTGTGTTTTAGATAGACTATGGGCGGTGTTATCATGTGGCTAGTCACTAAATTCTTGTAAAAATATGTATAAAAAAATACCCTGCGAAGTTTCTTGTCGGTTCTTCTTCGTGGGTGTAATCGAACCGGATAGAACAAATTGTGACAAGTTCGAGAGCAGTCTAACTGCCGTATGAATGATCAATAAACAATACAACAATACAATACAACATGCCCCATACATGTGTACTATAAGTTTCAATAATCTATTGATGTCTTTGAACAATAAAATTACCTAGACACTATGATTTTGATTACTGAAAGTTGTTACTTGATTCTTTATTGTCTATTTTCCTGAACCCATGTTTCGTTTTAACTTAAAACACGTGCTCTTATTAATTTGTGTAATTTTGTAATACAGTTCTTTCTTTTAAATAAATAAACGTGTAAACAAATGTAATAAACTCTTTCTTTTATTTGCACATTTCCAATATATTTGTCATTGTAATGTCCAAAATCATTCCCCTGCTCTCAAAAATCATTCCCCTGGATCCTTTTAAAATTATAAAACCTGCATTCATCTTCCGGAGCACTTGTCAATTAGAGGAATATACGAGGAGTGATCAAAAAGTTGTGAGAATGAAACCGAAAAAAAACATGTTTTCTAAATAAAAAAAAATTATTTTTCAACAGAGTCTCCTTCTCTAACTACACACCGAGTCCAGCGTTTCTTCAAAATTTCTAACCCTTTAAAAAAAATGTTTTCCCTTGGCCTTCCAAAAACCCTTCCACGGCCTCAATCACTTCATTGTTATCGCCATATCTATTACCACGCAACGCAAGTATTCTTTTAAATTTGGAAAGAGGTAAAATTCACTGGGGGCCTGGTCTTTCATCCCTTGTGACAAATCGAGCCAAAAAATCGTCAGCATCCACATGAAATCTGAGCGCCTTGAAAGATTGAGTCTGTGTTTCTTCTGATTTTCGTTAACATTCTCGGTACCCAACGCGCGGAGATTTTTCTCATATTTAAATAATCCTTTAATATTGATTGATCACTGCCATATGAAATACCGGTCTCCTGCACTAAATAATGCACTGTAACTCGACGATCATCTAGAATTTTTTTTTCGACAATTTCAATGTTTTCCTGGGTAACTGACGTCGATGGCCGACCCGAGCGGTGCTCATCTTCTGTCGATGTTCTTCCAGTCTTGAATTGAGCTGACCACCTTGCCACAGTAGAATATGGTGGAGCAGGCTCGCCTAAAGTCTCCACCAAATCGCAATAAATCTCCTGCGTCTGTAACTTTTTTAAAACTTCGTTTTTCTCCATAATGATGTTTTACGTCGGACTGCGTCAAAAAGTGGACACTGTTTCTAAGTGTCTTAAAATTATAACTTAATTTTTTGTACCTAGTCTCAAAATGAAATGATCTTTAATTATTGGTATGAATGAATAAAATAGGAGATATGCAAGTGGGTCATTCTCACTACTTTTTGATCTCGTAGGGTACTTAAAACATTCAAATAGAAAAAATATACATTATTAAATATTTTTCACGTGGACAACACATGTATGGAGCCAAATCGGTGAATATGAGATTCACCCATATCTATTAGCCGGCGACCTGACTGCTCGCGAAACAAGGTATGCGATGCGATGTGCTCATGGTTTGCGTGCCCCAAGTCAGTGAGTTGTATGTGTGCCGTTCGTTGCTGATATGGTTTTTTATTGCTATGGTAGTGTAGTTGTAGTAAACACCGGAAGACCTACAATGAATTACGTGCTATACGTAGATAGGTAAGGTATATAAGTACTGGTTAGTTGAGTACACTAGCACAGAATTGGCCTTGGTTGGTGCAGTGCGGCGGGTGAGGGGGCGTGCGCGACGTTGCGGCGACACTCGCGTGCGCGGCGCCGGCGCTGCTTGCTGCCTGCTCGAGGCCTCCGCTGAGAGCCTTATATCACTTTATTAAGTAGTAGAGAAAAACAATAAAAATTATTTAGATTATTTAAAGTAAACCAACATGGGTGGCTGTGTCGACGGACCAATGGTATAGTCGACAGAGCCAAAAACCCCTCTCGCGAAACCGCGGCCAGTGAGGCGCCGTGCCAGCAGATTTGCGGACTGTTGCTAGGCTGTCTAGCCTGTTGATACGACGTTTGAAGACACCCAGGTTAAAGGATTCGGGTAACACACTCGCCGGGAGACAGTTCCACACCCTAGCGGTGCGACAAAGAAACGATTTTAATGTTAACAACAAAAGGATGCTCAGTCTCTCTGCGGCGAGTGCTGCGAAGATAGGTTGGACGGCGAGGAATAAGGGATGCAAGTTGCTCCGAGCAGCGTCCACGAAGGCACGAGGTACCTGTAGAACAGATTGAGTGATCCTACAAATCGTCAAATGTAGGTATAATAATGTAAACCGACAGAAACAGAAACTAGTCCTACGACTCGTATGTTAGTACCTACTCCAGGCTCAGTGCTCAGTTTATGTTAACTACTTACCTACCTGCAACATAACAAGTTAACCTCGCTAGTTCCAGTTATAGCTTTTGTGTAGGTACTGTGAGGGTTAGGTTAACTCGGTGGAAGTAACTATAAGTAATCTGTGTCGGTGGTGCTATGATATGTAACGACGTCCCGGCGGAGGCGGTCGGTTTTAGGTTGGAACGGTCACACCGTTGAGGCTGTTCATAGTTCTGATTCCACGTATAACCGCCCCCTAACTTACAATAGGTAAATACACCCGCCATCACGTTGGCCAATGCTGTGACCTTAACGATTAATGGCGTAAGCTTTGGAAAGCGTGTAGAGGGAGGTCCCAATAGATAGATACAAGGAAACCTGCATTATACCTACATATTTTAATGTATAATGCATATAATTTATGTAAGTCCTGGACAATTTGCAACTACCGAGCTAAATACTAGCGGTCACCTGTCGGTAAACAAGGTGTGCGTGCGAATATGTTGATAGGATCGCATTAAAAGCCATCGAATGCGTTAACGGTTCTCACTGGCGCATTTGCTGACATAAATAAGACGATAAAGTGACCCATATAGATATGTACAACGCCAAGGGTCAGTCATTGTGAACTCAGCTTATGCGCTGATTGATCGGTTACATGTTTTTATTCCGGGTGTGATAGATAATGATAAATAAAGTGTTTGTTTAGTGTAGGTAGATAATAGTTAGTAAGTGCGACGTCACAGTGCCTACCGAGTTTCGCATTACTTGGTTGGACCCAAAGACCTGGTTTTTTTATCTCTTTGGTTGGACCGCAGCAGCGCAGCGCGAGCGTCACACACAAGTAGGTGGCTGGCACTTGGCAGTACCTAGCTAGTCACCCGCTAATCTCATTGTACTGCGCAGATTATGTCTCGGTGCCGGCGCGCGGCTGCGGCGGGCGGCGGAGGCGGCCGAGCTGATGACAAATGATGAAAGCGTCACTGTCTGGAGTGCGCGTGGCGTGGCGTGGCGTGTCGGTAGCGAGCTACCACGCGCGCATGCGCACATAGGTAGGAGCGGGAAATGTGAACATCAGGCAAACCGGAAGCGGGCGCACAAATTAGCAGATCGCATCAGGCGGGATGTCTGCGCCGCTTCGTACCGAGCGCGCGCCTGCTGACCCGCTCACCTCCACGAGAAAAGGAATCGGGCTTGATTCTAGTTCTTGCGCTCAATTAAATTTAAGAATATTTTTCTAAAACTTCTCATATTAAGCGCAACACAACACACAAAATACAATTATACATAGAACATAAAATAAATTAAATTCCTATACTAAGTAATATGAACTCCCCAACATCCGAAAGCCAATGTTGCCTTACGTGGCTGCTGCACGGTGCAGGTAGGCAGCACTACACACCTCCGAGAAGGTAGGTGCCATACCGGAGACTCCCCTTTGGATCGCTGACTATAATTATTGTACTAGAGGACTAGCTTGTTTTCGTAAAATATTTTTGGGGCAATAAATAAAGTATTTCTATTTATTTTATTCATGTAAGTACATAGCTTGCTTTGATTTATTCAAGATAAATTGAGACTGAAACCATATTGGTACTGAATGACTAAAATATTGCATTTCGGAGCGGGATATCTATCTCGGTGTGTTATCTGACCCAGCATCGCGCGCCCGAGTGTGGCCCGAGCAACGCAACGCATTGTCGCCATTGCGCGCGCGCCGCGCGCGGTGACTCACTCGCTTCGTTGCTCACACACCTCCCGCACGCACCGAACGTGACAAAGTTAGTTGAGTCGAGGGCAAGGAATTTCCATAGTTAGTACCAGTAGGCACTAACCGGAAGGTTTACTCCTAAGGTAACCAAAACAAGCGGCGGGCGGCGGCGGGGAGGGAGGGTGAGTGAGGACTTGAACGGTTGAGAAACACGCGCTATATGCCTTCAAAACCAACGGTCAACAATCCACCCTGGCGACGACGGCGCCAAATGTCTCGCGTACCGTAGTACCCATAAAAAAATTATCTCCGAAAGTATTGACTCTAGCTTTTGAAAAAAAAAAATAGGGAATATTATTATTAATAATAACTAAACATAAATATTTATTTATTAAAGGGGAACCTGAACGAAAATCCTAAGTCTTGAAAGTTCTCACGGAAAACGGAATGGTACGGAACCCTCTCCACGCGAGTTGGACTCGCACTTGGACGCTACTCCGAGTTTTCATCATTATGCTTGTTTTATTATCTAATAAATACACGATAAAAAAAACTAATTGAATGTTTACCTTCTCGATGTCGTAGCCTACTCTAAAATACGGAATATTGGACTTGTGTGTTTCCGGCGGCGGCAGTGTAAACGGCGCGGCGGCACACGTGTTCTCTAGTGGCAGCTCTAAGCACCGCCACCTGACGGAGAGACGAGGAATAGCAGCGACCCGAGTCCCGCCCGACTCACCCGCCACCCGCCCCCCGTCACTCTGTTCAGTTTAGCCGACAGAAGACTAATGGATTCGGACACACGATTCTTTCAATGTTCTGAATTCTTGCACACTTACATTATTTTAGGCATTCAGACAGAAGGCGTGGGTCGATAGGTGCGTCATTATTTGGTCATACAAGGTACTTACCAACATCTGCACGAGAGGTCTCCCGTTCGGGCGGCCTCCTACACCCGCGCAGCATTAGACTCATATTGCGCCGAGCCACCCATAAGGTATCTAACGACGACCACCCAGACACTCGGTGCTATGCTGAGGTTGCGAATGCCATGCCGGCCTGACAGGTGCCCATTTACGCCCCTCTTCATTGACCAGCCCGAGAATGTACTTGGTGGGAAATATATGGGCAGGGAGAGCGTTCCAGAGTTTACCGTAGTTCTGTAGAGGAAAAATCTGCAGAACCGATATACAGATATGTAGGTGTGCGATGTATGTAAGATGTGAGGAGGGAGTGAGGCAGTTACTAGCTGGCTAGGCTAGGTCGGCGTCGCGGCAACATAAAATTCTTGATGAATTGGAGCGAACTGATTGATTGATTAGGTATCAACACTTAGCTTGTGTAATACGACTCTTTGAAACAGTATCTCCTAACATATTCTTGATAGAGCTGCGCTTAGTCACCTTACATTATAATATAAAAAATCTGTTAAGTGTGAGTTTTACTCGCGCACGGAGGTTTCCGTATCTATCCGCTATAATCCGCCTATGTACAAAAATCGTAATCAAGTAAATAACAACTGTAATCAAGGAAGTAACCGTTACCCTGGAAACAATCAGAACCGTGGTAACAATTATGTCCACAGATGCAACATAAACACAGATGTCATATTTGAAAATCAAATCACGAATCAAATACATCAATGTGAAAACTGTGATGAAAAAATAAAAAACCAAAATGAAATTGTCTTTTGAAATTTCAAAAAGTAAATATTCAAGAATATTTATCCGCTATTATCCGCCTATCTTTTGTCTTTCAACATGCAATGTATAAAAGCCGTTGGCGCCATCTGTTATTCAATAGTGTGACTAATCTATTTTAATGAAACGTTTCTTGTATGGGGGCCCCCCTTAATTTTTAACCTTTTCTTATATGTTGTTTCATCCGCCATAGTAAAACATATTCTGTGAAAGTTTCAACCGGCTACCTATTACGGTTCAAGAGATACAGCCCTCGGACGGACGGACAGACAGACGACGGAGGCTTAGTAATAGGCTTCCGTACGGGATACGGAAACCTAATACGGGATACGGAAACCTAAAAACCGTCCAAACGCGAGTGTCTTTGATTGTATAATGGTATATACCTATGTACAATTTACGTCGCACAATAATAGAAAAACCGCTCAACGTGGCCAAAAAATCAAAATGCTGTTCACATTCACCTATGCGGAATCGGACTCAATGACCTGCCTCAGAAAGTGTATAAGCTACCCTCACGATCGTCGCACTATCTTCAAGGGCTGAGCGAGCATAGTGTGGTACGGAAGCCTCGGTGCGCGCGTCGACTTGGCCAGTTTTTGTTGTCTGTCCAATGTACTTGATTAGTGGTTTAATAAAACAAATGTGAAATGGCCGTGTCATTTCCGCAGCAACTTTGAAGATAAATGTCTTAGCGGATGCCCTTGCCGCCCGAGGGCACATTACTGCACACTGGCGCCGGAGGAGGCGGTTGGCCCAGTACACATGTCGTGCGTGGCTCGCTCACAATTACTTATTCATACCTCAGAACGCACCCTACCTACAACTACATGACGCGCTCGCTCGCCCCGGCACAGCTGCCGCCCGCCCCCGCGCCGCCGCCGCGGTGAGGCGAGCGGGGTCTACCGGCACATTCCTCTAGCTTCCACCCACCACCACCGCCACCGCGCGCCGCCGCCGCCCCCGCGCCGCACCGACCGACATTGCGCCAACCAACGACAGGAGGCTTTCGAGACCCTATTACTAAGCCTACGCCGTCTGTCCGTCCGTCTGTTCTACATTTAAAGGGTAACTGTAAGGGTCAACTGTATCTTTGAACCGATTAGGGTTAGTTCATTCAAAAGTCGGTTAAATTTTTTACATAAATGTATATTGTGGCGAATATAATATGTACTAACAAATATAAAAAACTAAGGGGTCCCCATACTTGCAGGTTTTTTCAGCGTTTTCTTGGTTTTGCTCTATCGTAAAAACGGTAATACCTACATACAAGCGCCAAACTTGTGATTATAATGCGCCAATTACATAGTGGCACGGAACCCTCGGTACGCGAATCTATCCATCTGAATTTGCCATCGATGACGTTACCGATATCATCCGCGAGCTCGCGTATGTCGATACATTTGTCGATATTCATATCATAACGTTCACGATATTTTATCGATTTTAAATACATGACGTGTGATTTTAGCTACGTAACGCTGCTGGTGTAGGTATGCACTTAAAATCTGTCAGAAAAAACTCATTGGTGCATGTCGATCCGATTCGAAACTCGGACCATGAGATCGAGAGACCGAGCGAAGACCGCGCCGGCGCAGTGTTCCGACCATAGGGGTAGGTAAGCAGCGTAATCGGTGTTGTGTTACAAGAACTCAAGTAAATTACCGTCACAACACCGACCAATACGTAAAGTCATACGCGCAATAATAGTCACGGTAATGTCTTAGCTTGGAGCAAGATAACTAGTAACGGGGCGGGGGTGGCTTTGAAGAGGGGCCCTTTGATCACATATTGCCAGTAAGCTTATTGAGTAGGCCAAGATAATAGATGAATTATAATGAAAGAATAGTTTGCTGGAAATGTGTAGTATCGGAGAAAAAAAAATTTTTCCCATGCAAAATTAATTTTTCATACAAAATAAAAAAAAATATTTTTTTTATGGCACCAAAACATTGGTTTTGTATATAAATGTATGTAAAAACAACGGTAGTGGTATGGGTAAATGTTTTGGTGGTTTAAAAAAAAAATTACCAGGGTTAATTTATAGAAGATGCGCGACGCATCTTCAATAAATTAACCCTAACCTAATGTTGAGGCGGCGCATGTCGTTTTTGCATAAATTGCTATTCAAAATAAATGTTTTGGTGCATTTAAAAAAAACAATTAAAAATGGAAAATTTATTTTGTATGAAAAAATTTTTTTTTTTAAATTTCTCCGAAACTACGCATTTCCGGCAAACAATTCTTTCACTATAGTTCATCTATTATCTTAGCCTACTCAATAAGCTTATTGGCAATTTGTGATCAAAGGGCCCCTCTTCAAAGCCACACCCCTAGTAACTATCGAGAGCAGCAAGTAAAGCACGAATACGTCTTACCTGCTGAAATTATTTCATGGAAACTGACACGGTTGAATACATTAGTTACAACACCTAACACCTAGGCGACATGCCAGTGCTTCCCTTTGGTCGTGCCGGCTATACGTGACTCAATAGAAGCGCCGCGCTAAGGTGGAGGTGGCTAGCCTGGCGCTCTTTAGCGCAGCGTTTTCTCCTATCAATACACGGACACGCTCCGCGCCCCTCGCTTCTTCTCGTTACACATACATACACACCACCCTGCTAGGCGAGCGAGACTCCGCCCGCTTCTTAAAACGCGATACAAAACAGATTTTTTCCCGAAACCAGCCGGAACACTCGGGCGGGTGCATTGTGCATTCCAAATAGGGTAGAAACAGCAAATAGGGGTAAAAACAGGAACACCAAGATAACAGGTGCGGCGCGGAATGAAAATGTAAATTGGTGGGAGGTGCGTCGGCGGAGCGTATTTGGAAAATATACCTTTAACCAACGCTCGTGACGTCACTGGCCGCGCTAGCGTCGTCGGGTATATTTTCAAACACAGAAATTGAAAATTAAGCCCTTTACAATGTACCTTCACCTAACATTTGTGACGTCACTGACCGCGCTGGCGTCGGGTATGCTTTCAAATGCAGGACTTCGCGCCCGAAGTCAACGCGACGGCACGGCAACGTAGCTATCTTCAAAAATAATTCAAACGTTTAAAAAAAACTCATTAGCTAATTATTACGATTGCCTCTTCTCCGGCTTATAAAACACTCTAGGGAATAGCCATACTAACAGGTTATGTCGGGGCGGTGAATTTGGTTTTTCCGCAAAGTAGCCATGTCTGACCAGTGACCTGTCGGGGCGTACTCCGATGTATGAACTATGATGAACAGATGGCGTCAAATTAAAAAATGTGACAATATTAAAAGCGAAACTGTTACACCTACGTTTACGTTGCATGATTGAGTACATAAGTTAGTGCATATAATATGTTCATACGGAATATTAATAACAGCATCATCGTGTTAGGTATACATTAAAGGAAGCCAAGCAGACTTTCGTGCTTGAAAGTATACCATAGAAAAGTGTTGCGCTCGGGTATATTTTCAGCTTTGCTACTTCTTGATTGTATACCCCAGCTCAACACTATGGATCGTTGGGTAAAGGTATATTTTCCAAATAAGCGTCGGCGCGGAGGAACCGATGCGAGACGCGGTCGGGACTTGGACGGGACGCGATCTAATTGGACAGTAGAATTCAAATCACGTAACGGCCTTTTTTGGAACGGAAGCGAGCTCGCATCTTGGAATAACAAGAGGGATTATCAAACATGCCTTGGAGACTGTTTCCATTTATTTTTACCTCAGTTATTTGAAGCCGGAAAAGCGCTACTGGAAAAAAAAACTTGTAATGAGATTATGAGAATTAGCAGTCAGTGAAATGTTTTAATATCCTGGTTAGCCTTAGGTAATAAGTCTGCCTTTTGTAATTATATCATATAAGGCAATGAAGCATATTAATGAATTATTGTTTTATTTCTTGGTAGGCATTGACATAATAACTAATTGTTTTATTGGCTCAATTTTGGTAGGTGTTTTTGTTTTAGATAATAAAATGTTAGTTTTAATTTGATAGGAAATTATTTTTAAAATATACATATTTATGATTTTATTAATAAATAAATGGGTTTATGAAGTATATTAATTAATAAACTCAGTAAAACCTAGAAAAAGTTTTTATAACTGATTTTGGCGCCAAAATTCATAACTTACTGCCCTGCCAAAGTTGTTCATAATCTCTAGAATCATCCTTAAAATGTTTGTAAATATTGCTGAATCACTTTGTATTAAGATAAAGTGTGATATCACAATTTAAAAGAATTTACGCCAAATTACGCACCGATAAGTAACGTAAGGTACCTATTGTGACTTTAGAAGAATAATATGAATGTCTGCGAAGCTGCTATATGATGCGATGCGATACTAAGTACCTACAGCCCACGGAGAACAGAGGCAAGAGGAGTTGTTCTTAGCAAACTGTGTACTTGAACTTTACAAGTGGGCGTGCTCACTCGCGTCCACGGAGTGGTCCCGCCCGCGTGACCCAGCGCACGCGGAGTTATATGATATGCGCGGCGTGAGTGTTGGACTACGAACGGAGTCGTGCTTCCGACACTGCCGACATGCTTTACTGGAATGTGTTTACTAGAAACAAGTTCTCTGTACTTTCAGCTCCATGAGCTGTAGTTCGCAGCGAGCGCTAATCCGTCTCGGAGTCGCAATGCCGAGTTTGAAGTGAAACGATGGTGGTCGTTAGCAGACGGTGTTAGTAGATAAGAAAAATCTGAAGCGGGCCATCTGCAGCGTGAGAACCGGACTTAACGAGACATGCGTTATATGTATATTATAATAACACATAAAACCTAGCTGCTATAACAATCATACTACATAATTTGTGCTTATCATTATATTTAAAACGCGTTTGTGGCGCACTGTCTGTACGCACGCAGTGAAACATTACGTGTTGGTCTAGTTCTCAGATGTGATGACTTGGCGGCACTCTAGCCAGTACTAATATCTATTCTGTGACTCTCTCGGTGACTCTACGGGCACTCTGTTCTGCGTCTCGCGCGTCGCGTCGTCTGTACCCTGTAGACACACATACATATACATATCACACGCTGTATCCCGCCAATCGGGGTAAGCAGAGTAATCCTTGTCGTGAGTGTGATCGGGCCGTGTTGTGCTGCAAGGACTCTGGTCAATTACAGCACAACACCGACCACCACGTTTCGCAAAATATTCAGACAAGATAACTATCAAGCAAGGCCCACTTACTGCATGACTCGGTGGGAGGACCGTGTCGAGGTGAGAGGTGGCTTGCCTGTCGCCCTTTCGCACGGCATCTTGTCCTTATCCTTAGCCGCCTTTTATGACATGCGCGGGGAGAGATGCAGTAGGCCTATTCTTTTTTTATAAGTTGTAACACGATGTAAAATAAACGTACTTTTTAACCGACTTCAAAAAAGGAGGAGGTTCTATGTTCGGCTGTATGTATTTTTTTTTATGTATGTTCAGCAATATCTTCCCCAATTGTGAACCGATTTCGATGATTCTTTTTGTGTTCGGTTCAGTCTAGCTCCAAGGTGGTCTAATTTTTTTTTAACCCCCGACACAACAGAGGGGTGTTATAAGTTTAACGTGTGTGTGTGTATGTGTGACGGTCTGAGGCATCGTAGCTCCCAAACGGATGGACCGATTTGGATGCGGTTTTTTTTATTAGAAAGCTGGTATAACCGGAATGGTTCTTTAGCTATGTTTGATGAATCAGGTCAGCCGATTCGAAGATCATCCACACTTTGCGGTCCCCCAACGTCTTTAAGTAGGTAAATAAAGGGTAATTATTTTTGATTGTTTAAGGGGTCGTTTTTTTTATTTGTAATTTTAAAAAGGAATGTGTAAATTTTTGTTGCTTGATGGTTTCGGTAACAACAAGATGTGCGTAGAGAGAGCAAGTGCGCGGTGCTAAGCTTACTTGTGTGTGCTTCACTCAGCCAGGCCTCACGCACTCTATGTACTAGCGCGCGAAAACTACCTACCGCCCGGCGCACCGCGCGCCGGCGGTAAATTTCTATGGGCTGCCCAAAGAATATAAACAGCCGAAGAATATAAACAGGCAAAGCAATAATCACTTTACACTCGATCGTTAAGGTACATTTTCTCACGCAGCCATTGGCGACGTGAAGCAGTAGGCTAATAAAACCCGAAGGTAGGAACTTTTTCTATGGTGTGATTTATCTGTTACGAAGTAACTATTTAGTCATGTTTCATGCTTGAGAACCATGACGGGCAGGTGCCATAAAGATTATTGTATAGGTATGAGTTACTCCTTTGTATTTTTTTAATGAAACCCAGTATGGGTGGTTGTGCCCAGCGACCAGAGGTATCCGAAAGGCCAAATGTACCTCTCACCTCGCGAAACCACGCTCAGTTTGACACCATACCAGCTGACTTGCGGACTATAGATGCGCTGTCCAGCTTGTTAATGCGATGTTTGAAGACTCACAGGTTGAAAGTAACGGGAAACACACTCGCCGGTGGACAATTCCACACCCTAGCGTAGCGATGCGTCAGAGGAATGATTTTTAGACACGATGTGTCCTCAAAACCCAATGTCAACAACGACAGGGTGTTCAAGTTTCTCTGCGACGAGTGCTGCGGAGATAGGTTGGACGGAAAGGAATAAGGGATGCAAGTTCCACCGAGCAGCGTCCACGATAGTACCTGTAGAACAGACTGAGTGACCATACAGATCGTCTGTGACTCAGAGACTCCAGACCATATCATCGAGTTAAATAGCTGTGAAATGGCACGGTGGGCGTGACAGTAGATAAATAGACGCTGCATGCACACACCTACCTACTGTACTGACAGGCATACCTAATGCCACTCTATTGTTTGCACACTTGTGGAATTGGCGAGGCTATGCCCTCCTACGCGCGAATTTACGCTCACAGACCCATGTCACAGACACGGACGCGCGAAGAGAAGGAAACATCACTATAAAATTAAGAGAAATGCAACTACAGGAAAATGAATAGCCTTCTATAGCATACTATATTATTTATTATACAACGTGCCCCAAAACTCAACGTCAAGCGGGAACCAGGGAGTAGGCCAGTTTATGACTACCCAGGGAAAAATAAGAAAAAAAAATCAGAGTCATTTGTTTTTTATGATATGAGCATTTTTTTAAATTTTACTTAATATTTTTTGTGATAAAACTATGGGCATTTTTGTTTTATTTGGGATACTGATCAATAGCAGAGTTATTTAGGCTACCAATAAAAAAAATTACAATTATATTAGCAGATTTGTAGTCGTAGTACCTAAATGTTGTACGAAACGTTTTTCAAAAAATGGTCATATCATAAAAAACAAATGACTCCGATTTTTTTTCTTATTTTTTCCTGGGTAGTCATAAACTGGCCTTCTCCCTGGTTCCCGCTTGACGTTGAGTTTTGGGACACGTTGTATATATGTATGTATACACAGTTAGGTCGCGTTAGGTAATTCAGGAGGTGCGGGGAGCTCGCCGCGTGCTAGCAATCTAATCAATAACTGAAACTTCACGCGGGCGGAGTGGCGGAGGTTCGAAGCCGGACAAGCGCTCTGCGGGCCATACGATCTGCTACTTTTCCGCCGCGCCGCGTGCCTTCATTCCTGCTGCGCTCTCAGTAGGTAGACTCAAGAGTTTCAGTCGCTCAGTGACCGGCGCGGTGACAAATTGCAGGCGGCCAGTGTACTGGCCACCCGTAATTTGTTCGCCTGATTTGTAATAAATCCGTAGTTTTGGAATAAAAAATAAAAACCTATAGTTTTTGATTGATTAATTGTGTTGCATCCTACTCCAACCAGCGAAAGCGGCGCCTTGAAAGAGGAGTACCGGTTAATAGGGGTTGACAGGGCCTTAACATGCTAGACACTCAGCAACGGTCTGCAAATCTCCTGGCAAGCCTCACTGTTTAAAAAAAAACACGTACATTGGTATTTAGTTTAGTACCCGCCCTACTAACTCTAGCGGTTACTCGACTAATATAAACTAGGCTAATGTAAGGGTAGTTTTCGTAGCCATCGTTACGATTGATCGATATTGTGAAGAGTTAGCTTGAAACAACAGGCATATCCCCGCCCCCATCCCCTCCGCGTGCGTGCAGCGCTCAGCGGGCTCGCGGGCTATGTAGCTCGTTCAACCCTTTGCATCAACTTAGTATTAATTATTTATTGAAATTCAGAACAATGTTGCGTGCGGTTCCAACATGACATCGAATAACCAGCAGTTTTTTTTATTTCCATAGTAAGCGCGACATGTGGCACCGAGCCACCCATAAGGTGTTTAATGACGCCCATGAACATTCGGTCGTACGCGGGGGTTGCGAATGCCCTGCCGGCCTGAAAGGTGCCTATTCACGCCTCTCTTAAAGTTTGTACGTGTGCTGTTGTTGTTGCCTTGTACTTATGTGAACTAGAGACACAATTAAATGTTTTTCAATCAATTTTAATTCAATCTCCAACCTCGGCGGTTAGGTGCGGAACCACATGGGACCAAATGTCCACCCACTGTGCGCGACACAATTATTATTGTGCCTACTTCGTGGGGTTTATAGTCTGTTTTTTTGGAAGACGGAGGAAAGTGACTTTTGGAGTTTTGCCAGTTTCTGGCAAATTTTAAATAGGCATGTAGTTGCTATCGTTACTTTAATCGATTGATTAACTAATGAAATGCTGCAAACTGTAATATTTAACTAATTGTGGATTTAATTGACAACATATTAAGCTAAATCTAGCAGGTAGCGCATAATATGTGTGAAGGTGTGTCGTGTCGTGTAATAGTCGATACTATTTTCATCGACTACAATCACTAGTGGTGCAAAGCATGCAACACTCTGTCAGTCTAACGTCAATTTACTCCGTCTTCCAAAAAAACAGACTATACTCCATTTCATTACTCACATTTCCACGGTCAGATATTATTTCATCTTTACTTGCACTTTATACAACGTGTCCCAAAACTCAACGTCAAACGGGAACGAGGGAGTAGGCCAGTTTATGACTACCCAGGGAAAAATAAGAAAAATCAAGTAAGAGTCAAAAATAAGAGTCATTTGTTTTTTTATAAAAAAATTGAATTGAATATTTTTTTTGGTAAAACTACATGCATTCTGGTTTTATTTGGGATAGTTATCAATAGCAGATTTATTTAGACTTGCAATATAAACATTTTAACAGTTATATTTGCAAATTTGTGGTCGTAGTACCTAAAATGTTGTAGGAGATGTCAATTTTCAACGTTTTTCAAAAAACACTCATATCATAAAAAACAAATGACTCCGTTTTTTTTTTCTTATTTTTCCCTGGGTTGGCAGGGTTGGCCTACTCCCTGGTTCCAGCTTGACGTTGAGTTTTGGGACACGTATATGTAGATATAGCTTCGCACATGTGAGTGTAATAAAATAACTAATAGCAATAGCGTAAAACCTTGCCGAAGTACCAAGCGATCCAACAGTGAAAACACCATTTCAATCCATTCAGTGGTTTTGTGGAAGAGTAACAAAGCGAAAACAATAGTGTTTTCTTTCATTCAGCTGGGGATCATTAGCGCGAGCCCGACTCACATTTGGCCGGTTTTTATTACCTATTTCTTGTTTTACTTTAGACTTTGAACTATTATCGATGTTGCACTATAATCATATTGAGACAATTTTAATCAGCTACCTATTACCGTTCAAAACAGACGGCGCGGCGTAGACTTAGTAGTAGTAGAGTCTCACGTAGGGAACTCAAACAGCTCTTGTTTCTCAGAGTAGTGAAGTGATAGAGATTTTTAGGTAGTATTTACCTCTTTCTATGTATGTACATACGTATGTATTGTACCTTGTGGGGCCGGTACTTTAAAAGAATAGCCTCACTGCATCTCTCCCCGTGTATGTCGTAAAAGGCGACTAAGGGATATGACTGCCTTCTTATATTACTAGGTGGTAGGGTTTAACCCACCCGGGTTGGTACCACCGCACTGAATGAAAAGTCGGTCGAAACGGCTATGTAAATAGTTTGTTTTTTCCCAAAGATATATTATGTACTAGCGTTTTTTCCCTCCAGTTCAGTGTAGCCGGCACGACCGAAGGGAAGCACTGACGTGGCACCTAGTTCACCCGGTGTTATGGGTTGACATCACGGTTGTTGTAGGTGATGTAGCCAACCGTGTCAGTTTCCATAAAAAAAAACAATGTCTATCTATATGTATCTATCGAATGATTTAATGATTCGGCTTCCTGACGTGTACCGCGCTGTCCCGCTGCTGGCCTGGCTAGTGCCTGCTCCCTGGCTGACCCTACTCCGAGCACGAGGCGGCACGAGCTGTTTAGCCAGGTATAGCGGAGCGGACTCGTGGCGGAGCGGAAGCCAGCGACACGTAAAGTGGGGTCAAAGTGTTCGGTTGGTCGGCGGCGGCGAGGGTGGTCGACGACGGTGATGCCTCGGTGGGTCGCACGCAGTGCGGGGAGTAGCGGCCGGAAGTATGATTTCGTAGTCCACCAATCAGGCACCATTTAATTCCACGTGCGCTGGGTCCCGCGCGACCGCTCCGTGGTATGCGGGCACTCGGTGTCACGTCCCCAGTTTTTTTTATTTAGTTAGACCAACACCTTTTTGTCAGCCTCGGTAGCTCAGTGGTGCGGTCGGTCGACTGTTATTTTAAGCAACCATGAGCGCGGTCAGTACCTACTTTGATGGGTGACCGCTCGACCGTGGTTCGGATTCCACGTTAAACTGTAGGTCCCTTCCCTTCTTACCTTACTAGGTGGTAGGGTTTACCCCGGCCGGATTGATACCACCGCACTGAATAAAACGTCGGTCGAAACGGCTATGTAAAAGTTCGCGTTTTCCGTCCAGTTCAGTGTAGCCGACATGAAATGAAGGGAAGCACTGACATGGCATCTAGTTCAGCCGGTGTTGTGGGCTAACATCACGGATGTTGTAGGTGATGTAGCCAACCGTGAGAGCTTCCGTAAAAACAAACCTGTCTTCTCTGCGAGGAGAAGTGCAGGACCTACTTGTTGCGGTGTGAGTGAGTGTGGTAATGTGTTGCACTCCGAGGTTGCACTAGTCTCGGCGGGCGGCGCGGCGGCGGCCGCGGCGGCGCGGTGGCTCGCACGCGGGCGGATGCAGTTAGTTCGCACGTTATATTTACGTTTTTTCTTGAATATTTTAAAGAAGTGGGTGAGCGACGAGGCGAGGCGCGGCGCGGCGAGGGCGGTCAGCGAAGCTCGACGAGCGTGGGAGCACCGAGATCGAAAGTTAAGCGCTCCCTACAGCTTGCTGCGGAACGCTCCCAGCTTGTCGGCGGCGAGGCGTCTATCGAGAGGCGAAACTCGGTCGTTTTAACTGATGGTTATCTGCACTGTGCAACCGGGCGAGCACTCGCTAAGCAGGCTGTCTGCAGCAAACGCATGTTGCTGCGCTTAGTGCGTGCGGTAGGCAGATGTTTAGTGCGATATCCAAACCCCTAATGTGTTTAAAGAAAAACGTTTATTGACACGCTTTTATTAGCTTGGCATATATAGTATGTAACGGAATCTTTCAAATACATTTTCACGCACTTCCAGACGTGTGAATAATTTGAAAATTTTCACACAGTGATAATTTCATAACTTCGCCCGACTTTCCTGACCAGGATCATCAGGAAAAAAAAATTGGCAGTGACAATTTGAATTTCGCGGTTCACATTTCTCTAAAAGTGATTTTTTGGTTTAAAAAAAAAATGTTTATTTAAATGATGAGCGGAAGAGAGACATATACCAAAGATGCGACGACAAACGCAGTAGTAGACTGCCTAACTTCTTGCTCTTCCTTTTATGTTGCCGTCGTCCAGTGATAGTTCTCTACCGGTCACGCGATCTCCACCTTCAAGACTGCAGCCAGGAACAGAGAGCGCGCGCTGCGGTTGTACTACTACTGGCGCAGCTTCGAGATATAATAAGGCAAGACGCCTTAACCGAGCCACGTCTTCGTTAACTTAACTCCTAGCGCACTTAGACACGTCCCAAGGGGTCATGTGATGGCCTAATCTGATGGTCTATCTATCTATCGGGTGCTCCAAGGCCGCCACCAGGCGAGGGCGGTGTGATGGCGATCCGAACTTGTTTGTGTAACGTCAGCACCGTTGTGCAACGTGATCGTCACTAGCCTAGTTTGCGGAGCATCCTGCGCTAGGAACTGGCGGAGCCCCGGCCAGGGCTGGTGGACGGCTTCGGAGCATGCGGTAGACCCTCAGTAGACCCCCAGATTAGTCCACATTCCCTTACTTTGGAACTTTTCAAATGCCCGTGCTCTGTCTGACCGGCATGCGGCGCAGCAGCTAGGGAGGCAGGTATAGTGCGGCGGCGGGGCGGGGCACACACACCACACCGGGCAGGCTGATTCAGTCTCCGCACCGCAGGCCAGTTTCGAAACATCGTCGTCGTCGACTACTTTAGATAGCCTTTCAACACCGCTGCTCTAGTGTTTGCTTCAACGTCGGCCCTCGCTCGGCCTCACCTCGGCCGAGCGACAGCCGCTCGCGCTCCTCAGCGTCGCGTCGCGTCGTCATCGCCCCGCGCTATCTGGGGGGCACGCGGAGGCGGTGCCCCCGCCAAGTCGAGCAAACCATCCTTTCCTCGAATCACTTTGTTTGCACCAAGAAGCGCAGATTATTATATATATATATATATATCTCTCTCTGTCTCTTATTGCCGTGGGGTGCGATACCTGCACAGAGCAGCGATCGGCGGCCGTCTTCACCCAACGCGATTTCTTGCCAGCGGAATATGTACCTGCGCTTGATGCTTCCGCACGAGTTGCCAGTACCGCTGCTGACACACCGGCTAACATACAGTTTTTCATTAAATAAAACCATTTCAAACTATAATCCCACTGCATGTAAAAAGGCGACTAAGGTCATTAGGACAAGGTGCCATGCTAAAGGGCGACAGGCTAGCCACCTTGGCACGGTTCTTCCACCGAGTCATGCTGTAGGGGAGTGTTCATGCTACTATACCTACTTGTTGGCTGTTAGTTAACTTGTCCTAATACTTTGCTAGACGTTGTTGTGCTGTAATTTACCAGAGTTCTTGCAGCATTCATCTGCTTACCCCGACTAGCGACTGTCGGGATACAGCATGATGGTGGTGTGTATGTATTTCTGTCGTCGCCGCCCTGTACAGGGTGTCATACTCGAGATTCGAGAAACCGAAATGACGTATGAAATAAACTATACTTTCAATCATGGCAATCGATTTTTTTGTTTGTTTTATGTAAACCAGCATGGGTGGCTGTGCCGAGAGACCAATGGTGCAGTCGACAGAGCTAAAATCACCTCTCCTCCTCGCTCTCCTCGCGAAACCACGCTCAGTTAGGTGCCATGCCAGCAGATTTGCGGACTGTTGCTAGGCTGTCTAGCCCGTTAATACGACGCTTGAAGACACCCAGGTTAAAGGATTCAGGAAATACACTCGCCGGAAGACAGTTCCACACTCTAGCGGTGCGACAAAGAAACGATTTAGAGAATCGATTGGTTCTCAAAAGCCCAATGCCAACAACAATGCTGTTATGTTGCTGAAAGATGCTGCTAACGCGGCGCGGCAGAGTAGGCGGGATGACATTTTCGTTTGTTTTGACAGTTGACATAAGCTCCTGGTATCGGGTCGAATACTGAGCGCTCTGTGCGAACAAGGTGCATGTTCTTGTGCGGAGGGGGAGGCGGCGGAGCGTGGGAGAGAAAAGCTATCCGGGAAACGAGCGCGAGACACGCGACGAAACGACGACGCGCGGGAAAAGATAGCGACACCACCCGCACCCCCGCGCGCCCCCGCACCGTACCGCGACCGTTACCGTATAGATCACAGAACAACGATCGGGCCACACCGCCCGCGCAGGGCGACAAGACCGGACTTTTTTGCTCTGTGGTATAGATAAATGCAAAGCAGAAAATGAAGAGAATAAAAATACGTCCCGACCAGGATTCGAACCTGGAACTCCGGCTTGAGCTGCCAGCGCGTTTGCGCTCAAGCCGGAGTTCCAGGTTCGAATCCTGGTCGGGACATATTTTTCTCTTCATTTTTGGCTTTTCATTAGAAAAAAAAATGGGAGGGGGCCATTTTTTTTCTTTCGATTTTAAATTTAACCCTCCTTTTAAATTAATTTTTCCATTCCTGACCGAGTTCCTGACCTAGACAGTGATACTCCACTTGATAGGTTTGAAGATAAGGCGTTCGCAATTTTGTTTGTCATTATAGTGACTCGCGGCCGCGGCAGTCCGACCAATCGTTCTTCTCTTTCATCAAAATTCATTCACTCAGCCACTCACCAACATATACATACCTACATATTATATACACACATACATCAAAGCTCATTTGCGCTCACAGTCGGGTAAAAAGTCGGGAAACGAGAGTTCTCACCACCGCACCGGTTCTCACAATTCTATTATCTGCGGGATGCGAGCGACGACGTTGCTTATGGCAAATTGAAATTGTGGCGAAGGTTTAGCTATCACGATCGAGTTCAAGTGGAAATTATATACAGGTCGTCTTTTTGCACATGTCATCAACAGGGAGTTCCTCATACAGTCGGACCGTGCGGCCGGATGTGGTTCGGATTCCATGTAAATTCCGAGGTCTCGATAGTACCTATTAAGTATTCTTTGCTTATACTACTGTAGGTGGTGGGTGGGGTTTAATGCTCGGTTTAATCCGTCCGAATTGATACTGCCGCACGGTCGAAGCGACGACGGATTAAAACCCTCTCGGATGCCTCGTTGCTCGAATGACTTTCTATGTCGTGTTTTCCGTCCAGTTCAGTGAGGCAGGCGCGACGGGCGACCAAAGGTAAGCACTGACACGGCACCTAGTTCACCGTTGTGTGATGGGGTGACATCACGGGGGGTGGAGTAGGCGATGCGGCCGACCAGGTCAGGTTCCACCGCTAGATATGTCCCGCCCGCCCGCGCTGCTCCCTAGTCTAGTCTAGCTGCTATCCATTCACAATCTCTGCCGCAAGTGAAAACGTCGGATCCTGAATGAATGCATTCAGTTGGCGACTGCGTGGCGGCGGCGGCGGAGCGGTACGCCCAGCACCAAAACATATTAGAACCCCTTCCCTCGTCACATCACACGTAGTCAGTGACGTAACGTACTACTGATCTAACCATCTTTCTATCGGCAGATTTCTGTTAACTCACGTTAAATGTATGAAAGTTGTCATTTTAACCGACAAATAACTATTGGACGATACTGCACCGAGGTGGCGAAAACGGTCTTTTTTTAAAAATTAAATAATTGGTTGTTTAATTGGAGTGGAGCGTAGTCTGCGCGTGCGCCGGGCGGTCAGTACAACAACCAACTGTCATGGAGCCGTTAGGTTAGCTTCACTTCAATTCTTCAGTTTATATTTTCATCTCGATAGTGCGCGGCGGCGGCGCCTGTCTCACTGACCTGTTCCTGTGTGCGACCAGTCACCACGCGTCGCCGCAGTGCGATGTACATTCATCTTTACATTACGTATTTATCAAATCTGGCTTAAACTACGCCGCAAAATCTTTACGGTAAGTAATCTAGACATAGCACTTATAGACCGATAGCGCTGGCCTATTTTGAGGACATAAGTTTAAAAAATTCTAAACTTGCTTATTTCTTGCCTGTGGATACAGTCGTACATAAGAAGCATAATATTGCGTTTTGTGTCACATCTGTCACTTGCATTTTCAGCAATTCGAAGATTTGTGGTTGCTTTTTTTAATTCCATTCAAAACTGGCAAAATTAATCTAAACTTTAAAATATCTATGGTATCATATCTAGGATAGCCTGCGGAGTGTGCAAACCCAGTTTGTGTCATCTTCGTCCAGTGCAAACTGGCCTATGGTCAGTATGTAAAAACAGTGCCTAAAAGAAAATTAGAATTGACAAAATTATTATTTCCTATCTCAGATCACGTACATTTGCCCATTAAACGAATTTGTGCCAAATTAGGGCACGCAATTTTAAGATTTTCAATTATGTTATTTTTCCAAGCTACAAAAGCTTCAAAAAAACATTAGAATGATTAGAGTTTACATATTCAATTTCATCAATGCATGAAAAATGTACATTGTAAAGTTGTGAAGATGAAAATATCATGCACGAAATAAATCAATAAAACACAAAAACAGTTGTTGCGGTCAAAGCGGACGGACGCGGGCAGGTGGCGGCGGGCGGGGGGCATACGCACGCACACACGTTCGTTCGGTACCTACGATTTCTTCTATGCGAAGCGGCGGCCGCGCCGCCGCCGGTGGCTGGCTGGCGTGCCCCCCGTGCCTCGCTCGCTCGCCTCGCCCGCCGCGCCGCCCGCGCCCGCGCTCGCACTTCGTGCAAAGAAGTTTGGTATCTACCTATAGAGATAATAATGCAGTGGGAATTTTGTACAAAGCCCGCGTCTGCAATCTCAATACCTACGAATGTCAATGGTTAATGTGGTCAATATTATTTCAGATTGACGCTTCGATTCGCTTCAAATTTGCATAAGTTCAAACTGACCCTACCTTTCATGACCCTAAAACAATCGGGCTGAACTAATATCCCGTTTTCTGTGAGAACTAGAAACTTCGTCATGAACTTTTGTTTTGGTCATAACTCGAGAACCACTGGTGCTAGACCTATCGTGTTGGTACTCAAACTTCAGGTCTAGGTGAGATCTATCCATCTGTCACGTGAACTTTTGTTTTGGTCATAACTCGAGAACCACTGGTGCTAGACCCATCATGTTGCTACTCAAACTTCAGGTCTCGGTGAGATCTATCCATCTGTCAAGTGAACTTTTGTTTTGGTCATAACTCGAGAACCACTGGTGCTAGACCCATCGTGTTGGTACTCAAACTTCAGGTCTCGGTGAGATCTATCCATCTGTCACGTGAATTTTTGTTTTAGTCATAACTCGAGAACCACTGGTGCTAGACCCATCGTGTTGGTACTCAAACTTCAGGTCTCGGTGAGATCTATCCATCTGTCACGTGAACTTTTGTTTTGGTCATAACTCGAGAACCACTGCTGCTAGACCCATCGTGTTGGTACTCAAACTTCATGGCTCGCTGAGATCTATCCATCTGTCACGGGAACCTTTGTTTTGGTCATAACTCGAGAACCACTGGTGCTAGACCCATCGTGTTGGTACTCAACCTTCAGGTCTCGGTGAGATCTATCCATCTGTCACGTGAACTTTTGTTTTGGTCATAACTCGAGAACCACTACTGGTGCTAAACCCATCGTGTTGGTACTCAAACTTTAGGTCTCGGTGAGATCTCTCCATCTGTCAGGTGAACTTTTGTTTTGATCATAACTCGAGACCCACTACTGGTGCTAGACCCATCGTGTTGGTACTCAAACTTCAAGTCTCGGTGAGATCTATCCATCTCTCGCGTGAACTTTTGTTTTGGTCATAACTCGAGAACCACTGGTGCTAGACCCATCGTGTTGGTACTCAAACTTCAGGTCTCGGTGAGATCTATCCATCTGTCACGTGAATTTTTGTTTTAGTCATAACTCGAGAACCACTGGTGCTAGACCCATCGTGTTGGTACTCAAACTTCAGGTCTCGGTGAGATCTATCCATCTGTCACGTGAACTTTTGTTTTGGTCATAACTCGAGAACCACTGCTGCTAGACCCATCGTGTTGGTACTCAAACTTCATGGCTCGCTGAGATCTATCCATCTGTCACGGGAACCTTTGTTTTGGTCATAACTCGAGAACCACTGGTGCTAGACCCATCGTGTTGGTACTCAACCTTCAGGTCTCGGTGAGATCTATCCATCTGTCACGTGAACTTTTGTTTTGGTCATAACTCGAGAACCACTACTGGTGCTAAACCCATCGTGTTGGTACTCAATCTTTAGGTCTCGGTGAGATCTCTCCATCTGTCAGGTGAACTTTTGTTTTGATCATAACTCGAGAACCCCTGGTGCTAGACCCATCGTGTTGGTAATCAAACTTTAGGTCTCGGTGAGATCTATCCATCTGTCACGTGAACTTTTTTTTTGGTCACAGTTCGAGAACCACTGGTGCTAGACCCATCATGTTGGTACTCAAACTTCAGGTCTCGGTGAGATCTATCCATGTGTCACGTGAACTTTTGTTTTGGTCATAACTCGAGAACCACTGGTGCTAGACCCATCGTGCTGGTACTCAAAACTTCAGGTCTCGGTGAGATCTATCCATCTGTCCCGTGAACTTTTGTTTTGGTCATAACTCGAGACCCACTACTGGTGCTAGACCCATCGTGTTGGTACTCAAACTTCAAGTCTCGGTGAGATCTATCCATCTCTCGCGTGAACTTTTGTTTTGGTCATAACTCGAGTACCACTGGTGCTAGACCCATCGTGTTGCTACTCAAACTTTAGGTCTCGGTGAAATCTATCCATCTGTCAAGTGAACTTTTGTTTTGGTCATAACTCGAGAACCACTGGTGCTAGACCCATCGTGTTGGTACTCAAACTTCAGGTCTCGGTGAGATCTATCCATCTGTCACGTGAAGTTTTGTTTTGGTCATAACTCGAGAATCACTGGTGCTAGGCCCAACGTGTTGGCACTCAAACTTCAGGTCTCGGTGAGATCTATCCATCTGTCACATGAACTTTTGTTTTGGCCATAACTCGAGAACCACTACTGGTGCTAGGCCCATCGTGTTGGTACTCAAACTTCAAGTCTCGGTGAGATCTCTCCATTTGTCAGGTGAACTTTGGTTTTGATCATAACTCGAGAACCACTGGTGCTAGACCCATCGTGTTGGTACTCAAACTTCCAACACGATGGGTTAGCACCAGTGTTTCTCGAGTTATGGCCAAAAAAAAATCACGTGAGAGATGGATAGATCTCATGGAGACTTGAAGTTTGAGTACCAACACGATGGGTCTAGCACCAGTGGTCCTCGAGTTATGACCAATGTTCACGTGACAGATGGATAGATCTCACCGAGACCTGAAGTTTGAGTACCAACACGATGGGTCTAGCACCAGTGGTTCTCGAGTTATGACCAAAACAAAAGTTCACGTGACAGATGGATAGATCTCACCCAGACATGAAGTTTGAGTACCAAACCAACACGATGGGTCTAGCACCAGTGGTTCTCGAGTTATGACCAAAACAAAGGTTCACGTGACAGATAAATAGATTTTAGAAATTATTCGCAATTATCGGATGCATGCAAGCAAATCCGAAAGCAACAGCTAACAATATATAAATTTTTGAAATGTGCTAATTAAGCCCTTTCATTTGATACCCCACACTAAAAACATTTTTTTAGGTCACCCTTTATGTCCTCTAGAGGGCGCCATATCCAATTTTATGGGACGTCACATAGCCAAACAGCCAACCATAGTCAACCAGCAGACGGTCAAGACGCATCCAACGATACCTTCGATTTGTCAAATTATGATAAGTAGGTAGTTTCGAAGTTATGTATGAGGGAACAGATGAACATACATACATACATACATACATACATACATACATACATACATACATACATACATACACACATACCGGTCAAACACATAACCTTCCTTCTCGCTTCGCCGTAGTCGGGTAAAAATAAGAATCTGTTCGCTAATATTGCGCGCATACTGCACTACGTACAATATAATAAACACACTATCAATTAACTTAAATCAAATAGGAACTTCAGTTAAGTAAATATACGCTAACATCGACTCGCAACAACACATTTTTTTACATAGGTTTGCACCTAAAATTAATCAAATAGGTACGAGGCGGCGTGGCGTGGCGTGCCTCGCTCGCTCGCTCGCCTCCCGCCGCCCCGCCGCCCGCGCCCGCGCTATTCCCCGCGCTCGCACTTCATGCGAAGTTAGTTTTTTTTTTCATATAATAAAATTCCGTGGTTAAAAACGATACAAATTATGAATAGTGTTTTGTTACACCATAATAATTAAAAAGACGTAAACTCTAATAACCCGTATTATCTTTTGTGGCTTTTAGAGGTTGTTGTAATAAAAATATTAAATATCTATAAATGTCGTGGATGAATTCGACACAAAATATTTTGAACAACAGATATCAGTACTCTAAAACGCGTAACACCTATTTAACCTTTTCTAATATTCTTTTATGGCTATTTGGGCGATGTATTAGGTACTGGTTAAATATAAGGATTTCCGTGAACAGAGATGACACAAAATGTTTTTGCACATCGGTTACTACTTCAATATTATCATTAAAGTAAAATTTTCTTTTCTAATTTTCTTTTCGTCCAATACTGATCTAAAAGACAAATACCTAAATTTCTACGTATGCAAATTCCTAGGATGACACAAACTAATATATTAGGTTGGGCAAATGGTTCGGAAACTATATGCGAAAAATAAACAAGTTTAATATTTTTGAAACCAAAAATCCTAGCGCTACAGGTCTATTAGCATTCATACTAGATTGCATAACAGCATTAAGCTTCGTCAATATATATACGATAGTAATACGAATTCATTAATATCCTCAATAAATTGTTATACAGTTATTCATTCAAACTACTTAATCTCAAATGTAATTATGGTATGCGATTTTCAGTTTCCAAATAGATTTTTAGTCATTCTAGGCGTTCTTACTATGGTTTGACCACTACTTTAGTGGGGAAATTTATTGAGTTGATATTTATTTACGTTAGGAATATATAAGAGAATTTCTAGAACTCCCGGGCCCGGGAGTGCGGAGGCGGAGCTGAGTCAGCGACGGCGCGTCCAGCTGAGCTGAGTGAGAGTGCGGCCTCGCTCGGCATTCTCGGTGCATGTTCGTCTCGCCTCGCGCGCGCGTCATCCATTGTGGTCCAGCGGTGCGGTGGTGGCGGCCGGTCGACAGCCTCCGCGCCGCCGCCGGCGCCGCACCGCTAGAGGACAAAATGCAGCCGCTTTCTATGTTGGTCAACCTCGTTATACTATAAAGTTGGCTAAAAGAGCCACGCACGGCACGAGTACTGAACTATTGCGCTAGAACCCTTTGCATCCGCGAGACGGTGAGAACAGCACTGGTCGGTGGTGCGGGCATCGCGGGCAGTCTGTAGGCCGCCTCCCCCGCCGCCATAGAGATGCAGATTGGTCATTTCGCATTTGCCCTTCGCTGGAGCATGCCGCGCCGCATGCCAATCTCCACCCCTAGGTCGCCTCTAAAGAGAAATACCTACATATAACTTAACCACCGCTCAACGCGTTAAAATTATTCAGCCGTTCTACAGAAACTCTGTAAACAACTCTGTAAGAACTGTCTGTCGCCTTTTACTGCGCGATTCATTGCGTAAATGTGTTGTCAAAACTAACACTTTCGCGTTTTGAACACGCGCCATTACTGAAAGCTGTCTAATTTACAGTGTTGCTAATATAGGAGACTGAAGACTCAAATTGGATCACCCCTTTTGTAGGGCGCCTCCTCCGCCATCGAGATGCAGATTGGTCATTTCGATTTGCCGTCTGCTGGAGCATCCATGCGTGTACCTGACGCAGAATAAGGGCAGCTGGGTGTGTGTGTGGTGCGCCAGGCTGGCCAATGGGCCACATGCGATAGCCTAAGCCTTACTTACCCCCGGCAACTCGCGCCGTACTGGTACAGTCTCGCTCGTGCTACAGTCGCCCTCAGCCGTGCATCTGTACGTTGATGGCAGCAACAACGCACACACCCAACTCTCATCGTGCGTCGAGCGGGCCCGCTGCTGTGCTGCAGTGCACACGTGACTAATGCAATGTAGACAGATGGGGGTAGGGTAGGGTAGGGCGCCTCGCTCGCGCTTATCGCCCTACGTTTGCACAAGATAGCGAGCGGAGCACCTGCCCCACCTGCCCCACGCGACCCGACCCGACGACAGACACGCCAACCGTCTCCGCACACACACACACACACACGTACACTCCGCGAGCACGTTGCATCGCCGCCCCGCGCCGCCCGGCCGCTTCACTCTACTTACCCATCTGCTATCTATCTTTTAGGGTTCCGTCACAGATTACTTAATAGTTGATTCGTTCCGTGTCACGCTGCCAGGTCACACGAGCTGTCCGAGGCGAGCACTTTGGAACGTAAAACTTATTAAATAATAAATAAATTATAAAGTAGTTCCCACATTTGGCTCGTACCGTACAGCAAACAACTACTTTTAAGTTTTTATCATAAACGGTTATACAGGTTGTTTCAGGATAGGGTTTCGTAACTTCAGGGTTTAAAAAGGGTTCACATTTGAAGACGAAAAGCTCTGAAACATTTTTCCAGATTCGGTCATTTTATAGTACTTTTTGGTGAAAATCGTTTCATTGATATTTGGTGGACGGTTAACGTCCGCCTTTATTAAATAAAAATAAAATTACTAACTTACTTACATGCTTAATTAGTAGAATTGAACTGTATGTAGGTAAATTCCAAAACCTTAGATTAGAATGATATCAAAAGAAAAAGGGGACTGGACTAGGTCATTGCACTCTCCAGCTAGACCTAGATATCACTGTTGCCAAATCTCACTCTCCATTGAGTTTTCATTACAATTTTAAATTTTTGTATAAAAAAAACATGAATTTCGATTTGAGTGATAAGGATTTTTTTCATCTAATAATGAGTACTTCCTATTCCTGAAGTTTCTCAAGCCTATCCTGAAACACCCTTAAAGAGAAAATATCATCGTTGTGGACTGCGCAGCCGCTAGGCGGCGACGACCGAGTGATCACTGCGCGTGCATTTTTTTTATAGCAAACGCGACATGTGGCTACGAATCACCCATAAGGTGTCTAACGACGCCATGAACATTCGGTTGCATGCGGGGTTTGTGAATGCCATGCCGGCCTGACAGGTGCCTATTCACGCCCCTCTTGACGACCCGAGACTGTACTTGGGGGGAAATATGTGGAGAGCGTTCCAGAGTTTACCAGTTCTGTGGACAAAAGATCTGCAGAACCGATTGCTATGCGTGCAAAAACGGAATGGCAACGGAACCCTCTCTATGTGAGCAACGTTCGCACTTAACAGTCTTTTTTTACCTCTTCTCTTCTATATTTCTATTTTTAACCGACTTTAAAAAAACCGGCATAATTTGATCTAATTGACGAGTGTGCGCGCGCGTGTTGTCGCGTGTAGTGTGCAATGAACCTGCCCTCTTCATGCTGCGCTCTGTGTACTGCTTGTATGGTATGTACATTTTAATATTTTAAAACATGCCATACATACATAACACCTGCTGTATCCCGACAATCTGAGTAAGCAGAGTAATCGGCGTTGTGCTGCAAGAACTGAATGAAAGGTCGGCTGAAACGGCTATGTAAATAGTTCGTGCTTTCCGTCGAGTTCAGTGTAGCCGGCAGGACCGAATGGAAGCACTGACACGGCACCTATAGTTGACAAAGGTGTTATGGGCTGACATCTCGGATGTAGTAGGTGATGTAGCCAACAACCGTGTAATTTTCCATAAAAAAAGGAACTGGTAAATTACAGCGCAACACCGACCACCACGTTTCGCAAAGTATTCGCACAAGATAACTATCAAGCAGCAAGAGGACTCATCTTCTGCATGACTCGGCGGAAGGGCCACCGTGCCGAGGTGAGACGTGGCCAACCTGTCGCCTTTTAGCACGACATCTCGTCGTTATTCCTCGGTTGCATTTTACTACAAGAAGAGATGCGGTGGGGCTCAACGCGGCACAAACACGCCACTTTTTCTAAATTCCCGATACGTAGGCAACCTACCTAAATAATTTTCGGCGAATGCCGCCGCCGGTGTGCTGCTGAGTGAGATGTGGCCTGCTGCGGTCACTTGCAATTTTCTAATAGCGGAATGTGTGTCGGACTCTCTCGCCCGTCCGACCGTCCGTCCGAGACCACCACACCACACCGCAACACTATTTTAACGCGAACCAAATAAATAATAACAAATCGCCGAAATGAACGCGTATCATTTTGGAGAAAGTTTGAAGCGACGCGACGAGACGTTCGTGGCTAGTTCACATTGTCTACAGGTGCATATATATAAATATGTTTCGCTTGTTTTATGAAAACAGTGTATGAGTAGCTGTGTCGAGCCAACCAATAAATTGTCGATCGAAAGTTCCCCAGGTAAACGCTCGCCTGTAGACAATTCCACTTCCCCTCGTGTAACTACGCCAGCAGGCAGACTCGCGGACTATTGCGGTGCTGACCAGCCTGCTGATACGGCGACGCTTGGAGATCCTCAGGGATCTCCAAGCGCAAGGGATCGGGAAACTATCACCGACAGACATCTCCACAGTCCACACCGTACAGAACAACGGGATCTCAAAAGCCAACTGCAAAAATGTATTTGGCTTCTCTGCGACGAATAACATTGAATAATTTGTTGCACTCGAAGGGATGACCCCTTCAATCGATGAAAATACTATCGAATTTTATCGATTGAATAATTTTTAATGTTAGTTACTCGTATAGTGCGACTTAGAAGTCCTGATATTAAATACTCGTAATAAATACAATTATTTACTTTCCGATATCACTATGCACGCACACCACACCACAGATTACTAGTGTACATACACACACATGCATGACACACCTTCACACATGTATGCGCTACCTGTGCGTGGTGCTCTGTGGCGGTCCTGCTTAACTTAACTTTTTTTCTAGCAACTTTTAGCGAAGATTTTGTCAATCAAATCAAATCAAATTTCAAAACAATTAAAAATATCTCGGAAACTGGCAACACTCTAAAACGTCACTTTCCTCAGTCTTGCAAAAACACTATAGGGCCGACGACACGCCATCTGGTGGTATAAATACGAAGCCATCAAGGGCGCAAACAGTAAGGTGGGTGTCAACTGTCAAGTTGACGGTGACAACTGACAGCATTTGACAGTACTCAGTTCCACAAAACACCATTCCTAGCCTAGAGAGCGTTCCAACTAAAAGTTCCCTTCGCCGTTATGTTGGCTCCACTGTCAGTGCTTAAATTCGTGCTGCCAGATTGTGAAGATTATATTACCTAATAATGTAATCGGTATTTACCGTACAAAAAAGATGGTAAATACTGATAATTACGGGTAAATTTGTACACATAGCAACCCTCAACGCTGTTTTGACAAATAGACGGTGGAGCCAACATAACGGCGAAGGGAACTTTTAGTTGGAACGCTCTCTAGTTTATTTACTTATATGCAACTGATAACTGCCAAGTGCCAAGTATCCCTATTTAGTCTGTATGCGAAGTGATGTCCTCTAGAGACTCTACATTTTCAGCTAGGTCCCTATAGACGGCACAAAATGAGCTGGTAGAATTATTTTTTATGTTACCAATCCCCCGCCCCGCCCCGCCCGGTTTTGATAGGAAATGATAGGACGCACAGGTACTACATGACATGACTGTTCTTTCGCTTTACAAAAAACAAAACTGAACCAATCTACCAATAGCCGGTACGCATTCGCACATCTCACAGTGAGTCATGGCCGCGGGGTCATGAACTCATGTCATGACACACACACACACACACCCCAACACACCCCACACCACTCCCAACAACGGACGCATTTCCCGTCAAACGACGGCAAATCACCGCGAGAAATAAGCCGGTTGACCAGCATCAGCATATCGATCGCGAGTTTTTTTTTGTCCGTTCCATGATAGCCCGAACGAAAAAGATTGTATGAGAAAAGAATCAAGAGCCACTAGCGAGAGATTTCGGCACTAAAATCGGTCATATATTTATTTCGTTCAGGTACTCTACAGAACGTTTGCTACATCATCGCCTAAGCACAGCTGAAGTGGAAGGTGAAGCCAAGCTGTGGTTGTGGGCGAAACGTGAGGTGGCGCGCGAAAGAATACGCAGCGGTGAACATAGATGGCGCTAGTAGGATATACATTGTATCGATTCATCTTCTCATTCCAAGAAGCGAGAAGCTAGCTAGGAAGGACATGAGGTTGGATAGAGTTTGATTAAATAATAACTGCTCGTTCCACTCATCGATCCACTCAGGTTTGCCGCTGAAGCTGTGACGTCACTATGGCGGCGGCGTTAGCGTATAATTGCATTCCACGGACCGGCAAACGTGAAATGTAATCTGGTATGGGTGGCTAAGTCAGAGGGGCCACACACAGCACATGCTCCGACCAGCCAATATCACCAATATCGCCGCCGCCGTCGCCACCGCCGCCGCCTCCGCCGCTGTGCAGACACCACAAACACAGTTGCCTGACAACGAACCGATAGCGTTTGAAATACGGTTCCCGCGCAATATAGCCGCCAGCCGTACTATCGAACGTGCCACCGGAAACAGCGGAGGGAAAACAACTTTCAACGACACCTTCACCCTGGCTAAGGATTCGAATGCCTCGGAGCTGGATCTGCTGGACGAAAAAAGTAGACTGCTCCTTTCCTGTCTCAAAACCTTTATAGACCAAAAACTGACAGAGCACCAACGCTGTACCTCGGACCAACTTAAAAACTACCACGATAAACACGTCGAAATCTGTAAAAAATACGACGAACTCATCGAAACAATAAAATCATACTCCGACTCGTACGATGAGGTCACAAAGGAACTACAGGAAACCTCACACCTGAAAAAACGCATCGACAACCTTGAAACGCAGAACTCAGAACTAAAAAACAAAACAAACGTTTTAGAATCAAAATACGACGATCTTGAGCAGAAGCTTATGAGCCGCGAGTGTGAAATTCGAGGAATCCCTGAAAACTCAAATGAAAACCTGCCCGGAATTTTACAACAAATCAAACACCTAGTCAACGCCGACTTCTCCGATACCCAAATGATTCAAGCTCGCCGCGGACAACCACCAAAAAGGACTGGAGCGCCAACGCCAATCATCGTGGAATTCATCTCAGAGGACGTACGTGATCGTTTCTTGGAGGCTTTCAAAAATCGCAACAAAAAACGCATGGCACTAAAGCAAGACAGATTAAACTGCGGTGACCTGGACTTACCTCCGCCGACTGCGGCGCAGATAGTTGCGGCCCGCCCGGCTCCAGTACCCCCAGCGCCCACCGGTTCCGCCGCCGCCGCTGTATTCCTATACGTATCCGAGAGACTGACGCCGCGAACCAAAAGACTACTCGCCCTCACACGTAAAGCGGCCAAGGAAGCTGGCTACCGCTTTACCTGGACCAAAGCTGGACGTGTCTACGTACGCAAGACCAAAGAGGACAAGTCGTTCAGAATCTTCAACGAAGAACAATTACCCAATTTGTGACTACATACAGCTTGCGACTCTCTCGATGTATTGGCTATATTCTTGAACTTATTAACAAATATATTTGTAATTATTTTTGTACTTATTTACTACTGTAATAATAATAACACATATACTCACATAACATATATAATTATACACTATAGCACAAACAAACTACATAACAAACACATAACCCAGACATTATACACAAATAAAACACACGTATACCATAAATACACGTATGTTACTTACTTGCCTATTTGGAAATATATTGAAATACATTATTCACCGTACAACTCTTCTCAGCTTGCAACCTCTTCGCCTGAAACTATATACATTTTTCATTGTCGTCATCTCGTCTCATATTCCATAGATACACACGCCTACACTCACACCACTGACATACCAGGCTAATGGCTACTGATTTGATATTTGAATTGGATAACTTCGACTTAGTTGAAACCGCAGTCTGCGCTCGACCAGAAGAATGTTCAGAAATTATCAAACAAAATCATAATCTTAAGATAGTTACTGCAAATATACGCAGCCTAAACCGCAACTTTGACGAGTTCAAGATTCTCCTAGACCGATCCAATATTTCATTCGACGCTGTATGCCTAACTGAATGTCATTTAGAAAACACATCATTCATAAAACAACTACCTCAATACACATCTTACCAAACTACTAGTCACAAAAATAAGAATGATGGTTGCGTAGTTTACATTCACGAACGTTTACAAGTGAGGGAGGAAGTACCATTACTGAAAGATTGTAGCGCCCTCTCACTCACTATTAGTGAAAACACGTTATTAGTGGTTATCTATCGCTCACCCTCGTACCTCAATACAGATGCCTTTATAGACAGCCTTGATAGCTATATTAGGTCTATGAACTCCTTTAAAGAGATTATAATAACAGGAGATCTTAACCTCGATATATTAGATCCCGGAAATAAACCTGCCAATGAATTATTATCATGTGTTTTAGAGAAAGGATTCATCCCATCCATTAACAAGCCTACAAGAGGACTAGCCTGCCTAGATCACTTTATGGTTAAATCTAAAAATAAAATAAATGCCCTTATCTGTCAAAGTGCCCTGACGGATCATTTTCCCATAATGCTTAGTTTGGAAAGAGGATTACATGAGAAATTGGGACCTAAGTCTTACACTACATTAAATATGGATGCAATCTATTCTGAACTAAAAGACTATAACTGGAGTCAACTATACCTAATTCAGGATACAAATATTGCATTTACAAATTTCATTAACACTTTAAAATCCCTAATCGAGAAAAATCAAGAAACTAAAAATATTAAAAATAAGTCTTCTCCTCGAAAACCCTGGATGACTAAAAATCTTATTGTCTGTCTGAATAAACGCGATAAACTACACTTGAATCTAAAAAAAACTCCGGATGATATAGTATTAAAAGATTATTACAAAAAATACAGAAATATCTGCTCGAAAATCCTAAAAAAAAGTAAAATTTTACACTATAAAAATAAATTACAAAACAATATAAAAAACCCAAGGAAATGCTGGGAAACTCTCAGAGAATATACAGACACAGGTACAAAGAGTAATCGTAATAACTTAGCACAGGTTATCAATGAACTGGGAGAACAGAACACAAAACCGCTAAATGAAGTTAATAAATACTTTACTAGTATAGGTCAAGACCTAGCCTCCAACTTACTACATGAAATGGACACAGATGTTACGACACTAGCTAGCAAAGTAAAACCAACTACTAATAATACACCAATGCAATCTTTCTTCCTCTCAGCCACTAACCCTCTTGAAATTGGGAAACTACTATCCAATATAAAATCGACAAATTCCTGTGGTTCAGATGGAATTTCATCAAAACTATTAAAATGCGTCTCAGTACATATTGTGGAACCATTATCTTTTCTATTCAACCTGAGTATTACCACAGGAGTTTTTCCAGACATTCTTAAAACAGCAATAGTTATTCCAATATACAAAAATGGACCAGTCAATAATGTATCGAACTACAGACCAATTTCACTATTGAGTACATTGTCGAAACTGTTAGAAAAAATTATAAAAAGTCGTCTAATAAGTTATTTAGAAAAGAACGAGTTACTTTCCAAAAATCAATTCGGATTTCGTGAGAACCTCAATACAGAGGATGCTATCCTAAAGGTGACCAACTTTGTGTCGGGCGCCCTTGACAGTCAAGAGAAATGCATTGGTGTTTTTCTTGATTTGGCCAAGGCGTTCGACACAGTTGCCATCCCAATTCTAATTGCAAAACTAGAGGCTATTGGCATACGAGGTATACCACTAAACTGGTTCCAGTCTTATCTTACAGATCGTCAACAAGCTGTGAGATCCAACGAAGAGGCATCTATATCTGATTTCTTCCCTATTTCCTATGGTGTTCCACAAGGAAGCGTCCTCGGCCCGGTACTATTCCTAATCTACATTGATGGTCTGTGTAGGACAGAATTCGAACATGCTACTATAGTCACTTTTGCAGACGATACCGTAGTTCTCTTTAAAGGTAATACCTGGGAGGATATAGCCCAAAGAGCCCAAATGGGTCTTGACACTACATTAACTTGGTTACGAAATAATGTTCTCTCAGTAAATAGCACCAAAACTAAATTTCTAACGTTTTCAATAACACATAAGGGTCAGCCCAACAAAGATATTCTTTTGAAAGTTCATAGTCCAAATTGTAAACAACAAAATTTATGTAATTGTCCTAATCTGGAAAGGGTTGCTTGCATCAAATACCTAGGGATAATGATTGACAGGCATCTTAATTGGAAAAAACAAATTGAAAGTTTAACGAGTAGGGTTCGAAAACTGTTATACTTTTTCAGCCAAATTCGGGATATAGCCGACCCAGGACTACTGAAACAAGTGTACCACGGCCTATGCGTATCACTTATCAACTATGGGATACTGGCATGGGGTGGTGCAGCCAAAACAAACGTCCTCTTAATAGAAAGAGCACAACGCTCAGTACTAAAAGTGATGTTCTGCAAGCCTTTTAGATACCCGACGGCGAACCTCTACGCTGAGTGTGAATTGCTTAACGTCCGACAACTTTTCATGCTCCGACTCTGCGCACACGTACACAACAAAAAAGAAGAACACGCACAGGTTTCACACAACATACCAACAAGAGCAAACACCCGACAAGCCTTGACACGTGACAGACACAAGACATCATTCTTCAGACATACAACTAAGTTCCTAGGCCCCAATCTGTACAACCAAATACCCAAAGAATTAAAAACACTTTTTATTAAAAAAACTTTTACGTTTAAAATTAAAAAATGGCTCCTATCAAACTCCCATGACACATGTGAACATATGCTTTGCCACATAATGCAATAATGCACACACCCCACCTACTCACTTACACACACACACCATCACCCGACCCCCCACACACACACTCACCCTCATTCATACACACTATTATGTTAATCTAACAAAAGTATCATACACACGCACTGAAACAAGTGTTTCAGTAGGAATGATGAATGATGAAGTGATCATTCATTCATTATAGTTACCTACATTTACTTACCGACCTACATACACTCACATACATGCATACTTGAAAAAATAATTTGTATATTTATTTGTACATACATTTATTTTTTTATTTTTTGAGAACCGACCGAGAAAACGGGTTCGAGACGTCACAGACGAAAGTCCAGTGTCTCGACCTGAGCATCAAAAATTAAACAATCCTGTGAAGGGAACATGTTTTCAATTTATTTTTACGCAAATTGTTCTATGTTGTATACCATGTTTCTTTATTTAATAAATTATTTGAATTTGAATTTGAAAAACCTCCGAGAAGGTAGGTGCCATACCGGAGACTTCCCTTTCGATTGTTGGCAATACTGGACTAAAGGAGAACACAGCCGAGGCTGCTGTGCGGTCATCTTACATCCAGTACGGTGGTATCAACCTAGTCGCCTACAATGTGAACCCGATCACCGTGCAAGGGTCAAGGGAAAGGAAGGGACCTACAGTTTTACACCGGTTCCGAACGGTGAAGTAGCAGGTGTAGGTATGCACGTACATTTTCCATCAGAAAAAACTTATAACCTAGCGTGGCCTATACCTATAAGTTATAGGCCACGGTCTCCGCCTCACGCCTACCGGATTCGAACCCCGGGCCTCTCGCAAGAAAGAGAAGCCGAGGCCTAGGTACTTATATACCTACTACCTACAGGTTGTTGTGCGTTTGCTTAGCTCACACTAACATCTCAATGCATACAATATGCATTGAGACTGATGAAAATTATCCTACAATGGCAAGGAGACAATGCCTACACTACCGAGCGTCCTGATTAGTGTGTGGGTATTGTCTGTGGTATTGCAATGCAATCACAAAGTAGAATTAGTATGCAATGCAGAACTAATACCAACCAACACACGTCACGCACGTACCTAGCCGCGCCCCGCGCGCCGCCGGCGCGGCGCCCCCGCGCCGCCTCCGCGCCCCGACGAGCGAGGACGAGGAAGCGACGCGACCGCGACGGTGGAATGTGGAACTAAAGTTTTGTCCTTGCCAAGTAGATTATATTATCATTATTATTTACTTCGTAGACGGAAAAAAATAATTATTAATTTTCTTACATTGCAACTGTGACAAAATGGTGTGACGGTTAGTCTGCAGTCTGCACCCACAAATAGCACACCAAGATCTATTCAGTGTTGACAAAAGGCGAACTCAACTATAGCGCGTTGCACTAAATTTTGCACACAATTTTATTACTTGAGAGTTTGAGAGTACCCGTCCCACAGTAATTATTTAGTTCACCTTAACAAAATCGCACTAAAACCCTCGCGTGACCGCAAGCACTAGTGTGCGTGTTTTCCGTCTAGTTCAGTGTAGCCGACATGAAATGAAGGGAAGCACTGACATGACACCTAGTTCACCCGGTGTTATGGGTTAACATCACGGATGTTGTAGATGACGTAGCCAACCGTGTCAGTTTCCATAAAAAAAAGCGAGATCGAGAGGTTTTTATCTAGAAAGCGCGACATGTGGCGCAGTACCACCCATAAGGTGTCTAACGACACCCTGGACATTCGGTCGCACGCGGGGATTGCGAATGTCGTGCCGGCCTGACAGGTGCCCATTCACACCTTTCAGGACCCGCGACTGTACTTCGAGGAGAAATATGTGGGCAGGGAGAGCGTTCCAGAGTTTACCAGTTCTGTGGAGGATAGATCTGCAGAACCGATTGGTACGAAACCGCGGTAAGCCCAGCGTGTAGGGTTGCAATTCCTGCCTAGTGCGCGTTGTGCGGAGGTTGAACGGGGACGGCGGGATCGCGCCAAACAACTCCTCCGAGTACTCCCCATGGAATAAGCGATAGAAGTATAGAACACACTTGGGGCGCCGACATCCCTACGAAGTTGCAGTGGTTTTAGATCGCGTTACATGCCGTGGTCACCCACTGGTCGCATGCACGGCTCGACGCTGGATCGAGTCCAGAGGCGCAAGCTGTATTTAGTTGAGCCATCCCAAAGGTGCGAGCAGTGCTCCAAGCAGGATCTAATCCTAAATGTATACAACATCACCGGTGGGGCGGCGGCGGTGGCGGCGCGAAGTACCGTCGCGCCTTATTGAGTACGCCCAGCTTTTTAGAAGCCAGCTCGGCCTTGCCCTCGATATGACGCCGGCAGTTTAGGTCGTGCGCCAGTTCGACTTCGAGGATCCCGAGGTGGGGCGGAGAAGTGGGGGCGGAATTAGAATTCGAGCTGAGGTATTACGAACTGTTAAAATATTATCTAATGAACACTGCAACTCTACCTACAGCTCTCTCTACATTATTGTATTTGTATGTAGTGATCTAAGTCCAATATCTTGTTTCAGGTAAACATCCTAGGCGTACCTACCTACCTATCTTCACATCCGAGATCCGATATCCGAGCGCCAACTGACGGTGAGCGTCGTACCGATTATTATATGTCTACTGCGCGTGTGCGTGTACTATAGCTAGTTTGAAGGCGATGTGTATTGTTGTAAGTTGTGCACTGATTAACGTGAATATCGGATCGCAAACAGATAAGCTTCTCTCTCTCTCATCATCATCATCTTGAACGGAGAATCACTTTGCGAGTTGTGTTTTTATGGAAGCCGACATGGTCGGCTCACCCGTTCATCCAGAGCTCAACCGCGCCCGGTGTGCTTGACTTGGAAGGTCGAACGCCATTCATAGCACCACCGCCGAGCTACCTACGCTGACAAAATACATGAACTGTTGGTAGTAATGAATGATATCTGAGGCACGATCGATCACACACACTATCCCAGTACAGTACACTGTGCAGTACCGGACCGGACGGACGCTGTCGGGCACTTCCGGTCAAACGTACGGAAGAGAGAGTAAGTAGGTAGAGAGGAGTTTGTCTACATGCAAGATTGTGCGCATACGTGATCGTGGGAGTGGGCGCGGCGGCGCTGCATTAGTCGCGTCCACGGCCAATATAGATTTGCACAATAGCTTTAGACGTTTCGCAGATAGCCGTGTGGACCGAGGTCACACTGTGCCCCTTCAAATTAATTAGCCAAGATAATATGCCTATTTAGTGTTGTGCTGTGCCTGTGCATCGTGCGCGGCGGCGGGGCGGCGGGGCGGAGGGTGCGAGGGCGTGGCGGCGGAGCGGCGCTGCGGTGCCGCTCTATCGCGCGTCACGCCCCGCCGCGCCGCACCGCGCTGCGCCGGTGTGTTCCACCTCACATCCCCAGGCGGGGCGCAGCCCGCAGGCAGGTGTACTCACTTGAAATGAAACGTCTTCGGTGTGGGAACCTGTTTGTTGTTAGACATATTAAATATTTAAATATCTTTGGGTGCAAACAACAAACACAATCTTGCTAGTTCTTGAAGCCGCCCAAGGCGCACGAACAACATTATGTATAGGTATATAACAATTCTAAATATATAAATAGGGCCGCGGGTTGGCCACCCATGCTCCAACTTATCATTGCCTACAGCTTCGGGTACGCAAACTGGAACTACCGCCCCCGTTCGCAGTTTCCCGGCCACCGATCGCGATCTGCGCAAGTGAAACTGCACGCCACGCGCGCGCGTTACTGCAACTCTGTGCTGCAACCACAACGATCAGCTGTGTAGTCTCTCAGACACCAAACACTCACACTACATCACACAATGTGGGCGTGCACATAGGTTTAGTATAGAGTTGCTGTCTAATAAATAAGTGTACTGATACTACTTTCCTCCTCGCGCGCGGCTGTGTCCGTGCGTGGTATGCGTGCCGCCGCGCGCCCAGCCTGCCGTCTGCGGCGCGGCACTTTCTAGATCAGATGCGTCGACCGTGCAGAGTGCAGTCAGTTGTGGCTGCGTTCCGTCCGTGCCGACCTACCGACCTACCGAGGTGTGTGTGACAATCATGTTGAGTTCGAATGGAGTATTTCCGACCGCTCTCTGCTAGAAGACTGGTGGTCAGTCAGGCGCTGCGTACTGCTTCGCTCCGGCGCGGCCGGTGTGGTCTGCCCGCTTAGTGCTCTCGCTAGTGTCATACATACCTATGTAGCGTAGGTATGTAGGTTGCAGTGCGCTCACAGGTGTATTTGCATACATTGTCGCTTCAATGAGTGCCTACGCGCGCCGCCGCACTATGGATCGAGAAACGGCCTCCATAGTATTAAGAGATTTTTTTTGCAAACTTGATTTTTTTTTTAAAACTATTTTTGTTATATTTAGGGTTATATAAGATAATACCAAATATATAGTTGTAGTGATATCAGTCAAGTCGATATTGTATTAAAAATACTTGAAGTTTTCAGTTGTATGGGACGGAGAATGTTTAGTCGATTTTTTCAAAAGTCTTTCGAGGTGTCGCAGATCTTTTAATACATCATGAAGTAGACCACGAGTGTAATAAGACCACATAAAAACTGTAACCCAATTCGACCCGGTATAGAAAATATCTAAGTCCGAATTTATAAATTTTCGTCTATTTTCTTTATACATTATTTATGGTTTAACTTTACAATTAATTACATTTTCTTATGTTTTGTGATTGCCAAGTGTGTAAGTTATACTAATTGGTACATTATGTAACAACTATACCTACCACTGTGGTCGAAAATACCCTCCAATATTTGTAGCGTTTTAAATGTTTATTTGTTATTCATAATTGATTTGAGGACATATTAAATAAACAAATATGTGAAGACGCGTAGCTTGACAGTACGTATGTATGTTAGTTTCAAATATATAAAGTATATATATGTAAAGTTCATCCGGTGTTATGGGCTGACATCACGGATGTTGTAGGTGATGAAGCCAACCGTGTCAGCATCAATAAAAAAAAAAAAAAATATATATATATATTTTATATTTTAAAATTTGCAATGTATGGGACGGAGAACATTATATTTATTTTGCCGGACTACAAAGATGTGTCAAACTCTTATTAGCAAGGTTGTGTAGCACAACATAAAAATAAACACATTCAGTAAAAAAAAATTTAGAAAGGTGCAGCCTTCCGAGTATCGACAGGTCAAAGTATAGCATTTTTTACCTTTTTTCTTTAACAGTAATTTTTGGTTACATTATGATTGTACAATTATTAAGGAGGTATGCAAATATGTGAGGCATATAATTCTATATCAGATATGTACACACCATTCCGATTAACAGTGTAAAAAAATAGCAATATTTTTATTTAATAAAACTGAAAACATTATAGCACATTATTCGAAACTGTTAAGAACTAACAAAGTCTTAACAGTAACGTGATGTTGAACGTGACGGAAAAGAGGCTGTAAAAAAAAATTGTGAACGCACTTTCTCAAGATGTTAAAAAAAATTATATTCAAAATTATTCACCAAAATTAATTTTATAAAAAAATTGTTTTAAATAAAATTTGAGCCGGTATAGAAAATATGTAAGTCCGAATTTGTAGATTTTTGTTTTCTTTCCTATAAATATAATTTACAGTTTTAGAATAAAACATAAATATAAGGCTTTGCAGCTCATTCATTATGACGACGCATTAGATACTAATTACCATTCGGTAAGACGAAAACATTCTCACATCCCTGTTTGTGAAACCCCACTATATTGGTAAAAACCGGTTTAGTACATCAGGTGGTGTCCTTTGGTCGCGAATTTCAGTTTATTATTTGTTCAACGCGCGTAAGGGACGGATCTCTCCTTCCGAAAAGAGTTATCGCTGTTTTCAAATACTTTCCTTCCTGCATTATTACTTGAAAACTAGGTACATTTTCGGTTCGAACTCTAACATTTTACAAAATGAAAGAGTTTAAATCAAATCTGAACCTTTTTGTTTCCTTAAACAACGAGCAAGGCCTCTCCGACCCAAACATACTATTTGACAAGTTTTCCGTTCATATATCTGATGAAAACCGTGAACAATTCAAGTGTTTTTGTAAAACCTACTTGTCTAATATGTATAAAAAGTGGAAAAGCACAAATTATTCGTTCAGTTTCTTCAAATGCAAATTTGAAACATGGTTGACGTCAGACATAAAGTGGCCCGAATATGTTCAAAACATACCTCAAGAACCAAGACATGAGGGAGCGGAACCATTCGTGCCGCAATCACCAGCGAAACAGCATTCAGAAGCTTCAACATCTCCTAAACCAGAGTTGAGTCCTCGAAAACAATTCCACGTACTTCACTACCAGCAAAAAAGGCGCAGAACCGCACATCTGTGTACGGAAAATGACTTCGACGAGCTCGCATTCGCTGCGGTGAGTAAAGGTATTAATACGGAAAGACATGATGTTGCTGAGGTACTTAAGTTTCTTCTGGAAAATTCAGATGAGGTTGGTAGAATAAAGGAATACATTCAAGTTAAAAAAAAACCACAATACTCGCCGGAGAAAGCCCTCAGCCTCTTCAGTTCCCAGCAACTCTCCAAATCGCAATACTGCGAACTACGGGCAACGGCAATTGAAGCAGGAGTTGAACTGTATCCCTTATACTATCAGCTCCAAAAAAAAGGTCGAGTGTTACCGTCCGAAAGAAAGTGTCAAGGTCACGGAAGTGGAAGTACGTGTTTTTGCAGCATACAATAATGCAGGAAGGAAAGTATTTGAAAACAGCGATAACTCGTGTCGAAAGGAGAGATCCGTTACTTACGCGCGTTGAACATATAATAAACTGAAATTCGCGACCAAAGGACAATAATTACCGGTTTTTACAAATATAGTGGGGTTTCACAAACAGGGATGTGGGAATGTTTTCGTCTTACCGAATGATATTTAGTATCTAATGCGTCGTCATAATGAATGAGCTGCAAAGCCTTGTATGTATGTTCTATTCTAAGATTATAAATTATATTTAAAGGAAAGAAAACAAAAATCTACAAATTCACACTTACATATTTTCTATACCGGCTCGAATTTTATATAAAACAATTTTTTTATAAAATTAATTTTCGTGAATCTTTTATTTATAAGTTCGGTTTATTAATTTGTTCTGTTTTTATTCAACCTTGTATTTATTTTGGTGAATAATTTTGAATAGAAAATTTTTTAACATCTTGAGAAAGTGCAACTGTTCACGACTTCTTTTTGTACAGCCTCTTTTCCGTCACGTTCAACATCACGTTACTGTTAAGACTTTGTTAGTTCTTAACAGTTTCGAATAATGTACTATAATGTTTTCAGTTTTATTAAATAAAAATACATACATACATAGCGTCACGCCTGTTTCCCGGTGGGGTAGGCAGAGACAACGGATCTCCACGTGCCACGATCCTGACACACCTCTGCCGCCTCTTCCACTCCCATAATGTTCTTCATGCATGCTCGTCGGTTACGGGTACTACGCACTTGCCCCTTTTTGAGCACATGCCCGATCTGGTCCAGGTAAGTGCGTCTAGGGCGACCCTTCCCGACTCTTCCACTCACACTTGCTTCATAAATTTCTTTCGTTAGTCTCCTATCATCATAAAAATATTGCAATTTTTTGCACTGTTAATCGGAATGGTGTGTACATATCTGATATAGAATTATATGCCTCACATATTTGCATACCTGCTTAATAATTGTACAATCATAATGTAACCAAAAATTACTGCTAAAGAAAAAAGGTAAAAAATGCTATACGTTGACCTGTTGTTACTTGGAAGGCTGCACCTTTCTAACATTTTTTTTACTGAGTGTGTTTATTTTTATATTGTGCTACACAACCTTGCTAATAAGAGTTTGACACATCTTTGTAGTCCGGAAAAATAAATATAATGTTCTCCGTCCCATACATTGCAAATTTTAAAATATAAAAAAAATATATATATACTTTATATATTTGAACCTAACATACATACGTACTGTCAAGCTACGCGTCTTCACATATTTGTTTATTTAATGTGTCCTCAAATCAATTATGAATACCAAATAAACATTTAAAACGCTACAAATATTGGAGGGTATTTTCGACCACAGTGGTAGGTACAGTTGTTACGTAATGTACAAATTAGTATATCTTACACACTTGGCAATCACAAAACACAAGAAAATGTAATTAATTGTAAAGTTAAACCATAAATAATGTATAAAGAAAATAGACGAAAATTTATAAATTCGGACTTAGATATTTTCTATACCGGGTCGAATTGGGTTACAGTTTTTATGTGGTCTTATTACACTCGTGGTCTACTTCATGATGTATTAAAAGATCTGCGACACCTCGAAAGACTTTTGAAAAAATCGACTAAACATTCTCCGTCCCATACAACTGAAAACTTCAAGTATTTTTAATAAAATATCTACTTGACTAATATCACTACAACTATATATTTGGTATTATCTTATGTAACCCTAAATATAACAAAAACAGTTTTAAAAAAAAAATCAAGTTTGCGAAAAAAATCTCCTAATACTATGGAGGCCGATTCTCGATCCATAGTGCGCCGCCGCGTGCGCCGACCGACCGGCAGGCAGCCTCCATTGTGGAGAGCTGCCTCGGTGGCGGGGATACGTACTGCCGCCTCCCCCCACCGCGCGGAGGTGCGGCGCGCGCGCGACGCGGACCCCGCGAGCTGCAGTGCGGCTGCGCGCGCCGCCGCCGACACCTTTATTTACTTCGGCATCTACGGCCAGCAGCGCCTAGAACGGTATCTCGGACGATTCGCATCGCAGATACATAACTGTGCCGTGCCATAAGAAGAGCTATCGGTGACGTGGTGTGAGTGTGGGTGTGGGTCGAGCGAGTGAGTGCCTAGTGCGCTGGTGCTCTAGCTAGTGCGTCGTCGCCGCACCGGTCGGGGTTAGTGTCGTGTCAGTTCACAGTTGAGGTGGCGCGGGGCGGAGGAGCTGCGGTCACACGCCGCCGCCGCCGTGACACTTGTCGCCGTGTAGTACTGCCGCCGAAGTGTTCAGGGACATCGACCTTTCATCATTCTAAAATTGATGTGCAGTGAAATGTAAAATGAATATCGTACGTACTGTTAGCAGAATAACTTCTGTACACAATGCAAAATGTTCTTAAAGAAAAAACGGAGCCAATGTTGGCGTGATGTTGTGCTGCGATTGTTCTCATGATAGACGCTATGCTATTTATTTGTCCGTGTTGGAAGAAATTGTGCTGGTCATCCGGTCGGTAGTGCGCGCGATCCACAATCTCCGTTACCTACTTCTCTGCTCACCGACCAACATTATATAGAATTACCTGCGAGGAGAGCATCAATAGAGGCGCGGTCTCATTCAAAATAATTCACATATTCTGACGTCGTCGATAGTCGATACATGAAGTAGAAGTAGAGTAGGACTATTTTTTTTTGTAACACTTTTGTGTGACAAATTTGATACCCTAACCCCGCGTCTATTAATTTTTCCCGAAGAGAAATACCATTTTTGGAATATGTTTCCCATTTAATCAAATCAAATCATCTCACACACACAGCTCGACGACGAACAGGCAGGCAGGGCGACGCAATTAGTCGAGCTATTAGTGGTTACTATTATCTTCTCGATGTATATTCTTCGAATCTTTATTGTGTATGGTGTAAATTCCTACAACTTTTGCTCGAAACTACTGGAAATATTTGAAACTATCGTCACTTGGCGTCGCCTCGTAATAGGTCAACATTCTGAACATGGCAACCGGCAGCCATCGTGCTTGGATTAACACAGCACACGAACGAAACTCTCTCGTTTCGTAGTCATATACCTAACAAGTGATACCCACTACGTACTACCTGGTACTACGTAGTATTCGTCATTTTTTTTTATGGAAACTGACACGGTTGGCTACATCACCTACAACATCCGTGATGTCATCCCATAACACCGGGTGAACTTGGTGCCACGTCAGTGCTTCCCTTCGGTCGTCCCGGCTGCACTGAACTGGACGGAAAACACAATTTACATAGCCGTTTCGACCGATCTTTCATTCACTGCGGTGGTACCAACCCGGGCGAGTTAAACCCTACCACCTAGTAATATAAGAAGGGAGTCATATCCCTTAGTCGCCTTTTGCGACATACACGGGGAGAGATGCAGTGGGGCTATTCTTTTAAAGCACCGGCTCCACACGGTACAGCGGTACGCGAGGGGGTACGTCATGTCACGTCTCGTCTCGTACGCGGGCCATAGTGCGCGACATCGCTCGGAATGTGTTGCGGTGCGGACGGACGGACGGACGGGGTTGCTACAAACGCTTTAGTTAGGGTTACTTTAGAATGATCTCTCTAGATCTACATTTCATAATCTTATGCACCATGCTAGTTTCTACGAAATAACCACAACTACGAATCCCCAAAAGTAATAGAAAGCTGAATAGTCCTGGGGAGTCTCCACAAACTGTCAACAGAATGAAATTTCAACATTTACTCCCTCTGCTGACCACGCCACGCACTCAGACGCTACGTCCGCACTGCGCAAATACAGGCAAGTGCGAGCTGTGTGGCTGACTATACAAACATGGTGGTACTTACGTACGAGCAGGTATTGTGTGTGTGACCGTAGCAGGCAGCAGGTGCGAGAGAGCGAGCGCTCGTCTATTCAATTCATATTGCACGTGTACCGAGCTGGCTACGATAGCAGCGGCGAGATCCGCGAACACGAGGCCAATGTTCCCTCCCAGCAGTTCCCACGCCACGAGAGAACGAACGCCCCACTTCGACCAACTTCTCACTATTAGTAGGAGAAATCACATTTGATTGACTCTGCACTGAGGCGAGTAGACCGCTCTCGCAGGTCAAACGTCGCCGAAGTTGCAGATAGGCCGGTATGGCACCTACCTTCTCGGAGGTGATATTGGCTAGTCGGAGCATGCGCTTTGGCCCCTCCGACGCAGCCACCCATACTGCATTACATAAAAAAAAAAAAAGATGTCCGTCTCCTGCGTAGATTAATGGTTACTGCAGCTACTCGGTGGTGAGACGGTCGTCGGTCAGTCAGTCAGTCAGCGTGTAAGCGTCCACTGCTGGACATACGCCTCTCCAATTTTCCTCCAGTCCTCCCGGCCTTCAGCGGTACGGAACCACTGCTTTCCGCCGACGCGACGTACTTGATGTCGTCGTCCTACCTGGCGGGTGGTCTTCCCACACTCCGTTTTCCTGTCCACGGCCGCCAGTGTAGGACACGGTTATTCTAACTGTCGTCGTCTTTTCGGCTGACGTGCCCAGCCCACCGCCACTTGAACTTAGCCACGTCGGTCGCCTCCAAATTATTCTCGATATGTTCCAATTTTAAATTTTAGTTTAGGCTCAAACAACGATTTCTTTTGTGAGGTATATGCAGAGTTGACTAGCGTGCTAGCGGATGACTAAAATCAACCGTGTAAACGTCCATTCCTTCTCTGAGAGCTGCGAGTTCGTTCGTACGTCTCGTGTCGCCGTGTAGACCGCAGCACAGTGGTCTGAGAATCGAGCTCCATAGACATAGAACCTTAATGTCAGGAATAAAAATGAAAACAAATTTAATGTCTCTGGTATACCTCCCTTTATTTCATATTATAGTATGAAGGGTATAAGTAGCTCCACGAGTGAGAAAAAAAAAGTTTTGTTTTTTTTTGTATGGAAGAAAACACTTAAAGTAATTTTTTTTTAACTGAATGAAACTGAAGGGCTGGTGCTCACATCTTCTATTGCACCTTACACAGCGATCAAGATGACATACAATTCCTTCACCTTTGGGTGCCTATTTGCGCGTAGCAAACGTTTGAAATTTGGAATTTTCGATAAATTATTTTTTAAACCTTAATCGTAATTTAATGAAGTTGCCTATCGCTTTGAATATGAAAATACTTTTCTCATGTTGTTTTTGTACTGAGTAGTACTGACAGTACAGTAATTAACCATATTTTATAGTAAACACAGCGTAGCACTGTTAAAATTATAAGAATAACATACAACACACACAAGCGAGCGACAACTAATTAACGAGTTAGTGAAAACCGGTTTTTTCCACTCGCAGCGCGTACTAATCCCCAACAAATAACCAGTCCCATGCCTTCTTAGTTTCAGCGAAATTCTTTCAGTAGCTTTTAGCACTTGTGCGCTAACAACTATACTTATTACGTTCTATTTGTTTTCGTGCTATGATGGAAGGTTTTGGTACTAATTTGGAAATTTTCGTGTTTGTGGCAAATAATAGTTGTTTCTCACAGCCCAGGGCGTTGTTTAAAGTTTTTAGGAGTGCCCTTGATCTGTCAGAAAGTGAAAAGAAAGAACTGAAACAATTCTGTCAGACTTATGTGTGTTCCTTGAGGAACAAATGGATCTCGTGTAATCGCACGAGACATGCATTCACGAAGAAGTACGAGACGTGGCTGCAAGAAAACATAAAATGGCCTGAGTTCATGAGGGAAAAGATGACACCTTCTTTAGTGTCAGTAGAGCGGCAACCATGTTCCAGTGACTTCGGTGTAAATGAGCCTCAACGTCCTCAAAACCAGAGACGTGCACTGTTGGAATATCACCAAGAGTTGTGAGTGAAAGGAAACCGTTTTCGGAACTAAGCCCTAAACAGAAGAGAAGGAGAGTGGAAGAGCTCCTAACGCATAGCACTGAAAGCCTCGCTCATGCAACTGTTTTAAGTGTGAACAACAAGGATGTGGCAGAAATTATAAAATTGGTCACAGAGCATCCCGAAGAGGCTACAAAGATAAAACAATTGTTGAAGCCCAAGAAAGCTGTGCCCGTATATTCCGTTGATAAAGCTTTAGGTATTTTGACGTCGTTGAAGCTTTCGAAGTGGCAGTATACAACATTAAGAGCTTGTGCAAAACAAGAAGGAGTACAACTCTATCCTTCGTATACTGCCATCTTAGAGGCAAAGAAGGAGTGTTACCCACCAAAAGATACAATAGAAATCATGGAAAGATCGGTAAGAGTAAAGTTTCAAGCAATTTTGGACAAAACTGTTGCTAGGCTAGGAAAGTTCCTACGTTTGGGATGTTCGCTGGATGGCAAAGAACTAAAACTAATATCCAAGTGGGGCTTTGATGGTGCTTCAGGGCAAAGTTTGTACAAGCAAAGTATGGCGGACAAAGATGATTCCAGTATTTTTATGTGCTTCTTTGTGCCTCTACGTCTCTGCGTCAAAATACCTAAAGCTTTATCAACGGAATATACGGGCACAGCTTTCTTGGGCTTCAACAATTGTTTTATCTTTGTAGCCTCTTCGGGATGCTCTGTGATCAATTTTATTATTTCTGCCACATCCTTGTTGTTCACACTTAAAACAGTTGCATGAGCGAGGCTTTCAGTGCTATGCGTTAGGAGCTCTTCCACTCTCCTTCTCTTCTGTTTAGGGCTTAGTTCCGAGAACGGTTTCCTTTCACTCACAACTCTTGGTGATATTCCAACAGTGCACGTCTCTGGTTTTGAGGACGTTGATGCACCCTCATTTACATCGAAGTCACTGGAACATGGTTGCCGCTCTACTGACACTAAAGAAGGTGTCATCTTTTCCCTCATGAACTCAGGCCATTTTATGTTTTCTTGTAGCCACGTCTCGTACTTCTTCGTGAATGCATGTCTCGTGCGATTACACGAGATCCATTTGTTCCTCAACGAACACACATAAGTCTGACAGAATTGTTTCAGTTCTTTCTTTTCACTTTCTGACAGATCAAGGGCACTCCTAAAAACTTCAAACAACGCACTGGGCTGTGGGAAACAACTGTTGTTTGCCACAAACACGAAAATGTACAAATTGGTATCAAAACCTTCCATCATAGCACGAAAACAAATAGAACGTAATAAGTATAGTTGTTAGCGCGCACAAGTGCTAAAAGCTACTGAAAGAATTTCGCTGAAACTAAGAAGGCATGGGACTGGTTATGTGTTGAGGATTAGTACGCGCTGCGAGTGGAAAAAACCGGTTTTCGCTAACTCGTTAATTAGTTGTCGCTCGCTTGTGTGTGTTGTATGTTATTGTTATTATTTTAACAGTGCTACGCTGTGTTTACTATAAAATATGGTTAATTACTGTACTGTCAGTACTACTCAGTACAATAACAACATGAGAAAAGTATTTTCATATTCAAAGCGATAGGCAACTTCATTAAATTACGACTAAGGTTTGAAAAATAATTTATCGAAAATTCCAAATTTCAAACGTTTGCTACGCGCAAATAGGCACCCAAAGGTGAAGGAATTGTATGTCATCTTGATCGCCGTGTAAGGTGCAATAGAAGATGTGAGCACCAGCCCTTCAGTTTCATTCAGTTAAAAAAAAAATTACTTTAAGTGTTTTCATCCATACAAAAAAAAACAAAACTTTTTTTTTCTCACCCGTGGGGCTACTTATACCCTTCATACTATAATATGAAATAAAGGGAGGTATACCAGAGACATTAAATTTGTTTTCATTTTTATTCCTGACATTAAGGTTCTATGTCTATGGAGCTCGATTCCCAGACCACTGTGCGCAGGAGCGATTTTTATCGAACGTCCTAACTAAACGTATTCGCGTTGTGGCGCGCCTTGGCGAAGCGAGTTGCTCTCATTTTAGTGTATAATGTAAATCCCGCATTATGGAAAGCACACGGAATTGAAGAAACCTATTGAAAGCAAATTGACCTACGTCAGCAAATTATTGTGTACTCGTAGTCGTATGTGTACACCATCTCTACAATTTACGAAGAAAAAAGTGCGTGCAATGAGCTCGCCTAGTCGGCTCTCTTCAGTCGCTGTGACAATGCGACAATGTTCCCGCACCGCACTCGGCTTCCCTAGCCGTAGCCATTGATCGGCGTCGCGCGCGTCGCGGCTCTCACACCTATCACATTACTCGTCTCACTGTTGTCGTCGTCGTCGGCATGTTTTGTCATCGTGTATGCTTGTACGAGAAAAAAGTATATTTATGTAACGTTTCACAAATACTTTCATGTTTTTAGAGTTACTTACCAAAATTTGAAAAATTAAACATTGTTGTGACTTCACTCCGGTGTCTGTCCGCCCGTCTGTCTGTCGCGAGCTTCCAGAGCCAAACAGTGCGGTAGAGACTTGCAAAATGTAGCAAAACTCGCCAATTTTAGCAACGAACGCAACGCGCACGTAGGGTTTCTATGCTCGTAGTGTAGATTAGAACGCAGCCACTTCAACAGAAACGCGTACCGGTGTGCGCGCACATCGCAGAACACAAGATGCCGTGGTGCATACCGCCCGCCCGGTGCGTACAAGCGGCGGGCCTTGGACGTTGCAGAAGCGGCAGAACCATTTACATGCAAATCTAACCTGCTGCTTCATTGTTCGGAACCGCTGCAGAACTGTAGCCCCCTTCCATCCCTTGCAGTTGGTAGTTTCATACCTTAGGTGACTGGGTTGCTACCACCGTACTGGACGAAAGTTGGTAGAGCAGGCTCGGATGTGTTCTCCTGTAGTCCAGTATAGCCAGAAACATAAAGGGAAGCCCCGATGTAGCACCTTCTCGGAGAGTGATGCGGGCTGGTCGGAGCGTGTGCTTAGGCCTCTAGCTCTACTAAGTCACCAATACTGGATTATCAATACTAATAAATAATACATACATCTGTAAGGGATGGTCATGGAGTAAGGTACTTTGTTTTATGAGATAATCAATCCGGAGCGTCGCGTCGTCGTCGTCTCTGTCGCACAGAGACGTGCGAGTTCGTGAGACAGAGACGACGCTCTAGCACCGGACTGTCTCGTTCTCAAGCTTGATGTTCATTATTTACTGCGGCGTACGTACTGTACTGTTCGTCGCGTCTGGAAAATTGGAGACGCGTATGTCGAGCAGTAAACGCTGCTCATACGCTCACTTACATACATACATTACATGCTGACTTGATTTAAATCCTGCTTATTCGAACTGCCATTTCAACTTTTGTAACCCTCTTTCTTTTTTATGGATGCCATTTTGTACCTCGAAGAATTCTAATGACAAAGAAGAACACATTTCCATCTTTTTCGGTCGTTCTATTTCCGTTTATTATTATTGTCGATGTAGCGTCGCTCGACCGACTGCGACACCACGCGACACGCCGCCGTGTCACCCCGGCTTTCTCGGCGCGTCGCTCGGCTTCCTATGTGAAAACATTTTCCTACTTCACCGGCGACTGTCTAATTGCCTCTATGTCACGCCACGCCACGCAAGTGTGCGTGTGACACGACTAACTTATCATATCTGGCTGGAGGTGGTTGGCAATACACGCGGCGGCGTGTTATCAGCTCAGTCAATATTTGTTAATTGTTTGTTTCTTCGTTATACTATCTGTGTGAGCTGGGCGCTATCTCACCGGCTAGCGGCTGCACGTTCGCCGCCGCGCCGCTCACTCGCAACTCCTACCCCCGAGCCTAAAGCTAGAAACTCATTGGGCCCACGTACGCCACACACGCGAATCTGGGCGCGTCGGTCTCCATACATTTTATATGGAAGAGTGCAGCACACAGTTTCATTGCGCCCACGCCACCCTACGCTACGCGACACACTGCGTGCTGCACTCTTCCATATAAAATGTATGGAGACGCGCCCACGTACGCGTGCGTAGTGTACGTGGGCCCAATGAGTTTCTAGCTTAACAGTTCACTCAAAGAATAAACGCCCGATTGTAATAAAGGTTTGACCAAACTGTGGCGAGGCCACAAGGAGGATCAGTAAGCGTTTTAGTGTTCCAGCCGTGGACATAGGCCTCTCCAATACATTTCCCTGCATATTATAAGACTAGCTTTTGCCCGCGGCTTCGCTTCGCGTGACATTTTGCTCGCAGCTGAGGCCGCCGATGACGTAACGTTATGATTTATTATGATTTATAGCCTAAAACCAATTTGAGAAATGACAGAATGTAACAGTGAAAATCTGTAAAGTAGTTCTCGAGTTATAAAATAATATTTATTAGGAGGAAGGATTGAACGTCTCATAGCCGTAATCATCAGATATCTATGAGCTATTGTTTATGAGTTAGAGTCTATAACTGAATCAATCACTTTTAGTTGCGCGGCGAGGATAACCTGCGCGTGTCTGCGCACCGAGTTCAAAGCAGAATAATTGTATTACTTGGCTGTTTCTGGTTTGCCCTTACCTCGGCCCGCGCTTCCGCACATCGCGCCTCACGCTTAGAGTTGTAAAGATGCCGTTTTTTGCACTTTGATACGGATTTATTTGACTTAGGTACCGTGAAAAACGGAAAAATACGAAACGTATTTTCATATGAAATACTTGCTCTTTTCGCATTTTATTCCTCTTGAAACCAAAAAGTGAGTAGGTAACCAAAGTTCGCATCGAACACCGTAAAACACGGAAAGATTCAACAGGAAAAGGGAATAGAGTCGCGAACAGCTCTATCGCAGAGAAGCCTATCATTTAAAAATTATGTAGGTACTCACAATACTTGTTTGTTTTAATTCAACTATTTATCTATGCCGTAACATAATTTCATAACATTTAATTATACGGTATTGTTTACCTTTTAGTAAATTGGTTGGTTAACTACTCAATAAATAGGAGTATCTTATAATATCATACCTAATCATAAAACATCTTTACTTACTTGCCTAACTCAAATAGGTATCAGATCGATGGTCTGCCTGCGTGTTTTTTTATGTATAATCCGGTATGGGTGGCTGAGTCGGAGGGGCCAAAGCGCATGCTCCGACCAGCCAATATCACCTCCGAGAAGGTAGGTGCCATACCGGAGACTTCCCTGGGTTGCTGGCTATACTGGACTAGAGGAGAACACAGCCGAGGCTGCTATGCGGCCATCTTACATCCAGTACGGTGGTACCAACCCAGTCGGCTACAATTTGAGCCTACCACCTTGTAAGTGGCAAGGGAAGGGACCTACAGTTTTACACCGGTTCCGAACGGTGAAGCAGCAGGTGTAGGTATGCACGTAAATTTTTTCGTCAGAAAAAACTCATTGATACACGCCGACCGGATTCGAACCTCGGACCTCTCGCATGAGAAGCCGATGCCCAAACCACTCGGCCACCCGCCGTGTGATTTCCGTCCTGATGCTGACTAATGTCAGTTAAACTTTATTTATGTGATGAGTCATCACTGATGACTGATGAGATGACAGATTAGCTGTCACATTTCCATCAATACCTACTAAAATCGCGTAAAAGAAGAAGATGATTATGTATGACTTTTCCGATTTCAAAATAATCATAGAAAAATAATATACCAAATAATCATTATTAAACTTTAAAACAATCGTTTCCATTAATATTCTGTTCTGAACTTGTATAGCATGCATGCGTGCAACAAACCTAAAGTTCTAATGTCACTTGAATTTGACTCATAAAATGAATGTTTTAGGTACTAAAATACGGCAGCACCGTGATTTGCCGACAAAGGAATGGGCTTAACGCGCGGTTTTCTTTAAAGAGGCGCGGCTTCCTTTGAAGGCGCGCGGCTTTCTTCTCTCAGGCAAACAAAGAGCGGTGCCGACTGCCGCGTAGCATGCAATTTTGTGTTCTATGTATATCTATCTAAGAATCATATTGCAATTACTTGTGAAGGCACGAAGCAAGAAGTCCATTTCGTCAAGCTAAGATGAACCTAATAATTAAGACAAGATGATCTAAAATTCGCTCTACTTTTGAAGCGTTAACGCCGGCCGCTGTTGAACCTACGTAAAATGAATTTTTTTTTACGTAGGTTCGGTTCGACAGTGCAATTTTATTTTTAATTCGTTTCTCGTCTGTCTTTACGTTCGGGCGGTTCGAGCACGTTTGTATTTTGTATTGTAGCACTCACGACTACCAACCCAGTCGGCTACAATTTGAGCCTACCACCTAGTAAGGGGCAAGGAAATCTTTGTTTTAATTTGTGTTTTATAGGGTTCCGTATCCGTCGTACGGTACGCTATCACTAAGCCTACGCCGTCTGTCTGTCTGTCTGTTTGTCCGTCTGTCCGAGGGCTGTAACTCTTCCAAAGTAGGTAAAGTTCGCGAGAGGATATAATATGGAGTTGTTAAAACCAGCACTTTGTATGGGAATTCTGAAAATTTCTTGGGAAATTTCCGGGACTGGATTTTTCTTCGGGATCGTATTTATTGACTAAATACAAGCTTCTTTTGTTCTTAGATGATTTTTTCTAGAGTGGCCGCTTATGGAGATATAATTTTTTTCATAAATTTTTATTTCTACTCAATTTACAGGAAAACAGGGGAAGATGTGATAAAATAATCTAAGAGTGTATCGAACTGCTTACAAAACAAGACCTAATTTGTGGTCGTACCATCATTGGTTCTCGATTTATTGCTCGCCGCGATTCTGAATTATCCAAGGACAGCATGTGCATTGAAAGCTCCGCCCCCTTTCCTGATTTAATTTCTCGAATGTTGATATTTTTTCGCCTGAATCTTATTTCTAGACGAAATATAAGACACTTTTATTCTTACACGTTTTTGAAAAAAATCGATATTTCCGAAGAAAAAAAAATCTAAAATATTTTTTTTCCAAAATGTTCTCGATTGCTAATGTTTTTTTGGCGGATTCTTATTTCTAAACGAAATATAAGACACTTTTATTCTTACACGTTTTTCCCTTAAGTCGATATTTCCGGAGAGAAAATAAAACAACCTATTTTTTCATATTTTCTCGAATGTTGATGTTTTTTCTCCTGAATCTTATTTCTAGATGAAATGCGAATCTGTAGTTTCAATCATTTAAATTATTTTCAGAATCATTTAAAAAAAGTGGCCGCCATTTTGAACTTTTTAGTTACTGGACCAATTGCTTTCAAAATCGCTATCTGGGTGTCTGTGTGGGCTCTGAGTACGAATCTGTAGTCAAAATTTAAAACAAGTGGCCGCCATTTTGAACCTTTTAGTTTTGACTACAAATTCATATTCAGAGCCCAGCCCACACAGACACCCAGATATAGATTTTGAAAGCAATCGGTCCAGTAACTAAATAGTTCAAAATGGCGGCTTCTTCTTTTAAATTTTGACTACAGATTCGTATTCAAAACCCACACAGACACCCAGATATCGATTTTGAAAGCAATCAGTCCAGTAACTAAAAAGTTCAAAATGGCGGCCACTTGTTTTAAATTTTGACTGAAGATTCGTATTCAGAGCCCACACATACACCCAGATATCGATTTTGAAAGCAATAGGTCCAGTAACTAAAAAGTTCAAAATGGCGGCCACTTTTTGAAATGTTCACTACAGATTCGTATTTCGTCTAGAAATAAGATTCAGGCGAAAAAATATCAACATTCGAGAAAATATGAAAAAATAAGTTGTTTTATTTTTCTCTCCGGAAATATCGACTTAAGTGAAAAACGTGTAAGAATAAAAGTGTCTTATATTTCGTTTAGAAATAAGAATCCGCCAAAAAAACATCAGCAATCGAGAACATTTTGGAAAAAATATTTTTTTTTTTTTTTTTTTTTTTTTATGGAAACTGACACGGTTGGCTTTCATCACCTACAACATCCGTGATGTCAGCCCATAACACCGGGTGAACTTGGTGCCACGTCAGTGCTTCCCTTCGGTCGTGCCGGCTACACTGAACTGGACGGAAAACACAAACTATTTACATAGCCGTTTCGACCGACCTTTCATTCAGTGCGGTGGTACCAACCCGGGTGGGTTAAACCCTACCACCTAGTAATATAAGAAGGGAGTCATATCCCTTAGTCGCCTTTTACGACATACACGGGGAGAGATGCAGTGGGGCTATTCTTTTAAAGTACCGGCCCCACACGGTACAAATAAATACAATAAATACAAAAATAATTTTAGATTTTTTTTTTCTCCGGAAATATCGATTTTAATGTAAAATGTGTAAGAATAAAAGTGTCTTATATTTCGTCTAGTAATAAGATTCAGGCGAAAAAATTACAACATTCGAGAAATTAAATCAGGAAAGGGGGCGGAGCTTTCATCGCGGCGAAAATTTCATCCAGTATTGGTATCATGCATGAAAGAAACGGAAAAACCCCGTGTTTGTCGTTTTATTCAAAATGTATTTGTCGGTATTTTTCTGCCTTTACAACACTACTCACGCTACACCCGCCGACGCACAGTGGGGCGATACCGTAAAAAATGGGACATAGGATAATTAAATTTTTTTATTTTTATTTCTGAAATTTAAGTACGCTAAATTAATCTACCCATCATTATAAATAACATTCATAGATTCATATTTTCTCATTTAAGCCTTATTTTTCGAGATATACCACTTTTTATTAATTTGTACTATGGAAATTGGGTAACTTTATTTTTTTTCTCGAAATGCTTAAAATAGCTAGACCCGTGGTTACTAAATAATGATTCCCCAAGTTAAAAAGATTATTACTGTGTAAAAACCGTATCCGACGACGTCCGACTTTTCCGTATAATGCCATTTTAATATTATAATAACATTTATTCCTGCAAAGCTCACCTTTATTCTTTTTTTTTTTTTTATTGAAACTGACACGGTTGGCTACATCACCTACAACGTCCGTGATGTCAGCCCATAGCACCGGGTGAACTAGGTGCCATGTCAGTGCTTCCCCCTTTGATCGTGCCGGCTACACTGAACTGGTCGGAGAACACAAACTATTTACATAGCCGTTTCGACCGACGTTTCATTCAGTGCGGTGGTACCAACCCGGGCGGGTTAAACCCTACCACCAAGTAAGATTAGGAGGGAAGGGACCTACAGTTTTACGAGGAATCCGCTCGAATTACGAGGAATTCACTATATTCGTAACTTTCAGCTATATTCAAATAACAAATATTGTTTATTTGCATTGGATGTATATATTTGTATTTTAATGGTAAATATATTTCTCCATATCACCTATATATTTGAACTTGATGAAAATGTTTAATTTTTTTTTTATTGAAAGCGCGATGGCGCTGAGGCACCCAGAAGGTGACAAACGACGCCCATCTAATTAACTTTGTACTTTTAGTTTCATTGGTCTATTTTGATAATAATCTACGGAGCCGCTATTATCGGCTGCTATACTTACTTATAATATCTCTTATAAATGCTTACCATTATATTAGGAATATTTTCAACTTCGCGAGGATTAGCGGATTAGGGATATTTATGTGAATTGTCACGTATTTCCATGAAAGCTCTCGAAGAAACAATTACACTGCATTGCTAATTGTTATCTACTTAACAAGGATTAACGATATACCAGGAATACTGCAAACTGTGCGAACTAATTAGCAGTATTCATTAGTGAACAACACAATCAATCTGGCACTCAGTCTGCTCCAGTCGTTTGCACGAGTCAGTCTTCCTACCCGTGCTTTACATATTTAAAACTATTCAATACGAAAACATGGAGTCTTTTGTTAATAACATTGATATTTACGTGTTTATGAGAAATTGTGACAGTTTTCTGAATTACGCGGTATTGGTTGCCGCTATTGCCTCAATAGTTAGTGTAAATTTGCCCGAAGAGACACAAGTGAAAGAATTTTGTCGTAAATATTGTTACAATCTACACAAACGATGGGTGAAGTCAAGCTACAACGAGGAACGTTTTCTACAGAAGAATCGAGAATGGTTGGACTCGGCCATCAAGTGGCCCGAATTCGTAAAGAAACAACTGCCTTCAGCGAGTAGCGACCTCGCGGATAACCAAAAGGTTTGCACTTCTCAAATAATTTCTCCGGGACCATCGACAGCGCCTCCTATCTTTGTAGCATCTTCACATAAATCATCGCCGAGAAAACCATTTGAAAGTTTAGGAGCCAAACAAAAGCGAAGAAGAACCGAAGACATTCGCACAAACTATACATCGCAGGAACTAGCATTTGCGACCAAAATGCGTTTGAAGGCAAATGGGAACGAGGACCTGGGGAAAGTTTTGGACCATTTGCTTCAGAATCCAGGCGAAATCGAAAAAGTCAAAGAATTCATTGAAAAAAAGGAGTCCAAGACTGTTTATTCATCTGAAAAAGCACTTGAGATTTTGGTGTCTTTAAAGCTATCAAGATGGCAATATATAACTTTAAGAGACATGGCTAAGGAAGAAGGTTCCGACCTCTATCCATCTTATTATAAAATTCAACATGCGAAAATTGAGTGTTACCCCCCAAAACAGGACATTGAAGTTACCGAAACACAGGCCAAAATTAAACTGCAAGCGCTTTTGGACCATACTGCAAAAAGAATTTTGAAAGTGGCGAACCGAAACCTCACAGGTTGCCAGCTAACATTAACAAGCAAGTGGGGATTCGATGGCGCTTCTGGCCAAAGTACATATAAACAAAGATTTCAAGAACTGAACGAAGGAGACGACTCAAGCATTTTCATGGCAAGTTTGGTTCCTATAAAACTGGTTTATGGAGACGAAGTGATCTGGGAAAATGAGACGCCATCTTCGACGAACTACTGCCGTCCTATCTTCTTCAAATTTATGAAGGAGACAATCGATAACGTGAAAAGTGAAATGGCTACCATAGAATCCGAAATACGAGATCTCAAAACCAGCGATTTCGAAGGCGTTTTGATTGAGCATTCGTTAATTATGACGATGATCGATGGTAAAATTACGTCGATTATCTCCGGTACCTCTAATCAGTCATGTGATATTTGCAGAGCTAAACCGTCTGAGATGAATAACGTTAATATAATTAAAAGTAAAGAAGTAAACACAAATATGTACCGGTTCGGACTATCTACGTTGCATGCCTGGATTCGATGCATGGAATGCCTTCTCCATATTGCATACCGCATGGATTTTCAGCAGTGGTCGGCCAAAGGTAATAATAAAGAAATTATGACCGAGAAAAAAAAACAAATTCAAGATAATTTCAGGAAAGAAACTGGTTTATTGATCGACGTGGTAAAACAAGGTTCAGGAACCACGAACGATGGCAACACTGCAAGGCGCTTTTTCCAGAATCCCGAGCAAACTGCCTCTATTACCGGTCTCGATAAGGATTTAATTAATAGATTCGCGGTGATCCTTAAGGCCATCTCCTCGGGAGAAAAATTTTGCACTCAAAACTTTGAAATCTATGCTCAAGAAACAATTCAACTTTATATATCATTGTATAGCTGGTATCATATGCCAGCAAGTGTTCATAAACTTTTATTCCATGGATCTGAAATAATAAAGCATTTTAACGTAATTCCAATTGGCATACTCTCCGAAGAGGCATCAGAAGCAAGAAATAAAGATTTCAAGAAGTACAGGGAACACTACTCTCGAAAATGCGATCGCAAATCGACTAATCAAGACATTCTCAACAACTTGCTCGTATCGTCGGATCCATATTTGTCTAGTATGAAGCCAAAACTTCAAAAACAAAAGCAGCCCTTATCCAGTGAAGTGCGACATTTGCTAATTATAGACGATAAAAATAAGGAAAATATTGAATTTATTGATACCAGTATTATCTGTGTTCAATCGGATGTGGAGGATGATGATGATTCTGACGCTGAAGACGCTTTAGGTTGTTCCAGTGATGAAAATGAAAATTTGTAGAAATATTGAGTAAATAAATTGTAATAAAAATAGGAAGCTTTATGTACTTTAAAAATATTTATTTAAAAGTTATTAAGTATGTTTTATTTTAAGGTTTTTGTAAGATTGAAATAAGATTTTTTCTCAGAAATATGAAGTTTGAATTTCTTTTTGTTATGCACGATAAACATACTTCAGAAAATTACTTTTATTCTTGACCATAATTTTTATTGATGGTTGGTATTTTTACATTAAATAGGCTCCGTTAAAAGCCATGGGTATTTGGGTAATAATGTATTATTACTTTGAAAACTTTTATTATTACTTTTAATAATGTATTATTACTTTTCTCATCATTAATCACTATTCTTAATGTTGATGTTATTAATTTTATACTTTGAAGTAGGTTTATAATATACTTTGACGGGGGCAATTTTTTGCCTAATTATAATAAATTATAGTAAGTTTGATATATCGAAGTGTGCAGAGCCACCAAAATGACGAAATGAAAATACACAACGATATATATAACTTATAATAAGTTAATAATTCGGTAAGTTCCGTAAATACAAAAATATATGTAGTTAGTTAAATATGTAGTAATTTATATATGTTTAATTACTATCGCCAGATTAATTTGTAATATTTTATGCAAATATGCGCCGTCTGATTGATTGTATTTTGTGTGTAATAAACGTACCATTCCACTACAATAATTTTATTCAGATTAGACTACTCAACTTGAAGAATCATTATTAAGTAACCACAGGTCTAGTTATTTTAAGCATTTAAATAAAAAAAGTTACTAAATCTCCATTGTACAAACTATTGAAAAGGATTATAACACCTTAACAGAAAATCTCTGAGAACAAAAGGTTTTTCTAAATGCTGGTAAAATGTATTCACATATTCAGTTTTCCACATATCTCAATTTTTTTTACTAAAGAATTTTCAATGTGATATATCTAAAAAATAACAATTGAAACCGAAAATATGGAAGAGTAATACTAGTTACAAGAAAATGTTTTTTTTTAAAGTTCAAATTGCTATATCTCAGAAAATAAGACTTAAAATGGAAAATTTCTAAGAATAAAAGTAGTTTGTAATCATTAAGAGAATATATTAACATACTCACTTTTTACTATATTATAAATGTTTTTATAAGTGCTTATATCTCGGAAAATAATTTTTTTATCAAAAAATCTCACAGAATGAAAGTTGTTCGTAATTAATAGTAGAATCTATTTGCGTAGTCATTTCGCCCTATGTCCCGGTTTTTGCGGTATCGCCCCACTGTGCGACGCCCAGCATTTCCTCCACGGCTGGCCGTCAGCGGGTGTAGCGTGAGGCGCGATGTGCGGAAGCGCGGGCCGAGGTAAGGGTAAACCAGAAACAGACAAGTAATAAGTGTTTTCGCTAATTTCGCCAAAACTTATAATCAAAACGAGGTCGGTGTTTGAGATAAGCGAGCGAGCGCGATAACAACATACAACATTAGCAGTGAGAGCGCGCGCGCGCCCGCACGCGCCGCAATGAAAGTGCTCCGCTCACATTCCTCCTTGGAACCGTTTGACAAAGCTCTCCCATCTCGCGACAGACAGACCAACCGATCGAGTGAATATTTTGAATACATTCCCATTCGTGCGATTTTTTTTATTATTGGTCAGTAAGTTTTCCGATAGATACAGAGTATAGATAATGCTGTACCAGCTGTACTCTACTCATACAATAACATAGAGATTTGAACTCATAACGAAATTGATTATTATTTTTATACCCAAACATATGGCTAAGTACCTAAGTAATTATGTTGAGTTAGTAATAAAGTAGCTAAGCTTACTAATTACGCCAAAATGTGTTCACCAAACCACGGCCTAGGTACCTAACCTACACTAACATAATGCCGATGAACTTATCAGACGAATGTGTTAAGTGACTGTAACCTGGTACAGGTTAAAATACCATATATCCAATATTGTTTTAATTAAATGACCAAATGTACAAAAATACAATACAAATGTAGTTGATGTGTGAGAGATTAGTAATCGTGGGACAAGTGATAAGTGCGGCGGCAGCGCAGTGAAGTGAAGTGATGCGAGCGACTCAACTCGGACGCGCGGCGGGTGAGTGATGTGAGTGAGCGAGGCGCTGCTGGCGGCATGAAGGAGTCTGGGCCGCGGTGCGAGCACGTGGCGGACCGGCTGGTGCGGCTGTTCGGCTGGCGGCAGACGTACCCGGTGCAGAAGCTGCAGCGGAGCATCCTGCCGGGCCGCGCGGACGCCGCGGCGAGTGCGAGCCGCGCGCGCGCCGCCGGCGGCAGCAGCGGCAGCGGCAGCGGCAGCCGGGAGCACACACATTGTATATCGACCGCACGGAACTCTAAAAAGGTTAAAAATAATCACGTTTCTTGCATGGGGACCCCTTAATTTTTTTCTTTTTTCTTTAAGGTATCCGCCATAATAAATAAACACATATTCTGTCAGAATTTCAACCGCCTATCTATTAAGGTTCAAAAGATACGGCACGTTAAAGGACGGACGGACGGACAGACGGCGTAGATTTAGTAATAGGGTCGCGTACGGCACGGAACACTAACCAAATGACAATTTTTTTTTATGAAAATTGACACGTTATGTTACATCACCTACAACATTGGTGATGTCAGCCTGTACGGTACAACCGCACATGTTGCCTACACAGCAGGTCAACCTTCACCAGCAACAGTCGTGTTTTATTATATGCCGCTTAATAGATGTAGCAAACCATACACAGCCCATAACACTGGGTGAACTAGGTGCCGTGTCAGTGCGGAACTGGACGGTAAATACGAACTGTTTACATAGCCGTTTCGACCGACGTTTCATTCTGTACGGTGGTACCAACCCGGGCGGGTTAAACCCTACCACCTAGTAAGGTAAGAGGGGAAGGGATCTACTGTTTTACGTGGAATCCGAACCACAATTCGGACTGTCAAACGGGGAGAGTGTTTCCAGAATTTATCGATCCGAATTTCGTCATCGCTAAAATTACTAATCATCCGCGTGCTCGCATTATTATTATAACTAAAAATCGAATTTTCTATCCGTTTGGTTGCCACTATTACAAAAAAGAAGAAGAACTGACGAAAAGCTTCTGGAAAATTTTCAATGTGCACTTTAAAAAAATGTTTGCTACTCTAAACACGCATACGTGCCATCATCACCTACCATCTCTAATTACTCCTTTACTCATCCATCATCCAAAGACTGCATATTGCACAATCCTTGACAAATGCAGCAATTCATGGCAAAGTGATTTTTTTAAATATTAAATGATATGAAGTTATATGTATACACACCACACTGCATGAAGCAGGCCAGTCTCCCGTTCACGAGCACCAAACCGGGTAGAAGTAGGTAAAGCAGGTTCGGCTGGGCTAAGCGCCCACTACATTTTGTTCACTGCAATAACTAAGCTTACGTCAATAAACGTTCCTTAGACAAACATTTGTATGAATAAGAACGGAACTGTAACACTGTCTACAGAGATAAGATATATATTGAACAGAAAAGGGTGTAGTAATGTACTGTATGTACTCGTACGTGATAGTTACTTCGGAGTTTGGGTGGGGTCGGGCGGGCGACAAATGACAATCACCAACATCCTGAATATGTTGTAGTTGTGCGAGGTCAGGTTTACTGCCGTGCGCGTGCACGCGCGCGGAGTCGCGCCGCGCGCGGTGAGTGCGTCGCACGCACTGCTGCAATCTGGAATCTGCGAAGTAAAAAAAGGTATTAATCGGAAGACGGTAACAAGTCTTTTTTGCGCGGCTTCCGCGGGAGGCCGGCCGTAACTTTTTCCGCCCTATATAAAATAGGTCAGTCGCCGTGGCCGGCTGGCTGGCGGCGAAGAGTGGTCACTTTGCCCTCGCTAGGTTAGGGCGGTCGCAGTAACCGACTGCTGGATAGGGGCGAGCGGCATCGAAGCCGCTACTCCGCGGCCCCGAAGCCGATAGCGCGCGTTCCGCAGTCTCTCGACTGCTGCAGCTGCCTGTGTGGTGAAATTAGCGAAGAGTCGCGAATGTCCGTTGAAGCGCCTCCTTGCAAGTAAATAGAGTGCAAATGACCTGACGTAAAATAAATAAAAGAAAAAGAAAACAAAAAACTCAAAATAACCTAAAAAAAACAAAACAATTCTTGAGACTTGTTTTTTTCGATTATAAGTATTTATAAGTCAGAAAGTTAAAAAAAAATCTTTATACCCCGATATCTAGGAAACCGCTCATTTCCGACCCCCAGTTGATCTTGATGAAATTGATCCAAATAACCTCTAGTTAGTATAACCCCTTTCAAGGAATAGATCGAATTTCCACTCATATTAACGAAATATCAGTATTGAAATAAATAGAGTCTGCTCTACGTCTCTACCGCGCATCTTCGCCGCAACAGAGTGAGGTGCGTGCGTGCGTGCCTGCCTGGCGGCTCACTCGCCTGTATAGATACTCCGAGCGAGCGAGACACGTCATTCATTATAGAGCTGTCGTCAGCTCGACTCGCACGCAGTACACCGTACACCACACACATTCCTCGTAAATAGTGCTGAGCTGAGTCGTGCGTGCCGGCCGGTGTGTCATCCACCTTCATTAACCTTTACCTACCTTATCTGTGTATTATGTTATGTGTGTTGTCATTACCTACTTGTGATCCCAGCCAGCCAAACCACTTACAAATTATATATATTTTTTATTTCTATTCTTGTGATAGATAAACGAAATAATTGACTGCTCACGCGCGCGCGCTCTCACTGACGCGCGCATGCGCGGCGAGGCCGCAGCGTCGCGTCGTGTCGCCAACACCTCCCCCTTTTTTAAATATTGTAGGTAAATTTGCAATATTATTAGAAATTTTCAAATAACCGAGGGGCCGTTCACTGCTGGAATCATGATTTTCCACACTTTGAATCGATTCAGAATCAATAAGTTAGTGAAAGATTTTTAACATCATTTTGGGAATCAGCTTGAAATCTTGAAATCAGGGAGAAATCTTAGATATCGATTCAGAAATTTCAAAAACCGCGTTAATCTGTAAGAATCAGAAGAAACAATTGGAAATAGTTAGAAACTCTGTGAAACACTAATGTTTCGGTGTGCGCTCGAGCGAATCAGTCGGGATCAGCAGGAAACAGTCGGAAACAGCTTGGGATCAACACGTTAAAACTTGAATGAATGAATACGCAGTCTCGTAAACAGGCAAATGCAAAAATTGCCCCAACCTACTAAGAAGAAGAGCTATTATCCTATGTACACGACTATGGCTATCGTGTAATTTTTCCGTGAGACGAACACCGAACAGCAAGCGCGAGCCTTTTCTAGCATACGTGATTTTTCTATTTACGTCACTCTCGCTCTCGCGTGGCTCACTGGTCAAAAAACACGCATAGTTTGATTGAAATCATAATACCCAACACTGTTGATAAGAGGCATAAAATTTTATTGTTTTTTGTAATGTATGTAGGTATTATTAGAAAGTAAATTATGACTACGTAAATTTAAAAAGGTATTATTTATTGTATTTTCAGTGAGTTCTAGGGACACAAAATTATGAAAACGTTTTAATGTGTGCTAGATATTATCAGAACGTAATTTGACTGTAACTTAGTAAATTTTATAGAATGTTTCATTTTATTTAGAAAATAATTAGCGTGAATTTTAAAATAAACAAAATTAGGTTCTTAGGATTTGTAGTGAACTATATACTCGATAGCTGGCCTCAGGGAGCAAGTGAAACGTAAGGAACAGCTATTTGTCTCTTTCGCACCTGCTTAGTCTTAGCTGTGTATAACAGAGAGGCACATTTATACATTTGCGACACTGCCGCGAATGTTACACTGCGCTCCGTGCACGCGCCGCCGCCCGCGCCGCGGGATTCACTACAATCGATCCGGAACAACGATGAAACAGCGGGGAACAGACGGGAACAGGCGGAAACAACAGAATCAGCTTGTACTCGTGCAGCTCAGTGCGCGCAACAGCCAGGAACGTTCCCCGTGCGTTCTTTTGAGTTAGAATTTTATTAATTTGTTTCCTTACCGTCGGAATCAAACCGAATCATGCTTTCAAGTGTAGAATCACAAGAATCATGAGAAAATCGACGAAATAATTTATGCTCACATAGAATCGATTCTCAGTGAACGACCCCTCGCAAATAACAATATCAACAGCCTCGCATCCGTATTAGCTATTCATGCCTAATACCTCTGATTTATGTCTATATACGAGGGTGGATCCAAAACTTCTAAGCCCGACCATGAAATTTAAAGAAAAGTGCATCCAAATAAATTTATATTTTTCGACATAACCTCCATCAAGGTCATTGATGCACTTTTTCCACCTGACCGGCAACTTGTTTATACCTTCGAAAAAAAAAAAGATTCCAGAAGGTCGTCAAAATACTCATTTACTGTGGCTATCACCTCTCCTTTGGTCGAAAATTTCGAGCCACCTAAGTGTTTTTTTTTTATTTGGAAAAAGGGGGCTTGTCTTGATGGAAGAACACTTTCTTCCGCAGCAACCCCTGCCTTTTTTCTTTGATTCCTTCTCGAAGTCTTCGCAGAAGGTTGCAATAATATGTTGAATTTATAGTTTCGCCTTTTGGTAAATAATCCACGAAAATAATCCCCTTCGCATCCCAGAAAACTGAAGCCGTGACTTTGTTGGTCGACAAAACGACCTTAGTCTTCTTCGGAGTGGCTGAGCCAGATCTTTTCCACTGCTTCGATTTTTGTTTCGATTCAGGAATAATATGGTGGTGAACTCAGCTTTCATCCATGGTAACGTAACGGGACAAAAATCCTCGAGATTTACCTCAAAAAGTTCCAAACAATCGCGGGAAATAATTGTGAAGCGAACTCGTTTTTGTTCAGCTGAAAGCAATCTTGGGACCCAACGAGCAAAAACCTTATGGAACCCCAATTCTTCCGATATAATGTTTTGTACCCGGCCATAACTAATGCCTGTGATCTCAGCTATCTTATTGATAGTCAATCTTCGGTCACTCAGTATCAGATCAAATATTGTAGACGTCGATGGCCTTCCGCTCCTAAGGTCATCTTGAATCATCTCCCGACCCCAAAAAATATGGCTTGCAGTATCGGAACAAACATCGCACATTTATTACTGAAGAATCGTACTAACAAATGAGGGTAGATTTAAAAAAATGTCATGGTTCTTTCTATGTTAGAGCACGAACTTTTGGACCTATCCTCGTAGTTAATTTCTTAAGCCCGCCATGGACGATGGCGCCAATTGACTTCATTACAACTGGCGTGACGACAAATGGCGTGGTGCCAAAATATTAGCCCACGAACGATCGCTCCAAATTGTTGTCAGTCGTCTGATTAGGATTGCCATTCGTCCCGGTACACTGGGACTAGTCACCGGTTTAGAATCTCAGTTCCGGTCGTCCCGCCTGACCACAGCAAATGCCCCGGTCTGGAACCAGAAGCAGAAGCCAGTTAGTTTTATCCATACTAATATTCCAAAAAAATCTTCAAAGGGCTTAGTGTTTCATCTTATTTCCTAACACTCCTTACGGAGCGTTTCAGGCATTATAAGTCCGTAGATTTCATTCGCAGATGTTAATTATGTGTATACATAGACAACGAACGTTCATTGGAGACTTTTGGCTAACTATCTGTGAGTTTACAGAGCTGCGTGAATCGTTCTGAATCAGACAATTTTCTGTGGCCTATAATTTATTGGTTATGGACATTCAAAACCATTGCCTACCTAATTATCTAATAGAATTTATGCATAATCTAGGTTTTGATATAGTGTCCCGGTCAGTACCTGTGCACAGTGTCAAATATGACCATAAAATCGGACACGTCCTTTTTATTCCAGAAATTTATAGATTTAGTTATTTAAAATGCTAGAGTAAAACTCCCCCGCCTCTGCGACTTTTAGTTTAGGAGAAATAAATTTTTGAAAATTACACTTTTTTTGTTTCGAAAAAACGAAAAAAAAAATCTACAATTAAAACTAAGCTACTTATTTAAATTTCACTCAGCCTTATCAAAGACCCTTTCGAATATCCACATTTTAAAAGTTATTCGAGGCTGTGAAAGTTTACAGAAATCGAATTATATATTTTTTTATTTTTTTTTATTTTATTTTTTTTCTCCTAGATCCCGTAGTAGTAGGCGGAGATATTTATACCGAAAATAGTTCACTATTTCCTCTGTCCGTTAAAAAAAAACCGACGCCTAATTCCATGGGTTTAAGAAGTTATGCTCATTTTAGTGCAATTATCAAGTTTCGGGCAATAGGGTTGGCACTTTACAAAATTTTTTATTTTTCCGCAAAATGATGATATGGTCTCAGCAGTGGATGTATATGGACTGGCCAGTTAGTCAGTCAGTGTGTATGTGTTCACTGCTGGACATACGCCTCCCCAATTTTAAACATAGTAGCCGACATGAAATGAAGGGAAACACTGACATGGCATGCATACCTAGTTCTCTCGGTGTTATGGGCTGACATCACGGATGCTGTAGTGTAGGTGATTTAGCGAGCCGTGTCAGTTTCCATAAAAAAAAAACAAAAAAAAAAAACAAAAACAAAAACCAAAACAAGCTAATTATTATTAAAAGAAATCACGAAACAATACAATAAAATTAATCAAATGTCAAAAATAAATAAATAAAAAATGGGAAAATTTTTATTCATTCTAGTAACAACCCTAGCCAATAGCGAATAACTCCTGTAACTTCTTAATCCCATGGAATTAGGCGTCGATTTTTTTTTAACGGACAGAGGAAACAGTGAACTATTTTCGGTATAAATATCTCCGCCTACTACTATGGGATCTAGGAGAAAAAAAATAAAATAAAAAAAAATAAAAAATAAATATAATTCGATTTCTGTAAACTTTCACAGCCTCGAATAACTTTTCAAATGTGGATATTCGAAAGGGTCTTTGATAAGGCTGAGTGAAATTTAAATAAGTAGCTTAGTTTTAATTGTAGAATTATTTTTCGTTTTTCCGAAACTAAAAAAGTGTAATTTTCAAAAAATTCTTTCTCCTAAACTAAAAGTCGCAGAGGCGGGGGAGTTTTACTCTAGCATTTTAAATAACTAAATCTATTAATTTCTGGAATAAAAAGAACGTGTCCGATTTTAGGGTCATATTTGACACTGTGCTGTGCCTTTATGGCAACCCTACCCTAGGCGCACGCACGTGCAATCGTACCGCTCCGATCTACGAACTGAGCCGAAATGGATGTGAGTTCGCACATGCACGGGCGGACGGCGTGAAGCCATGGCATGACGCCACGATGGATTATGGTGCGCCCGGAAAATCCGTGGGTCGGCGTCACGCCAAATATTGGCTCACGGATTTGACACGCACGGTCAGTTTTTGGACTGACGTGGTTCCAACTGACGCGATGGCGCTATCGTCCATGGCTGGTTTTAGTATTTTGTGTCGTTGGATAGGAGGAATCTGTGCTCGGTGGGAGGAATATATAAACCATCACACCACATCAGACATCACACCAGTAAACAATAACCGCTTACCAGCGTTTCGCACATGCGCACAGCGCACACATTACTCGTATTCATTGCAGCGTAATGCAAATCGAGCCGAGACCTAGGTGTTTAGTCAGCATGTAATATAGGCTAACCGCACGCGGCGGCGGCCGACCAACACCGCACCGCACCGCCGGCCAACGCACCACGCACACACAGACAAACAAGCAAACCGCAGCGCGCGCACCCACCCAGTGTGTTTCGCCTCTGATAGCGCAGCGGACGCGGTCGACCACCGCGGTGTGACAGTCGCGTTTCGCGCTTCAACTAATCGCGAAAATGCAATGACGAGTGCTTGTTCAATTTAAGTGTTTTTTATCGTTTTCATTGCTTTATAGTAGTCTCGCGTCGCACGCATCTGAGGCGAGTAGTGCAGTGATTTTGCGGACCAGTCACTTGCGAGAAAGGTGCTTGCTTGTGCTTGCGTTGCGTTGACGTGTGCCAGTTTTTATGAGGACGACGCGCCGCCGCCACTCTAGCTTGGAAAATCGTAGTGGGATAACTTAGCTACGGATTCAATTACTTCGTAATCGCGGAATATAAGTCCTCGTGTTTCAGGCGAATTACACATTAGCAAAAAAGGAAGTTCCTCTTACCTTGGTGTGTTCATTTTAGCTGAGCTGAGATGTTTTGAGAACATAAGCCGTTCTGTGGTCCAGAGATTGCGTTGCACTCACTGCGCGTACGCCGCCGCCTCACCACCAGGCAAGCGGGCGGACAGTTATTCGGCGGCTGTATGGCCGCCTCGATAACTGTGTGGAAACAGTCGCTCATGTGCTCACCTTCATAAATATCGTCATATCAAATGTGACTGTGTGGTGCCAAGCCACCCATAAGGTGTCAACAACAACGCCCATAGACATACGGACGTGTCCGGGGGTTGCGAAAGCCATGCCGGTCTCGCAGGACATTCACGACTCTCTTAAAGGACCCGAGACTGCACTTGAGGAAATATATGGGCAGGGAGAGCGTTCCAGAGTTTACCGGTTCTGTAGGTGGAGGTAAGATCTGCAGAAGGGATTGGTTCGCATCCGCGGTAAGTCCAGCGTGTAGGGATGCAGTCCCTGTCCAGCCCGCGTGGTGCGAAGGTGGAAAGGGGATGACGGAAAATGCTAGAGAGAGGCAGGTGACAAACGACAGAGCCGGTGCCGGCCGGCAGACGGTGGTGGCTGGTTGCAACCGGTCAGCCGAATGAAGACAGCGAAGCCCCGCTGAGTGAGGCGCTGCGTGCCAGCTATGAGGCGGACGAACAGCTCGCCAAACATTTAGAAGACACCTGACACACAGGTTGTTGGAGTCGGGAAACACGCTCACCGGAAGACCGCTGCTCCATACTCTGGTGATACGACATTCGGGACACTATAGCAGCAGCTTGGGGCGCCGCCGCCGCCGCCGCGCCTCCCCCGCCGAGCGCCCGAGCTGTCCACATCTTTGGTACCCTGAAACCTACCTCCCTTTGCTTGTGAAATAAATACATACAAACAACGGTTTATAAAAAAAAATTAGGGTTTACGGGACCCTATCACTAAGTCTACGCCGTCTGTTCGCCCGTCTGTATGTCCTACCTTGTATCTTTTGGACCGTAATATAGGTAGCGAATTGAAATTTTTACATAATATGTGTTATTTATTATGGTGGATATAAAAAAAATTATAATAAAAAGAAAAACTAAAAAATTAAGGGGGTCCCCATAAAAGAAACGCGTTTTTACAAATATATATTTTTGTTATTGCTATATCGTAAAAACGGTAATACATATACAAGCGTCTAACGTGGTGTAATATACATGTTATCTGTCATCTGGTATTTGCGAAGGAAAAAAGGTATTAGTCGTAAGACTATCACACCGCAATCGGTCTTTTTTGCGCGGTAAACCGCGCGAGGCCTGCCGTCACTTTGTCCGCCCTATATATAAAAACCGTCTTCAAAAATGTATGAAATAAAAAAAAAATCAAACCCTAGAGTGGAAGGCGGTAATAATATAAAGAAGGCTACACAAATCACAAAGGATATCATCCACTCATGTTTTCTTTCATGCACCATTTATTCTTGCTTTAGCACCGCCTTCAACTCTAAGGTTCGATTTTTTTTTATTTTATACATTTTTGAAGGCGGTTTTACTATTTTTTTAAATAGGTTTTTATTTCACAGTTTTTTTAGTAATTTTTTCCTATTAATGTACTCGGCGGAATCGCTAGGCCTGCCTCGCTTTCCAATTGACCAAATTGAAATGGGACCACACGGGAAGCACCAGCTTTCAAATAAAAAAAGAATCATCAAAATCGGTTCACCCAGTCGAAAGTTCTGAGGTAACAAACATAAAACAAAATACAGTCGAATTGAGAACCTCCTCCTTTTTTTTGAAGTCGGTTAAAAATATTAATTAGATTTAGTAGCGGTCACTTTGTCCGCCCTAAGTTAGGGCGGTCGCCGTGACCGACTGCTGGCTAGGGGCGGGCGGCATCGAAGCCGCTCTGCTGCTGGCACGTTCTGCAGTCTCTCGACTGCTGCAGCTGCCTGTGGTGAACAGATATATTATAGTCAGCGAAATAGTGCACACTCTAACTAAAGTAAAACACCAAATAATAAAAACTGGCCAATGGAACAATCGGTGCGCGAGCCCGACTCGCACTTGACCGGTTTTTTTAATTGTAATGATTCTAATGATGCATCATATCATACATAATATGTCTATCAAACAAAAGTAACGCAATAACGTCCGTCACACCACCCACCACGCCCGCACGTCAGTACAGTGTACGTGTGCGCGTCGGTCGCCGCCTATATTGCGATAAAACAATAGCAGGTGATTCTGCACGACCAGAGCCGGCTGTGCTGTGCGGTCTGGCTGGTCAGTGGTCACACTCACTCATCTCTCCACTGAAACATATTGATTTCAGATTCAGATTCAGATATTTATTTCGCCATAAAGAACACACAACAATAACAATATTTCATTGAGACATATGCATATTCAATATGGTTCGTCATCATTTTTTGTGATGTCCCGTTCAGTAGTGCAATCTATAAGGAAGAACCGGGTAAGAAACCTTACAGAGCTTTTTTTAAATATAACTTACATACTAAGTTTTCATTATGTTAAATATAACATACTATATCTTAGCAAAAAATTAAAAATACTAAGTCAAAAATATACCCATTAAAAAAGATAATAAAATACAAAACAAAGAACATAGGGTTCAGTCAAGTTATTAATAAAATTTGTGTTTATGCATATAAACAATTTGAATTATCAAAGTCAGCAGGATTTTTATTTACAGTATGAAAAAAAATCACTTAACTTATAAAATGGATTGTCTAAGAGAAATATTTTCAGTTGACTCTGGAACACATTGTCACTATTTATTGATTTTATTGTATCAGGAACATTTTCGTACAATTTGGGTCCAATCACGTCAGGGTCTTTTTCAGCCATCGCCGATTTATGCGCAACAGATTTTAAACGCTCTGAGTTACGTGTGTTATAATTATGACTTGCGCCATTTGACTCAAAAGAATTCATGTTTTTGCGTACATATACCACTACTTCATATATACAGGGTGTCCCAGAAACCGACGATAATCCTTTAACAAGAGATAGGGCTGCTAATTACCTCTCAAGATATCTAATTTTAGGTTTAGTAAAAATGGCTTAGTTTTTGAGATATTGTCATTTTTGTAAAAATCCAAAATTTTCTCCCTCAGTTCATTTTTTTAAATGCCACAAGTACAAATGTAAGATTTTCTTAAATCTAGTTTTTGTCAAATATTCCTGAAAAGTAAGGCTTTCACACGGTATAATTTATTTTTTCATGTTTAATCCTGTTTAGCTGAAAAACTAAACAGGACTTAAGAGCCACATGTTAAAAAAATTTCAGCCTCACCCTTGAGTTTGGCCCTTCGCGGTGAAAAAAAAAATTACTGCACTAAAGTGGCATTATGCAACAAAAATACGCCCATCTAATGTAGTTTTTAAAATGGTATATCACTTACCGATTTGCCCAATAATTTATGAGATATTGTTATTTAACTGTAAAAGGACCTCGGAATTTGATAACTGTTCTACCAAGTACGAATTGGAATAAAATAAACACTTGAAGTAAATTGGTCTTTAGTAACCTGTTAAAGCAGATGTACCGTGTGGGGCCGGTATTTTAAAAGAATAGCCCCACTGCATCTCTCCTCGTGTATGTCGTAAAAGGCGACTAAGGGATATGACTCCCTTCTTATATTACTAGGTGGTAGGGTTTAACCCGCCCGGGTTGATACCACCGCACTGAATGAAAGGTCGTTCGACACGGCTATGTAAATAGTTTGTGTTTTCCGTCCAGTTCAGTGTAGCCGGCACGACCGAAGGGAAGCACTGACGTGGCACCAAGTTCACCCGGTGTTATGGGCTGACATCACGGATGTTGTAGGTGATGTAGCTAACCGTGTCAGTTTCCATAAAAAAAAAAAAGATGTTCAAATTGTTTACAACCTGCACAAATGCTAGCTCGACATCTTCTCACAAATGCCCGGTTGATACGTCGAGCAAGTACTCGATGCAAGTGCAGATACGTCCACCTATGCTATATAAATAGTTTGTGTTTTCCGTTCAGTTGACTATAGTCGGCACGACCGAAGGGAAGCACTGACGTGGCACCAAGTTCACCCGGTGTTATGGGCTGACATCACGGATGTTGTAGGTGATGTAGCCAACCATGTCAGTTGACATAAAAAAAACCTGAGCTACTGCCGTTATTCTTTCTTTGAGCTCGATCAAGTTTTCCACCGGTTTCCCGTAAACTTTTTCTTTTAAATAGCCCCAATAATAAAAATCTAATCTAGGATTTAAATCCGGTGATCTAGACGTCCGATCCATCTGTGGGGATATGCTTTGTCTAAAAAATTACGCACTTCCCTAGCGTAATGGGCTGGGCAGCCATCATTTTGCAACCACCTCCGCATGGCCAATGGTACATCTTCTCAAAGGCCCTGAAGCTACTGTTGCAGAAACTCACGATAATTCGCCCATTTAAAGTCTCTACAATACAACGGACGTCTTGTGGCCTCCTAGCCACTTGCATCCCCACAGATAGACCGGACCTACTTTAACAGGTTAATAAAGACCAATTACTTCAAGTGTTTATTTTATTCCAATTCGTAGTTGGTAGAACAGTTATAAAATTCTGAGGTCTTTTTGCAGTTAAATAATAATATCTCATAAATTATAAGGCAAATCGGTAAGTGATGTACCATTTTAAAAACTACATTAGATGGGCGTATTTTTGTTGCATAATGCCACTTTAGTGTAGTAATTTTTTTTTTCACCGCGAATGGCCAAACGCAAGGGATGAGGCTGAAAATTTTTTAACATGTGGCTCTTAATTTGTTTTTCAGCGAAACAGGATTAAACATGAAAAAATAAATTATACCGTGTGAAAGCCTTACTTTTCAGGAATATTTGACAAAAACTAGATTTAAGAAAATCTTACATTTGTACTTGTGGCATTTAAAAAAATGAACTGAGGGAGAAAATTTTGGATTTTTACAAATATGACAATATCTCAAAAACTAAGCCATTTTTACTAAACCTAAAACTAGATATTCTGAGAGGTAATTAGCAGCCCTATCTCCTGTTAAAGGATTATCGTCGGTTTCTGGGACACCCTGTATATAGAGAGCACACAGTTAATATACCAAAGGATTTGAAAAAGTCTCTACAAGATGTTGTTCGCGGTACACTGGCTAATACCCTTATCGCTCGTTTTTGCAGTATTAGCACTCTTTCAGCATCGGTTGAGTTACCCCACAGGATTACACAATACGACAGTAATAATGAGTGTACGTACGCATAGTAGGACTGTCTCAAAGCATTGCATTATGTATTTATCCTTACTGTGAAAATTTCAACCGGTTACCTATTACACGGTTCAAAATATACATCCCTTTAGGCAGCAGGACAGACAGACGGCGTAGGCTTAGTAATAATAGGGTTCCGTACGGATATGTACGATAGTCGGTACCGTGTGGGGCCGGTACTTTAAAAGAATAGCCCCACTGCATCTCTCCCCGTGTATGTCGTAAAAGGCGACTAAGGGATATGGCTCCCTTCTTATATTACTAGGTGGTAGGGTTCAACCCGCCTGGGTTGGTACCACCGCATGATTGAAACGTCGGTCGAAACGGCTATGTAAATAGTTTGTGTTTTCCGTCCAGTTCAGTGTAGCCGGCACGACCGAAGGGAAGCACTGACGTGGCACCAAGTTAACCCGGTATAATGAGCTGACAGCACGGATGTTGTAGGTGGTGTAGCCAACCGTGTCAGTATCCATAAAAAAAAAAATGGACGAGATTTAATTAGTTTAAATAGTTTGTAATTATAATCTGTCAAATGTATTAAATATGAGGACAGTATTCAAATAAAACTATACTAACATATATTTCATTCAATTATTCATAACGACCTTCACGATGTCTGTCCTTCATAGACGGCTGGCTAGCTAGCTAGACCGAGCGGTGACACTGCTTACCAACTATATAACCGCGACATTTTTGAATACAATACCTACATACAACACAACACAATGGTCGCGGATCTGTTGACTGTTCGATCGAATATTCCGCTCCACCGATTTAGTCACAAGGTCTTTATTTACCTAATCGTACGTAAACCTCCTATTTCGTTCGTGTCGGGCGAGACGAGAAGGCCAAAGTGATTTTGAAGTTCGTGGATACTCTCGTAAGTTGTGAGTTTTGCCCAAGAATGCTCGTACAATCATTCAGTGTTTTGGACGTTGAGAGAGATGTAAAATTTTTTTGGGAATCCGGTATGAGTGGGACCAGATCACACGCTCCGACCATCCAATATCACCTCCGAGATAGGTGGCGTACCGGATACTTCCCTTTGTAATGCTGGCTATACTGGACTAGGGTAGAGGAGAGCACAGTCGATTCTGCTATGCGGCCATCTTACGTCCAGTACGTTTGCACCGGAGGGAGGAACCAACCCAGATGCCTACATTAGGTGGCAAGGGTCTAGGTACCCACAAATTGTATACCGGTTCCGAACCGTTGACGCAGCAGGTGAGAAACTCATTGGTGCACGTCGATCGGCCCGAGGATAGGCCGGACTTGAAGCTAGGACCTTGAGAATTAAGAGTTCCTCAGTGGTTCAACGCCAAGACCCACTATCCGCCGCGTGCGAGGATGTGAGACGCAAAGTGTCGGATGGGTGTGGTGCGACTGTGAGATGCGCGTGGCTTGAGCGATTGTGTCATTGCAGTCACGTGTCTCGCACGGTTTCGCCAAAATTACGCTCGCAAATTGCAGCACAAAATACACATCACATGTGCGTGAATACTAAATAAAGGTGCAACTCCACTGAATATCTCCCTCGTGCATATATCTCCCTCCCGCCACGCGCGTGCGTATCGTGCTTGCTGCGTGCCGGAGTCTACATTATGTTTACCATTTTGAATTTATTTATGTGGAATCCCTCGGTTAGGCCAGAGTTTGACGCACGGATTGTGAATTGGTAGAAATAACTCGGCAATCGCGATACCTACATATACGATTCTAAATACCTATCTACCATCTTATCGTACACTTCATTGCCCATTGGATTGTGTCAGCAGATGTCGATAGGTACTGTTGTATTGAAGAGTACGTCCAGCGTTAGTTAGTTTTGCTCGCGTGCTCCGTCAGTGGAGGTGCGCGCCAACGCTCACCCGCTTCTGGTTGGCGGCGCGCGGCGGCGCGGAGTGCAGAGTCTGTTTGGGATGCTGCGAACAGAAGCGACAGACAAGGCCGCTCGGTCGGTGGGCCATATTGAACTCATTGCAAGGTCGCAATCGCAGCGGCGACCGCTCCGCCGCGCCGCCGCTCGATTTCACTGAGAACAGCATACTTTATATTAATTAAATGAAATTATTAAAAGGAACTGGCAGCATGACATGCTGCCCATCGTGTAGCAACTCTATATTCTACTAAACCTCGTGTGAGCATCCCATGTCTCGCGTCGGCGGCGGCGCGGCGGCGACGGCGGCGTGGAGGCGGAGAGCCAGACGCTGCCGCCGCCGCCTCGCGTCCTCGAAGCTCTTCGGACTGAATTATTTCGTCTTGAGTTCTATGAAACACTCACGCTCTGCTAGTTTGCCTCCGTAGTGATGCACATCGCGGGGGTGTCTCGCGCTAGAGTGGCGGGCGATGCGTCGGCGCCGCCGGACGGCCCGGCTACCGGAGTGAGTGCGTGTAGGTAGATAGATGAGTGCGATGGTGGTGCGCGCAGGCGAAGCGGCGGCGGAGGAGTCGCCGGCGCCGCTCGCCCCGCCTCGCTGGAAGAAGTTGGCCAAGCTCGCAGCCACCGCGGAGCGCTCCAGCGCCCAGGTGCGACTCTGTGTTCCTGTTGTGTGCACTGTGTGTGCACCCCGGAGTCCCGACGGACCTCGCCAGTTCACCGTTCTATTCTTGAAGTTAAGCATACCGGATGCAGTTGGACTTTGACCAGCCTTTTGCAGGTTGACCGTTTAACCGTAGAGGATGCCCGCCGAATTGATACCACCACATCGGCGTCGCCGATGTTAATCGTTCTGTATGAGCTATTGAAGTTATTAATAGGATAGTCTAAAGAGCTATCCTATGTATTTTATATCATATCTATCCTAATAGGTTGAGGATGAGGTATTCATAGGATAATCCTGTGAATAGCTCATCCACCTCGAATGGCAATTGGCTGGCCGCCTCACCCGACGAGCCGACGCGACGACGAGACGACGACCATCGTCGGAGTAAACTGATGCCACACCACTGGACTGGCTGGCTGGCTGGCGGCCGTGGACACGGGGCAACGGAGTGTGGGAAGGCGTCAGAGGAAAGCGGTCGTTACCTACCGCTGAAGGCCGGTAGGAGTGGAGAGGCGTATGTCCGGCTGTGGACGCATACACGCTGACTATCCAACTGACCTATCCTGCCTGACGCGGAATACAACGGTTCTAGTACAGACTCAGCTCGCCGCGCCGCACAGTGGGTCGAGAATGCTATATAAGGGACATAGCGATTTTTTTTACAAATTTCATTTTTTAACAACACCCATCGATAGGCCTCGTCATTCTGATGAATAGTTGTCATTAAACATTTTCGTCTAAAACTGATAGTTTGCCAGGAAAAAAATATTTTCAAATTTTGATGTATGGAATTAGACATAAAACGCTCCGTTTCGGCCAAGTCTTGACAGGTCTTGCTTTAAAACTATTTAAGCATTGTTCTGTGGTTTATTGACTATAATCCTACACTATCAGCGCGCGCCCAATGTTGCCCGTTCACGAGTTATGTGGATCCTAAAAATCAATTAAAAATGTAAGTAAAAATATTTTTTTTTATTTCTAGAATCATAGGGCATTAATAGATTTAATCTAAATAATTGTTTTATATAAAAGTACTAACAAATAGATAAAGTTCTTAATTTTAAAACATTAGTTTATCGGAAAGATACATCAAAATCTAATAAAAAAATTATAAAAGTGTTTATTAATCAGAGAAAGTTACATATATTAAAGATGTTTTTACATAGAATGCATGACGCATGACAAATAGTACCTATACTCAGATGTATCTACACTGTACCCGCTAGTTCGAGCTATTTGATGAACACTGTCGCCTAAACTGGCCCTAAAACTGTTTCATAGGCGACATTGTTTGGTCAAACCACTGGTGATTACATTTGGGTACTTAACTTTGATGTTATATTTAAATTTTTTAAACCTATAGTTATATATACATACTTATTCTAATTTATCTGTGCGCGGTGAGTGAGAGAGACTCATTAGTGCAGTGTGTGCGTTAAATGTGTGAGTGCATTGCAAGACAACCCACACGATGAAGCCTTAATCGAAAGTTTCCACGTTATTTTGCAGACAGTGGCTTCAAAAGAGCGAGTGGATCTTCCAAAATTCTGGAAATTTGGTGAAGATACAGCAACTTTGCATATCCAGTTATATCCGTGGTACTACATGCCTCTAGCGTACATAAGTTGCTTGTGCATGAAACGGATATAATAGAACATTTAGAACTTTACCAATCGAGAAACTGTCGGAAGAAGCATCGGAGGTTAGAAATAAGGATTTCCGTAAATATAGAGGGAACCATTCCAGAAAAGTAAGGAGGACAGCGACAAATGAAGATATCTTGCATAATCGTCTCATGTCATCCGATCCAAAACTTATTTCTCTAAGGCCAAGAATGGCCAAACAACGGAGAATGGAAGTCTCGCCAAGAGCAATCGAGCTTTTGGTATCTCTTACCCGCCCGATTTAGAATTTATTTATATAAATGATTGATTAATATTTTTTTGTTATATTGTATAAGCTGTAGTTGTTACTTGCATAATCTTCTCAAGTCATCCGATCTAAAACTTACTTCTCTAAGACCAAGAATGGCCAAACAACGGAGAATGGATCTCTCACCAAGAGCAATCATAAATAAATAAATTCGTAATACATTCGAAGACGAGAAGAAGAGTGGACGAAGGTACTATGTAACATTTTTTTAGAAATGCATTTTTTACCGTAGATGAAGGTGTTATGTGCCTAGTAATCAAGTGGCACTGACAGAAAATCCGAAATCACGACGGAAATAGGAGTTATTCAAGGTGTTATGATCATAAAACACCTTATTCCAGTTTGATCATCTCCAAAGATCATCTCCTAAATTGAATTTTTTGTGCATGATGAAAGAGCTATGTGTACAAAACACCTTCATCCACATGAACGCATGATTTTGTATTAATGCATGGTTTTGTACGCTTTTCATGTTCATACAAAGTAAACTTAGTCAGTTAGTTATCAGGTATAGAAAAAAATCTATTCAAAAGTCAAAACTTTGACGTCATTTTTCTCAGCTTTTTGTTTTTGTTACATAGCACCTTTGTCACCTGATGTCTTCTCTAACTCGGGCGGGTAAGAGACACCAAAAGCTCGATTGCCCCTGGTGAGAAATCCATTCTCCGTTGTTTGGCCATTCTTGGCCTTAGAGAAGTAAGTTTTGGATCGGATGGCATGAGAAGATTATGCAAGATATCTTCATTTGTCGCTGTCCTACTTACTTTTCTGGAATGGTTCCCTCTATATTTACGGAAATACTTATTTCTAGCCTCCGGTGCTTCTTCCGACAGTTTCTCGATTGGTAAAAGTTCAAAATGTTCTATTATATCCGTTCCATGCACAAGCAACTTATGTACGCTAGAGCCTAGATAGAGGGCATGTAGTACCACGGATATAACTGGATATACAAAGTTGCTGTATCTTCACAAAATTTCCAGAATTTTGGAAGATCCACTCGCTCTCTTGAAGCCGCTGTCCGCAAAATAACGTGGAACCTTTCGATTAAGGCGTCATCGTGTGGGTTGTCTTGCAATGCACTCACACATTTAACGCACACACTGCACTAATGAGTCTCTCTCACTCACCGTGCACAGATAAATTAGAATAAGTATGTATATATAACTATAGGTTTAAAAATTTTTAATATAAGATCAGAGTTAAGTACTCAAATGTAATCACCAGTGGTTTGACCAAACAATGTCGCCTATGAAACAGTCTTAGGGCCAGTTTAGGCGACAGTGTCCATCAAATAGCTAGAACTAGCGGGTACAGTGTAGATACATCTGAGTATAGGTACTATTTGTCATGCGTCATGCATTCTATGTACAAAACATCTTTAATATTATGTAACTGTGTCTGATTAATAAACACTTTTATAATTTTTTTATTAGATTTTGATGTATCTTTACGATAAAATAATGTTTTAAAATTAAGAACTTTATCTATTTGTTAGTACTTTTATATAAAACAATTATTTAGATTAAATCTATTAATGCCCTATGATTCTAGAAATTTAAAAAATTTTTTTTACTTACATTTTTAATTGATTTTTAGGATCCACATAACTCGTGAACGGGCAACATTGGGCGCGCGCTCATAGTGTAGGATTATAGTCAATAAACCACAGAACAATGCTTAAATAGTTTTAAAGCAAGACCTGTCAAGACTTGGCCGAAACGGAGCGTTTTATGTCTAATTCCATACATCAAAATTTTAAAATATTTTTTTCCTGGCAAACTATCACATTTAGACGAAAATGTTTAATGACAACTATTCATCAGAATCATGAGACCTATCGATCGGTGTTGTTAAAAAATGAAATTTGTAAAAAAAATCCCTATGTCCCTTATATAGCAGTCTCGACCCACTGTGCGCCGTGACCGTTGACTCCAGTCTGTTCTCAGGATTGTATTGTTCTTTTTTTCACTAATTAAGTCTGATACGCATCTGTTTTCTTTGTAACGCTGTATTCGTTTCATTGTGTTGAAAATTGTCATCGCCGCTTCTATCTCTCGCGTCGGCTAACTAGAGCGGTGTGAAGGTTGACGCAACATACGCTACCTGCGCGCGTCGCTTGTGTCCAACCAAATACTAAAATACCGTATTATTTTCATTGTGTATATTTTACATTTTTAAATGTTAATATAGACACGTCCCCCGTGTATTGTGTTGTGGTTCAGGTATTCGGGGTAACGACTGGAAGTACCTATTATAATACTAATCACAAGAATAATACCGGATAACGAAGAGGTAACCTTGTGACGTAGCTTGCAAAATGTTGTGAACATGCGGCATTTCCATTCCATGGAAGTACAAAAACACGCGAGTACAAACTTTACTGCGATACAAAGTCAGCTTGCGCGCCCAAAAGCGTCCGTGTGTTGCGATTTGCTCTCTTTCCGAATTCCTAAGCCCCGCGCGCGCAGCTGCAACAGCGTGTAGTGGGGTAAGCTGTTGCACACCGGCAGATGTAAAGGCCTTACACACTGGCTGTTTTCCCTCGGGAAAATTGTCGCTCGCGGTACAGCGCGTAGTAAGCAAGTTGACCAAGTTGGCCAATGCCGTGACCATTTTAACCTGTCCATGCATTCATCCCCAGCACCTCCAATTTTCCCGAGAGAAAACAGCCAGCGTGTAGGGGGTTTTAGAGTGCGCGCATTTTAACAAATATTTAGCAGTAAACTGAAGGACTGTAACCTGAAGTGCCGCCTGCGAGAATCCAGCGAGCGCCGCTCACTAAGTACTTGTGTGTATAAGGTGTGATTGTGTTGTTGCAGGGTGCTGAGTCATGGGTGGAGGTGCGCGCGCTGCGAGCCAGCTCCGGCGGCATCCTCGACCCGGACGACCGCGTGCGCGACGTGGCCGACGACCGCGAGACCCTGGCGGCCGAGTGCGCGGGCGCAGCCCCTGCGCCGCATGCCGCGCCCGCGCCGCGCGTGCCGCCCCCGCCGCCGCGCCACCACGGCGGCGACGGCGCTAGCGGCTCCTCCGTCGGCACCGCCAGCCCCGACATCTTCCGGGTACGTACCGCCGCCGCCAGCCTGTTCCGCCTCCCTCCCTCCCTCCACGCACACACATCATCAAGCAGCCGCCGTGCCGCTACCTTCATGCACAGAGTTGGCCACGAGTTAGATAGAGGTGTGAACTGTGGACATCTATGCGCGCTCTCGTTGGCTCTATATGGGCGATGAGCGGCCGCAGGAGCTGTGGCGCTGTGTGCTCATTGCTGTTTATTTAAAATGCGAAGATGTCTCTTCTTTCTCCGCTATTCGGTCGCGTCGCGTCGTCGTCGGAACGAAAGTCTCCTCTGAGCAAAATTGTTGGTAGTCTATGGTATCCGAAACAGTATTAAAAAAATACTTCAATCAAAATCAGCTTATGAGCTCCTTTGACTGGAAGGCTGGAAAGCATTTTCGATGGCATGTTTTTTCAGGAGTGATTTATGAGAAAAGCGCATCTGGTCCTATAGATCAGTGCATTGCAGCATAAACTTCGCGCAAATCACTCGCCAGTCGCGCCACCACCACCGCATTGCGTCCGCCGCCGCGCCGGTCCGCCTCCCCGCACTAGCGCCGCAGGGATCCGTCCGACCACTCACACGTTCATTTAGTTAGTTGCTCGTGAGCAACAACTGCAATCAAATTAATTAACGGCGACTGCGTGCAATAACAATGTTATGCATATACATACATACATACGTAGTAGGCGAGGTAGTAGGTGTGCACTTTTGCAACGCTGCTACAACACACTATGCTACAACAAACACAAACCGACACCTGCTTACCGGCTTACCGACCGTGTGAAAGTGCCCCCATCGCGTGCTGCTATCAGCGCCAACATTTCGAGAATCAAATGGAAACTTGAGATCGAAATAAAAATAGCTGTCATTTTGTTACAATTTTGTACTTGTAAAGTATAGCCATTCCAGCTGGAAGTGTCTATTCATAGGTATTCTTGATTTATACAAAAACGACTTGCGCCGGCCGCCGCCTCAACATTAGGTTAGGGTAAATTTTTTTTAAACCATCAAAGTGGCCTGTTTTTACATTTATATACACGTTCATTTACCTGCGAATGGCACTGTCCCGCCTAGTAGGTCTATTCGCAGGAAATCAAATAGGACACTCCGAGTTCTTAGTAAATAATCTCTGTTTGGCGTACCTACGAATAGCCCTGTCCATTCCAGCGTAATACACTTCAGTGGTATGTAGCCAACTCTAAAGTCGCGAACATAGAGAAAGGAACGAAAGCTATTGGCTAATGTATTATTATGCGTACCCGTGGACGTACAACATACATTAGAATAAAATATCCTCGGTAGTAAGTAGCTCAGTGGACAGTGGCGCGGTAAGTACCACAGAGTTTCTATAAAACCCCCGACCCATAAAAAGTAAAAAATTATTACCGTTTACTTCGGTCGGAGGACCGCTAAGTAAATACCCAGCTCTGAATTGTTATATTTAATTTTTATTTTTTAAGTCTCGGGCGTTTTTAAAATTTGTAATTTAACTTTTATTTCAAGCTTTTTTAAAAAACACATCCAAATCGGTCCACCCTGTTTATACCAGCGTGGTTATATTCTCTTTGATACCAGCTTTCTAATAAAAACCAAATAAAAACACGATGCTACATCGTGCTGTAAAACTAACGTCAAACTAACTTCACTTCAGTAAGAATCTCACTGAAGTGAAGTTAGTTTGACAGATTGTCTCGTCCTATTGTTATTTGAATGCACTTTATCCATCTATGCATGCGTAGTACAAAATATTATTGTCTCTGCTCTGACTATATTTAGGCAATATGACATAAATATTCTTTGGTGGCGGATGAACAAGTTTGTTTGCCACGTCGTCGTCGTCTTAAATAAAAAGTATATATTTTTGAGATTCTCGCAATACGAGAAGAAAACAACATACATTATAAGTACAACAAAAAAGGCTGTATACTGTATACATACTTTGATTAGTTTTGCCCACGTTTTGCCGGTCCCGAAAAGGGACGAATAAATTAAAACAAAAAACTATGTAGGCAATGAATTGACAGGACAACAGAATAAAAAAAAATTCATTGACAGCTGTCAGAGGAAAACTTTCCCGCGCGCGCGCGAGCTCCTGTCAAAGACAAAAGTTTTCAAGTTTCGACTTGTTTGTTCACATTTTCCGGCATCGAATCAGTTTCCAACAAGATCGTTCGTTCGAGTCATGAATACAGTAGGACGAAAAAGGTTTTCCCTCGACATTAGCCGGTACTTTATGGAGATGGGCGCGTGTTTGTGTTGTGAAGTGGCGTCGGGGTTGTGCGGTGAGCGGTCGGTCGCGCCCGTGGTGGTGATGGTGCGTTGTGTCATTCTATCGAAAACGTATTAATCTTATTAGTTGCTAAGTATTGGATTGACTTTACTCTTCTTGAACTTGGATGCATCAGTAAACCTACATATGTTTATATATATTCTGCTCGTAGATAACTGAGGAAAAGAACCCAGAAAAACAATCTCCTTGCTTGACTGAATTATAATAATATAACTAATCGCAAGAATTTTCTGTAGTATCTTAGGCATTTTCTGCCAGTCTACCTTTCTGGCAAAGAAAATTAATCGACTTACCAAATGCTTGCCAAGGCTTCTTATTTTTTTCCATAATGGTGTGTATGATATATATGTGAGTGTATATTGTGGCTATTACTGGTGCTGGTGTGAGATAGGAATGTGAGGTGGGAAAGTGACTGCACGTTAGGCGGCTAATGGGATATTGTGCCACCACCACGCACCGCGCACCGCCCCGGTGTGGCACTGCGCGCTCCGACCGCTATCTAATCCCATTATATTACTTACTTGTGAACTTACTCTACCAATGAACTTGTAACTTTTAGAAAAAAAAATCAAAATTGCAGTACTTACTTACCTTAGTTAGGTAGTTGTAAACATTTTATTGCGATAGAACATTTTTTATTTGAAAATGTCTAGAATTACATTCTGTGTGCTGCGACGATTGCTCCAAGTAGATGAACAAAGTAAACTGCTCTGAATGTATGGACTATACTATTATATATAACACATATTGATTGTCGATGTGCGAGCGCGAGCACAGTAGCGACATCTAGCGAACGCGCGCGGTGCGCATCAGTAGGCACTGTAAATTTCTGAAGTCTAATTTGGAAAGCCTTATCAGAGGTCTGGATGGCCCAGTCGTTAAAGCCTTGGACATTTAATTCAAAGGTGGTGGGTTTGAGACCCCCACTTCAGATATTCCGGTACGGCCTAGAATGTTTTGTGGTAATTTTAGGATGCTTGTAGATGTCTCTACACGGGTGTCACTCGTTCAGTGCAGGCAGAGTATAACTTGATGCATTGGAGCTTGTATGCGCGGCGCGGCAGGTCTCTTTGTATGTGTGTATGTATGTATGAATGTGGGGGTGTGTCGGTGTGCAGGAGGGTAGCGGGAGGCGCGGCGGCGGCGGCGCGGCGGCGGAGGAGCACGGCGTGGAGGTGGCGGCGGGCGCGGGGGAGGAGGGGGGCGCGGGGCTGCAGGTGCGCCGCGGCAGCGAGCCCTCCCTCCACCAGGACACGCTGCCAGCGCACCCGCCGGTCGGTACCACACTCTGTACATACACCACCACCCACCACACCACTCCGCCCGCTACCACAACACCTCACTTTTAGTAAATGACCAAAAAGTGTCAAGTCAAACTCTCCGATGTATTGGAAAAAATTTATCAGGGTCCAAAGTTTAAAGTACTCCACCAAAAGATCTTTCGCCCGGTTTCTCCGCGCGTAGTTCTTTTCCAGTACATCTGAGACCCGCCATCGGCAGTCTACTATTTAAACTAGACTAAACTTCTAGTATTTTAAAGACGGGCAGAGACCTTCTCCGTCGAAGACCCTTTCGAATGAGCAACAAAATGAAAATATACTTGCAATTTTTGGGTCCCCATATAACATTTTCCTAATTGCACTGTACTGTATTACCAATGTTCTTCGAGAAGATTGGGCGAGCGAGACCAGTTGGCCTAGAAGCAAACTAGATGTGCCGCCACCAACTGGGGGCACATCATCGCAGCAAGCGAATATATTATTAATGCAAACAACAAATTTTTTTTACATACAGTATATAAAAAATTAAATTAAATTAAAAAAATAAAACTAATTAAATTAAATTAACCTTATAATATAAACAACAACTAATTATATTGATATCTAAATGAACTTGTATTTAAAATTTTCTTTAACTTTTGAAATGTTGGTTAAAAAATTGTTAGATAAGTATTTAGCACAGACTAAAAACTAAAACTGTCACTGACATTTTGGTTTAATTAAATTTTTAATTATTTTAATTATATATATATTTTTTGGTATGTTATGGGGGTCTGTATCATAGAGGTCAGAGCACACGCTCGGACCGGTCAATGTCATCTCGGGGGGTGCCATACCAGGGGGAGACTTCCCTTTGTATTGCTGGCTGTATTGGAGTGGAGAGTGGAGGGGAGAACACAGCAAATATAGTGATTGGTAAGGTTGTTATGTTGTGATAAGCGGTGTAACTGTTGCAGCTGAACGAGCACACGAAGCGGTGGTCGGCGGCGGTGGTGTGCCGCGAGGACTCGCGCCACCACCCCCCGCCCCCGCCCGCCGCCCCCGCGCACGCCCCCGCCCCCGCCGACCCGCTACACTTCCAGCGACACACCAACAGGCTCTCCATGCAGTTCTCCGCGCCGGGGTAACACACATCCCTCCGCTCCTTTTTTCATAGAAAGCGCGACATGCGGCCCGAGCGACCCGTGACGAAGCCCATCGACATTTGGACGCATGCGTGTGTTCTGAATGCCATGCCGTAGAAGACTTTTAAGAAAACGTCAATTTAAACTGTATTGCCAGTATGTTTCTTACCTATTAACCGTAATAATGTATTGCTCAACCATGCTGGCTGCAGGTGTTGGATGACCTCATCACGCGATGGCTTCATCGAACACATCCGGGCTCATTGCAAGTAGGAGAAGGATTCAATCTAGCACGAAACCAGAGCCAGTCTTGCTCTCTTGCAGCGAGCTAGACGTTCCGGCTCGCTTGTCCAACCCTCGTCAGCTAGTCTGCGTTGACTAGGACGCGGGTCAGAACTAGTCCCGTGCTCGGCCTCGCTCTCTCTACCCATACAAACTCTGTGGGAAGCTTCCAGTGCGGCCCGCGAAGCTCTCTCCGTGCAGGAGCTCTAGCCGTGTGCAGTTCGCTCAAATCTTAATATAGGTGTATGTGTTAGCGGCGGGTGGCCGAGTGGTTTGGGCATCGGCTTCTCATGTGGGAGGTCCTCGGTTCGAATCCAGACGGCGTGCACCAATGAGTTTTTTCTGACGAAAAAATTTACGTGCATACCTACTCCTGCTGCTTCACCGTTCGGAACCGGTGTAAAACTGTAGGTCCCTTCCCTTGCCCCTTATTAGGTGGTAGGCTCAAATTGTAGCTGACTGGGTTGATACCACCGTACTGGATGTAAGATGGCCGCATAGCAGCCTCGGTTGTGTTCTCCTCTAGTCCAGTATAGCCAGCAATCCAGGGAAGTCTCCGGTATGGCACTTACCTTCTCGGAGGTGATATTGGCTGGTCGGAGCATGCGCTTTGGCCTCTCCAACTCAGCCACCCACACCCGATTAAATAAAAAAAAATATGTGTAACGAGGCAAAGCCGCTACACAGACACCGTGCTGGAATGTTGTATTGATGCTGTGTAGCAACACGTGGGTTGTATGTAACGTGCAGGAGCGGGGTGTGGCTCGACGCGGCGGAGAGAGCGCAGAGCATGAGCACCAAAAGCCTGCCGCGCGACTCGAGGAAGGAACCGCTCGGCCAGGACACCGCGCCCGCTGCGCCCCCAGACACCCACGCACACAGGTGTGTCTTCAACTATTTGTTTTTTACACGATTCCACTGCGGCCGCAACCGCAATAAGCCGACCACCACGTTCAGCAAAGTATTCGGACAAGACAACTATCGAGCATCGAGTGCGGCACGAAGACCCACCTGCTGCATTATTGTTTGTAACTGGGAACTTGTGTGCCGCTGACCACGCTGACGCCGTCAGTCGGTTTGTGCAAACTCATCAAGACGTGGGTACATAGTTGTGACACATCAACATCCTATATTAACGGGTACATTTTACAATAGCTGAATCGCCTTTCACATCTACTTTTGATGTCATTACATTATTTGCTTTCGTTGAAGTGCTTGGAATAGAGCCTTTTGACCATGGGTACATCTACTCCTTCTCAGTAATTTCTATAGCCTTACCTCATATACAACACAATCAACATTAATCAATCACAAATTGTATTTGATATAAATTGTTCTTCCATGTAATTTGATAACTTAAGCAGCTTAACGAACACTTGTAGCGATAGTGTATGCACAGATAGTATGCATGCATTCTCCCAAAAGTATAACGTCGAAATCGCCCCTGCGAGTTGCCAGTTCTTTTTCGTTTCACTTCTTAGACAGGTTGCAATCTTAATTCATCATTCGTATGGTACGAGTTACACTACACTTGAATTTGTCATACTTTGTTTTTACAATCCCGTTCCCTTACACCCACATTGCATTGGAGGAGGCAAACTCAAATGGGATAGACAAGAATAGCATGTACCGCGTTTGTAACTGCCATCGCAGACTTTAGCCATTATTTCTCAGAAGTCAGCTCAGTGGTGCGATCGGTCAACTGTCGTACTTGGGTCGTACTGTGAGTACTTGGTTGGGTGACTGTTCGACTGTTGGAGGCTGACCATGGTTCGGTTTCCACATAAAACTGTAGGTTCCTTCCCTTCTTCCATTACAAGGTAGTTAGTAGGGTTCAACCCGCCCGAGTTGGTACCCTCGCACTGTATGAAAGGTCGGTCGAAACAGCTATGTAAGTAGTTGGTGTTCTCCGTCCAGTTCAGTATGGCCGGCCTGACATTGCAGCTAGTTCACCAAGGTGTTATGGGCTGACATAAAAAAATCTGTAGATTATGTACACAATTGGCTACAGTTTCCATAAAAACAAATGTGTGGGCGGGTGCAGAGTGGAGGACACGCTGCGCTGGGTGTCCGGAGTGAACGGCTCGGCGGAGGTGGGTGTGTGTGCGGGCGCCACGCCGGCCCCTCGGGGCGGCGCCGCCGGTCAGCTGCTGTCGGTGGCGCTGGTGAAGGGCGAGCGCGGCCTCGGCTTCACCATCACCACCCGCGACAACCCCACCGGCGGCCACGCGCCCATCTACATCAAGAATATACTGCCCAAGGTATGCTCTCCCTGTCTCTATACCTGCCGATAGTGTGTCCTCTCGACGGGTGCCAGGAGGAGGTTACCTCATGGCAATATAGTCGCCACATTGGGTGAAGAGTTTTATAGATTCACAATATGTGGAGTGTAGCTTGCAGGGGCTTCACCGGGCGCCATTCATATCCGGGTCCACTGGCAGTAGGAGTCAGTCGAGGACAGGAGTAGCGGGTCGCCACCTGGCTTTTCAGCGCGCTTGACATTTAGCATCAAGCCCTCATCATATAAAAAAAACTATATAAAAATACACAGGTGATAGTGGTGAGATGCGGTGTTTATAGACATGTTATTTGACGGCGGCAGGGCGCGGCGGTGACGGACGGGCGGCTGCGCGCGGGCGACCGGCTGGTGTCGGTGAACGGCGCGGGGGTGTCGGGGCTGGCGCAGCAGCAGGTGGTGTCGGTGCTGCGCAACACGCCCACCGACTCCACCGTCACCCTCCTCGTGGAGCGCCAGCGCCCGCACAACACCCAGGTACGCACCCTCACCCTCACATACACAACTACAGTGCTATACAACTCTAAGGTTACAACGGGGCGCCCAACAATATTTAGAGAGTTTGCACGTCAGACTGTCCAATGCTTATATGAGAAACATCGCCGTCGCCGAGCTCCGCGAGTAGCGGAGGGGACGGCGCGCGCTCTGATTGGGTGGTATCGGGCGGTATCGCGCTCTGATTGGTTGGTAACGAATGGAATTTGTACGTTTATACAAACATCGTGTTACGCTGGCGCGGGGAAGGTCCGATGTCCTTACCTATTCAAATGTTCTTGGGTGCGCTTTATGCCGTCGCCTATAGAGGAATTGACTTTCTTTTCGCCTTAAATACATATTGGTCGCCATTCATTATGGTTTGTGGGATAAAGAGTTGCGCCTTTGCAAATCATATTTCAGTATCAGAAAGCAGGCTTGTGTTGTCAATGGCAATAAATCAAGAGGTAGAATCGATTTCTACAGGAGTTCCTCAAGGCTCCATGCTGGGACCAATGCTCTTTTTTATTTATGTTAAGAATGGTCAATAAAGAATAAACAATAATGGATGGCGTTAGTTGAGCTTGTGCACATTGTGTTAAATAACATGCACCACGTGAGCCAGGCATGACCGCCACGGCCGCCTTGGCTGTAATTCTTTGGTCACTCAATTTATTTCCTTTTTTTTTAAAGTGAGCCTCATAACAAATGTTTCTTAAATGTGGAAGACCATAGAAGAGGCAAGCTCTTGAAATAGTGCATCAGTTTATGCTCCTTGCCTTGTGTCGTAGTGTACGCTCATATATGTGTAAGTAAAAAATTCGAGCATCAATAGATTTGTCCTAATATCACAAAACAAATTTATCACATAAGTTATCTAATAATAATATTAATCTCCCTCAGCCCGTTCGACGACGTCGCCAAATTGTTAGGTTGTGTTGCGCATTTATTAAACCATTCAAACTTGTGCAATTTGTTAGATATAGGAAAAAAAGTGTGTATGGAGTTTGTTGACCGCAGAGGGTGGAGCCTCAGCAGAGCCCCGCCAAGTACACGGAGAAGGCGGTCGGCTCGCCGGGCAGCGTGGCGCTCATGAACCAGCTCAACCTGAAGGGCGGAGAGAACGGGCGCGTCTCGGGCGTCGTGAGCGCGCTCAACCACGCCGCCGGCCGGCTCGACGAGAGCCTCGGCCACGGCGCGCCCGACGCCGCCTCGCACACCTCCAGCACCGCGGTGAGTCACAACGTGTACACACACGCTGCCGCACCCACGGTGGGGGTGAGCAGACAATCAATTGCCTGAATGCTGGTAAATTACCGGGCAAACATCCTCAAAAACCCGAGGACACTCCAAGAGGCCTGCAAGGACGTCGGCAGCCTGCAGGACTTCTGGAAGGAGCTGGGCTGGATGGAGTAGCGGCCGGCGTGATACGCACAACGGGTCCAAGAAGAGCGACCTACATGCGGAAAATGCCCATCAAGAAGAAGAAGCTGGTAAATTACAACACAACACCGACCACCATGTTAGCAAAGTATTCGGACAAGATAACTATCACGAAGCAATTAACACGACTGGATGACTCGGTGAAAGTGACAAGTGAGTTGTGGGTAGCCTGTCGCCCTTTAGCACATCTTTTTTTTTTATGTGATACGTGTGTCTGAGTCGGAGGGGCCAAGGCACATGCTCCGACCAGCCAAAATCACCACCGAGAAGGTAGGTGCTATATCGGCGACTTCCCTGGTTTGCAGGCTAACTGGACTAGAGGAGAACACAACCGAGGCTGCTATGCGGCCATCTTACATCCAGTACGGTGGTAGCAACCCAGTCGGCTACAATTTGAGCCTACCACCTAGTAGGCACTGTCACAATCTTGTGCCATAGTAGATTTTGACGACATGCACTGAAAAAGATGCAGTGGGACTATTCTTGGTTAAGTGCGTATACGTAGCAGGCAGGTGACGAACACAGGGCAGCGTGGCCCGGGTAGACCGCCCCCGGCTGGGTGCTAGTGTGTTGGTGTGTGTGCAGGCGGCGGCGGCGGCGGCGCGCGGCCGGCTGGTGGTGCGGCTGGAGGTGCCGGTGCACGACTCTGAGAAGGCGGGGCTCGGCATCAGCGTGAAGGGCAAGGTGACGGTGGGCGCCGACCCCCAGGACCTCGGCATCTTCATCAAGTCCGTGCTGCACGGCGGCGCCGCCTCGCGCGACGGCAGGTCACCACCACACTCCACCCGTCTCACCTTACATACTATCTGTACAAATATTTTAGACGCACGGCAATTGTACGTCATGTCTTCAACACATGTATTAGTTAGTGCACCAGCATAGATTTTGTAGTACCACTAGATGGCGTTACATATTTTTTTAATTCACGAAGATTGTTAGGCGACCCGTTCGGCAACTAATCCAACAGCGAGCGCGTTACTAAAGCAACGCACTCACACCTGTGTGCAGCGTAGACATCAGCGCCGGCTAGGCCGGCAGGAAGTACTAATCATTATTAGTTCAAACTCAAATCCGTTAAAACATGGTCCACATGCCAATACATTATCCTCATGTTTATTGAAGTATAAGTTTAGTTAGTAAGTAAATGGTTTAAGGTTGATTTGATTATACATTTCATTATTATTATACCTGTTTTATACGTTAGCTTCATCCATTTGATTTGAGTCAATTCTTCGATACCCGATATATAGAAATATTCCCTATCAGAAAGGTCCTCCCATTCGTCTTCGCTGTATTCGCCCACATGTATCATCATCAATTATCTTTCTTTAACTCTTGTGATCTCTTGTCCGTCTCGGTAATGTTTTGTAGGTACACGGTTTCTGTGCCGCGGAGGGGGTTGTAAACTAATATAATGCACTCTCAATCCATATTATCACATATCACAATTGTCACGTGCCTAAAATATTTGAACGTTCAGTTACATACACTCACTCGTCTCACTCGTGCGCGCCGCACACACACTCTAACTGAATAAAACAGATCACAACCAGTTCACAAACAATAGATTTGAACAGTGGAGCCAACTTCCAGAGGACATTATCTATAAAAACAATATAAATCTATTTATGTGATGTGTATCCAGTGTAATCCAGTGATAAGTCTGTCTTAGTGCACTGCTGCATTTCACGTTTCTTTTTATTATGTACTTACTGTTGTTCTTTCGATTGTCTGCAATAATGAGTTTCTATTCTATTTAAACAATAGTTCGAACTCAAGTGAACAAAACCAAAAAGGTGAAAAAATACATTCACAAAACTTTATTACAGCAACATAGTCACATCCCCGAAGAATATTATTTTGCAGTTTGAAATATGTGCTAGAGAGCTATTTGTTGCCTAGTACACCCGTCATGTAGTTCATTTCATCTTGGTGGACTAGTGCTTCCCGTTGGTGAGATAACTGTACTATTGCACGTGTTACGTGCGAGTATGTGCTACCGGTGCTGCCAGCAGGTGTGGGAGTGTAGAGTGTGTACGGTTGCAGGCTGCACACCAACGACCAGCTGCTGAGCGTGAACGGTGTGTCGCTGGTGGGGCAGAGCAACGCGGAGGCGATGGAGAGCTTGCGCCGCGCGCTCGTGCACTCGCGCGGCAACCTCACCGGCAACATCTCCCTCACCATCGCGCGCCGCACAGGGCCAGGTCTGCACCGCACCACTTACTACACACCCACCCACCCGCTAGCTAGCTACCGTCACTACCGGCCAGCCTGTCGCCCCCACACCACCGCACGCCTTAAGTGTTATTGTTTTTAGAGTTTCCAATCAGTTGTTGTTGTTTATAGGGTTGGCTCCGTATTCGCAAAACAAGTCCCTCTTGGTCGCGGACCTACATGCAAGACCACTAGATATCCAGTTACCCTGGCCGCTCAGGTGTCGCCGGGACGAAATCGTCACGACAAAATAGGCCGACTTTGGGCATTAAGTTAAACATTCTTTGAATGTCTCATTTCATTATACTTCTTAAACCTTGCAGTTCACACTCATTAAATATGGTTACACCCCTTGGCTTCCTTGGCATGCCATTTTCGCCATTGCCAAAGGTGAAAACACATACACGGTGAACAAAAAACCTGTCGAACACCCGAAGGCAGGAAGTACAGTTTCAGATACTGACTCGGATAGGCTAGTTTTTTTTCGAAATTTATATGAAAATATGCCGTTTTTCAAATTATTCCTAAGTATCAAGATGTCTTTAAATAACTAAATTATGTCTGCATGCCATCATAATCATAACAGTGATGTGAAGTTAAACCCTATTACCATATGTCTTAAGCATGTGATATCAGTTTTCTAGGTACCTACCTAGGTAATATTCTAAAACTTATTAGGTATACAATATATAATAGTTTGTTGGATACTAACAGACCTCAAAGCACGTACCGACTTCATTTTCAGTACAGAAGACAAAAACAATATTTTACAAAGAATTTCACTAAAGACATAAGAACACGCTCTCTGCCTTCACTTCATTCAATGCTGCCTCAAGATAATTTATGACACTGGCGGCGAGGCGGCGGCGGGCGCTTTGTGTCGCGCGCGCGCCGCCGCCGCGCCTCCTAGAGAATTTTGTATTAGAAGTAAAAGGTTGTGATACTAATAAAATTTTTTTATTGCAAAATTTTGTCCGAATTAAAAAAAAAACTAGACTATCCGATTCAGTATCTGAAACTGTACTTCTTGCCTTCGGGTGTTCCACAGGTTTTTTGTTCACCGTGTATTTGTAGGACTTTCTATGACTTGTAATATACAACATTATTATAAGTAAATGATTTGATTTTGATTTGATTTGATTTGATTTTGTAACCATTAAAACCAGGCTGAATTTGCTATGGATGTTCATATTTTTTTTTTTTCCAAAAAATTTTTTTTCTGCTTTCGTCACGAATATTTGCGACATCTTATGGAGATTTGTGCGTGCCGGCGCCGACACCTGAGCAGCTCATTAGCCAACCTGTCCTCCAAGAAGGACGCAAGAGGATGTATTGGGTAACTCTGTGAGGTCATGTATAATAATTTTAAAGAGATAAATAAGACTGCTGCTGCCCTCCGGACCGGCACAAGAATAAATGAAGGGAACTGATGTGTGCAGAGAGCATGGACAGCGTGGCGCGGTGGAAGGACGACACGCCGCCCACCGACTCGTCCGCGGACACCGTCCTCTACTCCAGCTCCGCGGAGCGCGACGCCAACTTCAACCACCAGCCCAAGTGCGACAACCAAAGGTTTATTTCATTTTATTCTTCTTTCTGACTGTGTCTATTTAACATTACTTGTTCACTCGTGCGACTGGTGCGGATGGCTCATTTGGTTTAACATTATTACGCTCTAAATAAACTCCGACTCACATTCTATACAACTGTGGACCACTGTTCCACAAAGATTCAGATTCAGATATTTATTTCGCCATAAAGAACACACAACAATAACAATATTTCATTGAGACATATGCATATTCAGTATGGTTCGTCATCATTTTTTATCATGTCCCGTTCAGTAGTGCAATCTATAAGGAAGAACCGGGTAAGAAACCTTACAGAGCTTTTTTTAAATATAACTTACATACTAAGTTTTCATTATGTTAAATATAACATACTATATCTAAGCAAAAGAAGTGTACGGCTGTGATGGATGACACATCATAATGCATCCAAATTCTGCGCTTCTCATAGAAGGGAGGAATTGAGGGAGAAACAGTGACAGTGGAGCCAGATACACGCACCCCGCTACCAGTTAATGATAATAAAACGAGTGTTTTATGTTTGTACTAGTATGAATTTCCAAAAACACTGATAAAACTGACTTTCATTTATAAACAGTAGCCTAAACACCAATTTCCATATTTCTAACTTATAAAATGACGAACTTCAATACAAATTTTAATCCCCTTTTTAACCCCCTTAGGGGATGGATTTTAAAAATCCTTTCTTAGTGCTCACCTATGTTATTTAAAGAACTCCTATGCAAAATTTCACGCTTTGACCCACCGGTTTAGCCTGTGCTTTGTCAGCCAGTCAGTTAGTGTTAAGAATTGTATTAAGTAGATGTTAGTACTAAGCGTGTATCCATTTTATATGTCTTCATTAGATAGATGAAAGCCGAAAATAAAGAGAAAAAATATGTCTTGACCAGAATTCGAACCTGGACCTCTGGCAAATGCCAATTTCGCCACCGGGTCGATGATGTACTCTCTCCTAATTTCGTACAGTTGCATCTTGTGACCAAGTTCCTGAGTTCAGTCAACTTGCACAATTCAATATGAAATCTTATGCTGTCGTCACCAAAGTTGTATTTGGCATCGGACACATTTTGTCATTATTTTCGGCTTTGCATCTCTCTAATGAAGAAATAAAACAAGTTGTGGTGCGTGGTGACAGAGGGAGCGGCAAGCGGCACACGTCCGTCGTGACGATAGACAACAGCGGGAGCCGCGTGAGCAACCAGTCGGACGACAGCAAGGGGTGCGCGGAGCGGGTGGCGGAGGGCGAGGGCAAGCGCGACAGCTTCGAGTGGGGCCGGCTCGACGGCTGGAACCCGGTGATCGACCGGCTGACGGGCCTGCGCAACGACAGCTACTACATCGCGACGCAGGGCGAGCCCGCGCGCCCGCCGCACGCGCACCCGCACCCGCGCCTCCCGCCCGCGCACAACGTCATCATCGAGGAGGACTACTCGCCCGCGACCGCGACCAAGTCTGTACCTACTCACTACTACAACACTATGGTCCGTTGTACGTTGACTACCAGGTGGTGTTGGTGAAAACGTCACTGGAAGCCTCCTACAGAATATGAATAGGTAGAGAGAGGGAGGTCGAGAGCGGGACTGGTGTTTCCCCGCGTCCTAGTCAACGCAGACTAGCTGACGAGGGCTTGAAGCGAGCCGAAACGTGAAGCATGCGCGGGAAATTTAGAGTGGCCACTCGCTAGTCCCGGCCTCGATTAATACCCTCCTCTACTGCCAATGGGCCCGGATATGTTCGGTGAAGCCATCGCAAACTTAGATCCACACCTTCCTTCCAGCCACCGGAGATGTTTCATGAAGTGAAGCACCCTTCTTTCCACAAGTAAATAATTTCCTTGGCTAATTTCATCTGTCTATCGGTTCTTAGCACTATTCAATCTATGATGGGTCATTTACACATGTAAGTGTGGTGTCGTGTGTTGTTGCAGGGCGGGTGCGGGCGCGGGCGGCGGGGTGTACGAGTCGGGGAGCGAGTGCGGGGGCGGGGAGGCGTTCTCGCGCGACGCGGTGGGCCGCCGCTCCATGTCGGAGAAGCGGCACGCGGCCGTGGACGCCCGCACCACCGGCACCTACAAGAAGATCAAGGAACAGAAGGCCATTAACGGTACACTTGCATTTCTCTCTGAATAGCTTTGAGATTGATCTGCGTAGCTCTGTAGGTGTCTTCCCTCGCCCCTTGCTAGCAGCCTGCGTTGCTGCACTGCAGCATACTGGCGACAGATGAAATATGGTCTCTGCTGTCTTCTCATTTAGTCCCGGAGGTACAGCCATCGAATCAAAGGGAAGTATCGAATATAGCACCTTCTGTAAAGGTGATATTGTCTAGTTGGAGCGTGTGCTCTGGCCCCTCTGGCTCGGCCTACCGCATAGGATTGCATAAGACAATGCGAGTGTTGGGTGTTGCAGCGCTGGGCGCGGTGGGGCCCACGCTGGGCATGCGCAAGTCCTCGTCGCTGGAGTCGCTGCAGACGGCGGTGCTGGAGCAGCGGCGCCACCCCCACCACCAGCACCACCAGCACCAGCCGCGTCAGTACAACTACACACTACTCACTCTTACTCTCTACGTAAACACTGTATATACATTCGAACTGGGTGGCTGTGCTCGAGGTCTGAGCCTCAAGCAATGTACATACACACCCCACGAGGTGCCAGTCCGGCTTGAAGGCGGACTAATGTCGCTGAGGAAAGGCTGTAAACCTGCAATTTGAAAATTCGTGTATTGATGTAATACTGAAAGATACTACAATACAATTCACTTTATTTGTAAGTAAAATAACAAAGTTACATTATAATGCAATTTGTCTTGAACTTACATCGTCAAAACAATTTATACAGTTAAATACACTTCATTAATTTAGATTTTACATTTATATATTTATAATTAAATTCATCACATTTACATACATTATATAATTTGGTTTCATTACACACTTGTAAATTTTAATTAGGTTAATATATTCCCCCAGAAGCCCATTCCACACCTTTGCAGTCAGACACAAGAACGATTTAGAGAATTGTGCAGGCCCAAGAACTCTTCTGTCGACTACAAAGGAGTGTTCCGCGAGAGTATGGCGGGCAGACTCAATGATCCAATGGTCCGTCCGTGCTTTAGAGGTTGGAGGTTCTTTGTGAGTACGGAGTCGCCGAGTACTCGGACTGTTTCGTAGAGGCCCATGTAATACCACTTGGGTGAACTGTGATTGGTAAAAATTTGTATCTGGTCATTTTGTTGAACTGTCCCCTCTCTAATTAGTTGCAGCAGCGCTCACTGCGGCTATCAGAGCCAAAATGTCAACAATCAAATAGGCACAACATGTATCTGTGTAAAGCAACTCTGGGTGTAATGGTATAATGTGATGTGTATGTTGTGTGGTATTGCAGCGCTGAAGCACTGGCTGACGGACGAGGCGCCGGCGGTCGGGGTCGGGGGTGCGGGCGGCGGCGGCGGCGCCGGAGCGGAGAGGATGGTGCGCGGCAGCCCACTGCAGTCCTCCCTCTCGCACAAGAAGCCCTCCCTACTCAAATCCCTCTCTTCAATGCTTAGGTGTTTAGTTTTTTTTACTTATATCCCATAACAGAACTAATGCTTGTAAGTTGTAGCCCTCTCCCTAAATAATAAATATACACATAACAACAAAAATACTGCTCGACACGCTATACCCAGCACCCGAACACTATGAATGTGTATACGCCAGGGATTCAAGTGCTGGTTGAAAGGAGGTATCGACATCACAAATTACCATTTAAAATACCGGTTAAGAGTATTTAACCGTTAAATTCTTGGTATCAATATTTATTGTGCAAATGAGGGGGCGGGGGGGGGGGGGGGGGGGGGTGAAATAACATTACTAGATTACAGATACCACAAACTATTGGTATTTGGCTTATACCATGGTTGGAATTCACGGTCACTTTGGCCGACGTTTCGGACCGATGCGTGCAGTCCATCTTCAGGGCGAGTGCCTGGCTGCGGTCGGGCCCGCGCTTGTTCTGTCAACCGCGGGCCCGACCGCAGCACTCGCAACATTTAACATTTTGCATTTTACCAGTTCGATTATCACAGTGAAGAAGAACTGCTGGCAAGAAACTTCGCTGGATATTTTTTTTGTACGTCCACTTCATCATCATCATCATCATCAGCCTGTATCGGTCCACTGCTGGACATAGGCCTCTCCCAAGGCACGCCACCACACGCGGTCTTCCGCTCTTCTCATCCATCCACTCCCGGCTACCTTTTTTAGGTCATCTGTCCACCTAGCCGGGGGGCGTCCCACGCTACGTTTGCTTGTACGTGGCCTCCATTCGAGCACCCGTCTACCCCATCGGTTGTCGTCCACTTAGTCTACATTTACAAAAATGTTTGCCACTGCCTAAATAGTACGAGTCATCACTATTTCTAAAAATGTATCACAACTAAACATTGTATTTCTTCTTCAGGTTCGGCAATAAAGCTAAAAAGCCAGAAGAAATATACGGTCGCACCGGCCCCGGGCGCGCCTCGGAGAAGTCACTCTCGCGAGACGCACTAGAGAGGAGCCACGCGCACGCCGAGCGAACACTCTCCGAGAGGGGCCAGTCGGACCGCGGACATTCGGAACGGGGACATCCGGAACGAGGACATTCGGAATGGGGTCTTTCTGAACGGGGACTTTCGGAACGGGGACATTCGGAACGAGGACATTCGGAACGGGGACTTTCGGAACGGGGACATTCGGAACGAGGACATCCGGAACGAGGACATTCGGAACGGGGACTTTCGGAACGGGGACATTCGGAGCGGGGCCAGTCAGAAAGGACATACGCTGAGAGGGAGCACGAGAGGAGGCAATCGGAGCGGAGACAGGCAGAGAGGGGTCACGAGAGGCTAGCGGGGGAGGCGAGGGTGCCTGAACATTCCAACCGCAGGTGAGATGCAGCGTGATGCATGATGCATACATGATTTTATTGATTTTTAAGTTTTATTTTTTGGTGTAGGGCTTTTACCCAACATTTGGCGATTTCAGCTTCATCCTGCCTTTTAAGCCTTCGAGCGTCGGCGCCCGGCACAGCTCAAGTGCCCTGATCATCAGGACTTTTGATGTCAGCGATTCGCATGCGTAAAAGCTACGAAAATAATTTTTTTCTCAAAAAATTATTTTTTTATATTTTCACGAACAGCTAACCTTCTGAATAGAGCTGATTTGAATTTCCCGCCAAGTTTAAATTATCTGACATTTCGTGCAAATTTTATGGACAATGAAGATGGCGGTTGATGAACAGCTGTTGGCAAAGTAGGGCTCCATAGGAGTGAGAAAGAGGCTTCTAATTCAGTGTAGTAAGGGAGATAGAGATGGCACTATAGACTGGAAAGTTCTATATAATGTGAGGGAAGAGGTCGTACTATGGAGTATTGAGAAAGCACTAAGTTCTGGAAAGTACGTGTGTTGTTTGTTTACGTTTAACTGTCAGATTCGAGAATTTTCATGGCTTATCTAGAAAGCATTATGAGTGGTTGTAATTTTGCACGAAAGGGGAGTTCCTTCTTGGAATATGATAAGAAAGGTTCTCTTGAACTGCAATAAGGGCGACGGTTGAGATAGTTTTCTTTGGAATACGATACAAGTGATTTGAAGTGTGTACAAGCTACACAGTGAACAGGTTGTAGTGGTGTGACACTGAGTGATTAAAGTGTGTTTTGCCACGCTTTTTACGAATACGTTCATAAGTCGTCGAGTGGCGTTTAATTTTCTATCTGGCACCTTAAAAGTTAGTTCCTACAAAGCTATATATAACTTGTATTGCACTGACCTTTGTTCAGATTCCAAATAATGAGTTGTATATTGCACTTCACTAAAGTGAAGTTATGTTTTGTTTAGATTTTTCTGCTTAGATTGGTCCCTAGCCTAAGAGAACTGGATTCTTTTATTAAATTGGCAAAAAAGTTAATTAGATCAAGTAAAATCTTCGTTTAGAACTAAAATTGAGGCTTATGTCTATAGTCAAAGAGGGTCGTATTTCAATGGCGAACGTCGGCAGTGCCGCTGGCAAGGCATACTTGCTGACTATTATGTAAATATCCTATCGCCCTATAGCACAACATCTTGCTCTTTTCAGTACGGAACCCTAAATAGGTTTTAAATGTTTGGTTAGCATGTTTGTAATTGAATGAGGACGGCGACAGGAGCGGCGCAGGCGCAGGGCGCGGGGACGAGGGCGGCGCGGCGCACGCGCACCCGGCGCCCCCCTATCGGCTGCCGCCCGCCCGCACCGCGCCCGCAGCGCACACACTCTCGCAGGTACCTACCTACCTCTCCATCTACCCACCCGCACACTACATTTACTAACCTTCTGCCGCCACCAGTGAACAAATGTTCTCATAGAAAGTGATGCATGTGAAAGTGTAGACAGTCCGTTCTCTGCCACATTTTGTTTTGTTTTCGTTGGCCATGGAGGATGCACGAAAATAAATGGGACCTGGGTCCACCCACCGATGAGCTATGTCAAGTCGGTCAGCGTTTATGGATCCACTGCTGGACATACGGCTCTCCAAATTGTCTCTGGTCCTCCCGGCCTTCAGCAGTACGTAATCACTGATTGGCTCCGACATACATCATCCCACTTAGCGTTGATCTCTTTTAAATGTATTTTGTTACTGTAGAGACTCAGGTTGGAACGTCATGGGGAAGAAGTTATTTACGGAAAATTATCTGCTATTTGTTTTTATTTCACCCGAAATGGGTGACTGTGCTCGAGGTCGGAACTTGTAGGCGGACTCAGGTTGTAAGGGAAAGACTATTAGCGATTTAAATATGAGAAAGTTGAGGAGTATAGAACTAAAAAAGTAGGGATAGTCCTAAAGAATGTAAGGAAGTATATTGTGCGGTGTCGGCGGCAGGTGATGGAGGGCGCGTGGGGCGCCAGCGGCCACTACGTCAACTACGAGGAGATACAACACAACCTCAAGTAAGTAGCTACACACTACATGCATACCACACGCTTACTGCCCACACCAAAAATTTCAAACATAGTGCCGGAAAAAACATTACTCATTATTTAAAAAGCACACGCGAGCGCCACGTGTCGCGCGTGACTCGTTACCAAATCGCAATTCACTCCAGTCCCAAAAATCCTCCAGTGTAGATGTTAACACGTCGTCCCTCCCATGCTAAAACGACGAATGTGCAATTTTGGCGAAAATGACCTTTTGATGTAGTTTCATAAATTTTTATCAAATCTTTGCAATGCCAAAGTCGCGAATCTCTAAATTATCTGGACTCAGAGATATTTTGTTGTGAAAATAATAACGAATGTGACTTTTTTCGATTTTACTGTGCCAAAGACACTAATGTTTATTATTCGTGAAATAATTTGTATGATAATTTAGAATAATTTAGAAGTTCTTGAATTTTAGCCATGCCATAATCACGAATTTGTAACATTGGTTATTTTAGCACAAAACTTTGACAACTATTATCTCAGAATGATCTTTTTGCACATTCGTCGTTTTAGAATGGGACAACATCATAAAGAGTTTAAAATGTAGTGTGGTGTGAGGAGCGGTGTGGAATAATGTGTAGTGTGTGGTGCAGCGCGCGGCGCGAGAAGCTGAGTGAGGTGCAGATCGGGCAGATGCGGCGCACCGTGCACGCGCAGCGCGCCAGGGCAGACGAGGAGAGGTGCGTACCCACCCACCACCACCAGACACACTCAACATTTCTGTGCAGCACTGCCCAGAAACTCTTACCCCACCCCACACACCGAACATTCCTGTGTAGTTACTACCCAGAAACTCTTACCCCACCCCACACACCGAACATTCCTGTGTAGTTACTACCCAGAAACTCTTACCCCACCCCACACACCGAACATTCCTGTGTAGTTACTACCCAGAAACTCTTACCCCACCCCACACACCGAACATTCCTGTGTAGTTACTACCCAGAAACTCTTACCCCACCCCACACACCGAACATTCCTGTGTAGTTACTACCCAGAAACTCTTACCCCACCCCACACACCGAACATTCCTGTGTAGTTACTACCCAGAAACTCTTACCCCACCCCACACACCGAACATTCCTGTGTAGTTACTACCCAGAAACTCTTACCCCACCCCACACACTGAATAATCCTGTGTAGTTACTACCCAGAAACTATTACCCTACCCCACACACCGAATATTCCTGTGTAGTTACTACCCAGAAACTCTTACCCCACCCCACACACCGAACATTCCTGTGCAGCCACTGCCCAGAAACTCTTATACCACCCCACACACCGAACATTCCTGTGTAGTTACTATAACCCAATTTTTATAACTGTGCACTTCGAGCTGTCGAGCTGTCAAAGTCATTAGGTTGGCAGGACTGAATTCACCCCCGCTTACGTCCTCACCTCTCCGCCGACGCCTATCAGTACACACACACACAGCAAGGGCGTGTACTGATAGGCGTCGGCGGAGAGGTGAGGACGTAAACGGGGGGTGAATTCAGTCCTGCCAACCTAACGACTTTGACAGCTCGAAGTGCACAGTTATAAAAATAGGGTTATACCCAGAGTGTGTGTGTGTGTTGATCTAAGCTTGCGATGGCTTCACCGAACATATCCGGGCCCATCGGCAGTAGAGGAGGGTATTAATCGAGGCCGGGACTAGCGAGTGGCCACTCTAAATTTCCCGCGCATGCTTCACGTTTCGTCTCGCTTCAAGCCCTCGTCAGCTAGTCTGCGTTGACTAGGACGCAGGGAAACACCAGTCCCGCTCTCGACCTCCCTCTCTCTACCTATCCATATTCTGTAGGATGCTTCCAGTGACGTTTACGAAGCTCTCTCCATGTATGAGCTTAGCGTCGATCTTGGCAGCCCTAGATTCTTGGAGAGACTGTGGACGAATTCGCTGGTAGTTGTGATGGAATCACACAAGGTAAAAAAGATAAATATATAGCCAATAGTAATTCAAAGCTAAATTATAGAACATTAAAACGTTTCATTAACAAAATAATTTATATTACAATTTAACTAATCACCTAATAAATTCAATCGTGACTGCACACTCCACTAAGAAATAAAATGGCGCGAACGGCCATTACAATACGACGCGCAATTAGACAAACAAGAAATATAATAACATCAGTTGGTTCGCATATAAAACACTATAGAGCGCCGAGGCGGGGAAGGTAGCATGAGGTAATCCTGACACGCGGTGAGAGGGGAACAAGACATGGGCGCGTACGAAACGGCGGAGAGGTGAGGTAAGAAGGCGCGCGTCTTGCGGGCGCGGGGTCAGAGATCGCGGTATCATCACGCCGTTTGAGCGCGGCATGAGGTAGCGAGTCAAGGAGCGCGAGTAGTGATTATTTCGCTGCGAGTTGTTAGTATGAAAGAATGAATTATTGTCAAGACACGATCGTGACACGCTCATACTGCGGGGCCACCGTACGTTTTGTTCCTATGTGTCAGAAACGTGACAAGCTCATACTAATAATTTATTTTTATTTCCATACTAAATTTGTGTCAGGACACGAATGTGACACGGCCATACTACGAGGCCGCCGTTCGATTTGTTCGAGCGTGTCACAACCGTGTCCAGCCCATACTAAAAATTAAATTCTATCTCCATACGAAATTTCGCTCTGTGACACGAACGTGTCACGGCCATACTACGAGGCAACCGAGCGTTTAGTTCCTGCGTGTCAAGAACGTGTCACGGCCATACTAAGAGGGCGCCGTTCGATTTGTTCCTGCGTGTCCGATTCGTGTCGAGTCCATACTAATGATTCAATTTAATCTCCATACTAAATTCGTGTCAGGACACGAATGTGACACGGCCATACTATGAGGTCGCTGGTCTATTTGTTCCTGCGTGTCTGGAATCTGGACATGACGGAGTTTATGGGAATTTGAAGTTTCGTGATCTCTGTGAAGATATCGCACAGGGTCTAAAATTATTTTAATAATTATTTATTAATGATTCAAACTAATACACTAAACATTTTATAAAGGGAAGAGTATATAAACAAAGTACCAGTTATTAAACAAAAACATAAAATAAAACAAAACAACGTTTCATTGAGTATGACGCCAACATTCAAATAAATATCCGTTGGAGCGTGCGCGCGGGGCGGAGAGAGGTATGAGGTAAACAAGACAAGGGGTGAGGTATTACCGAGCTGCGGGCGCGCGTGGGCCGCGGGGCGAGGCGGAGCGACCTGAGGTAATTTGTCAAGCGGTGCGGGAGGGGTTTTCGTTAAGCGGTGTTAGTATGAAGGAATGGTTTCGTGTCCTGACATGAATAAAACACGACGATGGTAAGGAGATTTCGATTGGTTTCTGCGTGTCCAGGTTCCGTACATGAATAGTATTATCAAACACGGAAGATGGTATCACGCATGTACAGGAATTAATATATAGACAATAAGAAAACTAACAACTTGGAACGTTAGCATTTTAAATGAAAATACTCGAAGAATATAGACGATATTAAACAAAAATATATAAATAAAACACTCCGTTATGGCGCTAAAAGTCGATTTATTAATAGAGCACATGTAATAACATCAATTAATTTATATAACAAAAGCAACAGTTCTCTGCATGCGGAGATGCACAATGGGTGCGGGGAAGTGGTGTTAAAACCCCCGAAGTAGAGGTAAATCGCATCGCTGACGAGCGAAACAGCTTTAGGTACCATGTGGAAGGTACGAAGAGGGTTTGTTTTCCCTCCAAAATCGAATTTATATCGTGTCACAAACGTGTCCAGTTCATACTAAAAACATAAAATTATCCTCCATACAAAATTACGAGTCCGGACAGAAACGTGACACGGCCATACTACGAGGCAGCCGATCGATTTGTTCCTGCGTGACACAAACGTGTCCAGCCCATACTAAAAATCGAAATTCAATCTCCATACAAAATCGCGCTCCGTGACACGAACGTGTCATGGCCATACTAGGAGGCCACCGTTCGATTTGTTCCTGCGTGTCAGGATTGTGACACGAGGAAAGATTATAAAAGGAGAGGGAGGGGAGCGTGGAGAGTTCAGTCTGTTTTGGGAGTCGAAGGAGACGGTCGTGCGTATTTAGCGAGAGCCCAGGTACGAAAGTTAGTACGGCTTCGCTCGCGTGAGTTTTCGAATAAGTTCGGGAAAGAAGTATCGCTCGGCTTCGCTCGCGTGTATTTTCGATTGGGTTTTCCTAGTGAATAATTTCACTCGGCTTCGCTCGCGTGTATTTTTGATTGGGTTTTCTTAGTGAATGAATTTGGTAAAAAACCCCGGTGATTGAAATTAGTTTAATTTCGTGAATATTAGTGTGGGAATTTCTGTAAAGCTTTCGGAGTTGCAAATGAAGGTTGAGCTGGATTTTGTAATTTTGGGGGTGATATAGGGGTTTTCAACTAGTTTTACGGAAAATATTTTGGATGTTCTTTTTGAGCCTTTTGAGTTCTGGATGAAGGTTGAGCTGGATTCTGGAATCTTGACTGGTGATGGAAGGATTTCCAAAGAACTTTTACAATGACACTATGTCCGAACTGGCCTACCATGAGGACTGGTACATTGGGAAGGTTTTCTTAGTTCATAAATGATTTTGTAAAAACCGGTGAATAAAGTTTGTTTGTTTCGTAAATTTTAGTGTGGGAATTTCTGTAAAGCTTTCGGAGTTGCAAATGAAGGTTGAGCTGGATTTTGTAATTTTGGGGGTGATATAGGGGTTTTCAACTAGTTTTACGGAAAATATTTTGGATGTTCTTTTTGAGCCTTTTGAGTTCTGGATGAAGGTCGAGCTGGATTCTGGAATCTTGACTGGTGATGGAAGGACTTCCAAAGAACTTTTACAATGACACTATGTCCGAACTGGCCTACCATGAGGACAGGTACATTGGGAAGGTTTTATTTTATATTAAAATATAATGGACTGTGACCTGATCATAAATTTCACGTACATAAAGGAAGTCAGTGAATAGAGTTTGTTTGATTCGTGAATTTTAGTGTGGGAATTTCTGTAAAGCTTTCGGAGTTGCAAATGAAGGTTGAGCTGGATTTTGTAATTTTGGGGGTGATATAGGAATTTTCAACTAGGTTGCGAATTATATTTTGGATGTTCTTTTTGAGCCTTTTGAGTTCTGGATGAAGGTTGAGCTGGATTCTGGAATCTTGACTGGTGATGGAAGGATTTCCAAAGAACTTTTACAATGACACTATGTCCGAACTGGCCTGCCATGAGGACTAGTACATTGGGAAGGTATTTTAAAATATAGAGAAGATTAAAGAAACAAAACCCGATCTTTAAATTCGTAAATCATACGTATATAAGAGTGTTTGAACCACGCGTAATTATTAAAAAATATGTCGAATTTAAATATGTAAAATCAGTGGTTTTACCGTATTTTGATATAAAAGTATATTTTTATTAAGTGTTAACTTCGCGATTAGATTCAGTGGCGGGTGTTGTGGTTTCGTTTGAATTTATTGTTTTACGCTATTCTATTTGTAATGGTGTTTTATTTAAGGTGATTTTAGTGAATCGTGTCAGACCGGTTAGGATAGTGGAATTCAAAGGTAAATTTTGTAATATATATGCATATGCAACATACTGGCTAGTTACGTTTTAGGATGTAGGGAGATTGCGTAAATCAGGTTTAAATATACCTGTATAGGTTATGTAGATTATGACCAGCACACCATTTTAATAAACCCTTAAGAAAATATTCCTAATTGATTTCGGTGAAAGGTGGACCCCTGACCGCATCATTTGGAATAAAACAATTTCTGTAGGTATATCAATAGATAGCCACAGAAATATAAACCATAACATATACACTATACACTCACAATTAAAAGCATACACTTATGCCTTTAGGGAGGACAAAAGAATATCTTTTGAACTCCAACATAACACTACGAGATTAAATTGGTAAATCTGTCTGAAGATGTATATTTTGTACAGATCAGAAAACGGGGACTCCTAGGGACAAATAATAAATTTGTAGCTTAAGTACAAATTTATCTGCGTTGGGAGTCACGGGGACTGGCGATGGATAAATATCGTATGGACCGAGGGTCCATACGAATTTAGTGGGGCCAGTTCCACAAACCCCTTCAAAAGGGGTCAATAAAAGTTTGTATTGTTGAAGTTCTAAAATTTAGAAGAAAATATAAAATAATAGATTTCATCTATTGAACAGCACAACAAAATTAAGCTATCAAGTAATACATTGATCATAATTTAATAATAACAATAACACAAACATCAGAACACTTTCATTTTGAATTTTGGCGGGTCTCACAAGCTCGCAAGCGAGGTACGTGAGCGCGCTGTCGAAGCGTGCACATAGAACACAGAGGGAAACCAGAAGGGTTTAAATGACTATAGATGAATGAGAAATTAGTTTGGTAAGTGCTTTAATGTTGATATTAGAATTTACTAGAATAGATTTAGGAAATGAGAGTTAGTACTCTGAGTTATTACGGTACACAACGGCTTCCTGAAAAGGAAGTAATAATTGGGTCCATTTTACAGGAATTAAGTGTACGAATTAGCGACACTGTTTCTGACAAACCTAGAGATCACTTGAAAGTTATACGCTGGCCATATTTCGATTCTTTATATTCTAGTTGTTCTAGAGCTAAAGAGTTGATTTTTGATAATTCTGCCTCTAATAACTATAAAAAACAATAGGTATAAGGGGAGGTTATTACAGTAGTGCGCGTGACCAGCATAAAAAAAAAAATTATGTAAAAATAAGTTCTTTTTTTAGTTATAGTAGTGTTATCATAAATCCATGGAATTCTAAGGTCCAGGTACGAAAGTTATCGCGGGTGTGCCCGTGACCATGGTTTAGGAAAGTTTAAAATGTGTAGATATATATATATAAACGTTTTGTAATGGTCTGACACGAGAAATCTTATTATTTTGTGCCAAAACGTAATTTGCGAGCGAATTGTATGGTTACGATTCGTAATGTAAGTCTAGGCGTGCCCAGTCTACTGCCAGTAAACATCGGAGCAGTTTCCAGCAGATGACATCTAACTATGGTTTGGTCCATAGCAACAATGTGAGTTATTCCATTATCCGGCGAGATACAAAATAAGTGTTTCTTTTCAGAGGGAAAATGTTGTACGTAATTGTGAAATGAATTACATGACCTACGCAATTACATCGTCATAAGTATGTTATTATCCATTTATTATAAAAAGAAATTTTAATGTCACTTGCATAATGATTATTTGTTCTATGGAAAAGTGGAACTGGAGAATTATTGATTGATGAGCGCTTGGCCAGGGCCACAGAATACTTGCGGGCGCAGGGCTACCAAAATTTTGAAAGACTAGTGTGGACTGGTTTTAAAGTTGAAGCATGTTTGGGTGCATTGTGTGTTTAAAGAAATTCGTGCTAAAGGGTTTGGGAAGTTTAATCTGACTTGTTTAATTATCTTGTTCAAAAAAAAAAAAAAGAAGGAAATTGAAAGTAATAATATGTGGTGCACGGAGTCGTATTATGCAGATGTTATTTATGTATGTGTCACATTATGTATTGAATTGTTTTGGAATAAAACGAACAGATACTAAGGTCTTTGTGGCGCAGCGCTGATTGCTCTGCTTGCCTGATCTGTCGGAGGGGGAAGCGTGTGATGTGTGTATGTATGTATGATTTCTATTACTTTGTTATTATGTGGAAATTACAATCACGAAATTTGGAGTAAGAAGGTGGAATATTTTTGGCAACCCTACACAAGTTTGTAAATTTCGTGTTGATTAGGCCCATGAGGAGAGAACCATGGTCAAGAAAGATTGATTTATGGGTGCACGTGTTGTACTGTTTGTGTTTGATCATTAGTTTCGTTGGGCGTAAGTGTACGAATGACTCTTATCTCTTTCCCACTAGTATAAAGTGTATGCAATGCAAGTAAGAGTTAGAACGAGACAGTAGACTAGAGCGCTATTTTAGACTTGCTCTTCTAGTGGGGTATGAATGAGAGAGAGGGAGATACGACTTATATACGAGACTAACAAAAGTTAGAGAATTTAGCCACGTGATCGGTGCAGGTGTTCGGTTTAGACAAAAAAAATGGAGAAGCGCGTGGTTTAGCTCAGATTGCTAATGCATTGATGCTTGTCTGGTTTGTGTACATTGGTAAAAGAGTGGAATGAATATTGGTATATATATAATTGTCAGAGGAAATGAAATAGCAGTGCTGAGAAAGAAAAAAAAAATTTTTTTTTTCATGTTTAGGTAAACGAAATGAATAGTGAATGATGAGTAGGTAAATGTATGTTAGATTTTACTGTTAATTTTTTGGGTAATTTGTGTATTTTTAAATGTGTGCTTAATAAACTGTGCGAGTATCATACCACAGTGGATGTTTGTATATGAAATGGTTTTACTTGATTGAGAATAAATCAATACATATTGATTTATTACTTCGTGACTTTATGTGTTGCTGTGCGATAAGACGACGGACTAGCCACCTCTCGTTTTGTCATGACTTACTCGAATGTTGTACAGACGGATGCGTTTTGTACTGTCGTGCGTAGTTACTGGAAAAAGTGTCGCAACTGTACTTGCGACGTGCTACACCTCAGTGGTGAGTAGCTGTGACAACGTGTCTTTCGTTTTGTTGAAGATAAAGATTACATATTTATCTAGTATGAATGTTTGTGTACGGTTTGACTGGATGGATTGTCAACGCACGTTGACTAGACCGTTTTGATCATTTTGTGACGCTGGGACATACGCTCATTGTACGGATTGTTGTTATCTTAACATGATTCAAGTATACTATGCGGAGACTCTGTTGAATTGATGACCGAGCAGGGCGTAGCTCGCGCGCGCGTCCTGCGGGCGCGGAGACAGAGTTCGCAACACCATCACGCCGTTGGAGGTGCGGCGTGGTTGGCGAAGTAATTGAGGAATGGGAAGGCCATTAGCGATGTTAACAGTAGTACGGTTCTTCTGTTGTGTCAAGTATCTCGTCGGGAAAACAATGCGCAGAAAATACAATTTATTTTGTCATGCACTAAGTCTTGAGATGTGTATGGGTTGAGTGATCGGCGTTGTGCCTCGGTTAATATAGTATTAAGCGGCATAGCATAGAATATTACAAGTTGTAGGATGCAGGTTGGTGCACAAAAAGCGAATGAGGAAATCGTTTTGCGGAGCCTACGCTGTCTGCTTGTATGTCTGCCTGTTCTACTAAAGTTGAAATTTGTTTCAGGGTAAATGTAGAGTTCTGTAGAATGGTTGTGTCTGTCCGTTCTACTAGAATTGACAGTTAATTCGGAAGGAATGAGGAGTTCTGTAATAAGCGTATGTAGATTTTGTTTCTGTCAGTACTCCTGGAGTGCAATTGAGGGTTTTATTGTTGTGCTGTGTCATTGTAAAGCATTGGGATGCTATGAGTTCGTTTTACGTCCGGTTCTATAGTGCCACTTAAACATTAATAATATGAACATGCCGGCTACAGCGTCAGAAACTTGCAGTTTCATAAGAACAAATGAGAGGCCGGACGGTTACAATTTGGAATTGTCGCCAGGCGAGGCGAATTTGTTGGGGCGCATCGGGAGATTTTTTTACTGATGAATTAAAAAACTTTTATCAAGTAATATGTTAAGAAGAGAGTATAGTTTTACGATAATATATAGGAGTGATTGTGAGTGAGGCGGAACTTTGCGGATGACGAATCGCGCTTTGTAGGGAAAGAAAAAAAAAAACGAACTTGCGATGTTTTGCTTCTTGCGAATTTGTTGGGGCGCATCGGGAGATTTTTTTACTGAAGAATTAAAATTTTATCAAGTAATATGTTGTGAAGAGAGAGTAGTTTTATGCTAGTAGAAAGGGGTGACTGTGCGTGAGGCGAAACTCTGCGGATGGCGAGTGACGGACTGGCCACTTCTCACCTTGGCACGGTTATACTGTTAGGTAGTGCGGGAAAAGGACCCTGTATCTTGTTGCAATGTGAAGGTTGACTTGCCTGGATGCAGCATGTTGGTATGTGTGGGAGATAGGTTTTATGGATGCCATGTCGGAGTGTTGGTTATCTGTGGAATTGAATATACGTTAGTGTGGTCAGCAGTATAACGCTGTTTATTTCACTGCTTGAGATGTGGGTTGGAATAAAATATATATATCAGTTTGTGATTGTATGTATTTGTCAAGCAGTAATGTATATAATTGGCTGTAGAGCAGAAGTTTGATATTAGATGTAACGTTTCAGCTAATTAGAACATTATAATTGTGCCAATTAATATAGATAATGGAAGGGACTACAGTTTTACAACGATTCAGAAAGATGAAGTTAAAAGTGTTTGTTGAAAATCAAGCAAGAAGGCTATTAAGCGCCTAGTCCGAGGCGACACGCAATAGAATTACTAGTTGATGGTTTGTTGCGGTGTGTTGTCGAAGGCGTATTTCACTATCAAACAGTGTAGATCCATTTTATCAACTTAGTTATGAATTGGAAATGTTGGATGGTATGTATTTGAGGAAGTATGTTTGAGCTAATGTAGGTATATGGATTCCGTGTTAACTGAAGTCATATATTTTGTGTATGGGAACGAAGCATAAATATTTGTCTAGTTGTATGAGTTTGTTCATTTTATAAAAGCGAGTACATGGATATATTAGTATTTATGTATTCTTACAACGTGATTGGGAGTTAGAAGATAAGATAGTCGTATCTTGTCTCACTAACATTATTGGGGAAATTGAATGGATGTGATGACGGTCTAATAGAAAACGTATGCATTAACTTTTCTATGTAGAAATTCAATTCTGAAGATGTGTATTATTGGATTCCATTAATTATCTTATGTCAACGTATTGACTGGAAGTGGAGGTTTTCCTATATTAAGTATCCTGTCTGCGGATGTCGGAGCAAGACACTGTTGTCCAGAAAAAAATTTTTGCCTGACGTACTCAGCCCATTGCCACTGGAGGTGGACAGTAGATGTTGCCTGTTTTATGGGTCGGTTGTATGTGAGCTGTTTGCTTGTGAAAATTACGTGAATGAAGGGGTGGGTCTAAGAGTTGCCGGAAATAATACATTGGTGCCACCATTTTGAATAGAGGATTGATGCGGCTGTATGGTTGATTCGAGTTTGGTTCAGTTCAGTGTGGCCAGCATTAACGGGGTAGGTAGGCATTCGTGTGAAACCTGTTCCGCCAAATTATTAGAGCAGATAGCTTAGATATTATAAGTAGATTATTAATTTAATTTAAATACGATTTAGATTTTGAAAAGAATGAAGTGAGGTCGTATATTGGCCGGTCATTCATTATATTCACACAAGATGCAAAACCGTGGCGGCATTTCAGTTCTAGGCTTTCTAAGAATCAATATGCGATTGGATAATCATTTAAATGTGGATGTTATAGAAAAGCTTTATAGAAAATCCATATTCCAAACTGATCTTCTTATGTGGAAATCTGTAAAATGATAAAACTAGTATGAAATGCCCGGATATTTAATTCCACATTTTATCTTGAAAATCATTTAAAAATGGATAATTCCATATAAATGGTAACGTTGCTGTGGTTGTGTATTAACTGACTCAGGGCGCCCGGTTCAAAAATATTTGAAGGAATATGGATCTTATCGCGAACAATAAGAACCATTGCTAGTGTTTGTTTTGCTTTCACAGCGTAAGGGGACCAGACTTGCGTACTAAAACAAATAAGTACCAACCTTACGGAGTGAATTTCGGAGTAAATCCGAAAAGGAGAAAAAAAAGGGGAAAGAAAATAAGTCGAATGGAGAAAGATTTGGTAGGGTACTCAAATACTCAAGAACCCGGGAAAATGGGAAAAAGAAGGAAAAAGGAAAAAAATTTAAAATTAGGAAATAAACATACCCACAGTTCACAATGTTCACATCATAGTGACATCTGAAAGGAAGTGGTTAAGAGGCAGGGAGGGAGTGAGGGGTTATGAAAAATGCTTAATGATTTTGCAGAAGCAAATTATACTTATACAATACTAGTATTATGTTTGGAAGTGAGTTTTGCGAAACATGGAGTATTCTATTTACTTGCCATCTATTGGTGTATTAGTGAAGTTTTGACATTACAACGTAGAAAATTTTGTTGGGCATTGTTATACATAGTGAGATAGGTGTCGCTGGAACAAAATAATTATATTTAAAATTCAAATTAAACTTTTCCTCCCTTTTACAAAAGTAAACATCAGGGCCCCTGCCGTGCTGGTTTCGCTCGCACGACGAGTTCGGGTTGCGTTCGACTCGATCGATCGCACGAAGCAAATTATTTTGGTACCGGCGTACGGGTGAGTGCGCATGCGAATGTTGTACAGGTGACGAAATTATCGAGCGAGTGTCGATCCACCAATCTTGCCACTATTAAATTTTACTAAATGTATTATGCTACCTAGAATGCAAAGCGCTCATTTTGTCAGGTATCAAACGGTCAATATAGTATGTATACTATTTGTCAGAATCTTTATGTTAATTAAAAGAGGAAAAAGAGTATTGACTAAATTGAAAACGCGTATAAATTGAACACCTCGATATTTAAGAGTAGCTATTTAGTATTGGTAAAAATTACATCGTGGTAACACACGTGATGTTGGTTGTCGGTCGGTCAGCCAGTTGTGTGAGTGATGATGACAATCATTTTGAATCTCTTCCCCTCAACCCTCCGCCTTTCCTCCAGCCATATTACCTAGCCACAAAAATACCCCGATAACGGTACTAACGAGGTGAGACCGCGGTGAAGTGCGGAGGAAAGCGCATTTATTCGAGGAGAGGAGGTGCCTAGCCTATAATGCCTATATAGAAATTCCGACGGGTAATACATAGCTGTAGATACCTAACTATCTAAAAATAAATAACTCCTGTATGTACCTATCTATTATTATCATACTTGGTTATACACTATAGCTCCACTACCGGTCACCTATAATTTAGTTACATAGGTAGGTACATACTTAGATAGGCACTGTCAAATTGATATGAGTCGTGTACTTAGAACACAAGACTTTATTTAGCATTAACAACGGTACCGTGCATGTGAGCCGGTCGGTATTAATGATAGTGGCCCCGCTGCGTTTCTCCCCGTGCGTGTAGAGGAGGAGGCGGCTGGGGTGCGGGGAACATGATGCCGTGCTGAGGGGCGGCGGGCTGGCCCCTGTCGCATTGTCGTGGTCCTTCCGCCGAGTCGTGCGGAGGGGTGGGTCTTCGTGCTTGCTTGCTGCTTGAAGTGGTTGGGTGTGTGTGGCGCGGCACCGGTTGCTCTGCTTGCCCCGGTTGTCGGGTTGATGGTCGGAATGTGGCGTGTGGTATGTGTGGTATGTGTGGTGTGTTGTGTGTGTGTGTGTGTGCCTAGGTACAGACTTTATTCTTATTTTATTTTAGTGATAGGTACATAAGTACCTACTTGTATTTTATCTATAATATTTGAGTGAATACTTAATGAATGAAGGAATGAACAACTTGTAGATAGAATAATACATGTTTAAATACCTCTACACTAGATTCAAAGAAGGGAATCATTAATTTGGCATGTGATCAACCTTGAGATTTTCTAAACTGTCGCAGGGGATGATCAAAATCAATCAAGTGTTTGAGTGAGCGTATACGTCAAGATGACTCGAAGTCCGAGTTCACATTTCGTGCAACTTTGCCAATGACTGTCAAAATGTGGTGGAACGACGTACGAGTTCGAGTAGACCACGAGACCGTTTCGTGCACTCACTCACTTGTACATTTGACAGATACGACGGTGCCATTTATACCTACTCGTTCACTTTGCTCGAGCTCGTCGATCGAGTGGAATTACCACGGTCGGGCTGCTGAGTGTATAGCCTATTAAATGATAATGTTAAAAGTATGAGAGTTACATTAATCCGAATTAGTTTAAATTTATATTATTTATTTAAGGTTTACCATAACTAAAGATCTTGAACTTGCTCATTGATGAGTATTTTGAAAGGTAAAGTGACAGCGTAAAGTTTCGGCACGAATGTGTTTATATATTTTGTAGGGGGTCTTATATAAATACCTTGGTTCGTATTAGTCGGCAGCGGCCTGTGTCAGACTGCTGCTGGACGTGGGCATTTCCAGGGGTTTCCCACCTCGCTCGGTGTTTCACTTTAATTTTATTCTGCTCTTGCCTACCTATGGGGTTATAGGTGCACTTAACTGAAGGAGGAGCGTTCCATTTTATGCTTAGGCGTGGTCGACGATCGGGCGTCTGTCTGCTACAGAGTATCGGATAAACGACGAATGTGCTCGGACACTGCATATGATTGCGCAACATTTGTTGGAATGAAATTATGGATATTTATTTATATCTGTATGTGTAAGATTGTTTGGATAACTTTTGTTGTAATTGGGCGTTGCCAATGGACGAGCATACTAGAGAAGTAATGGGTATGCATTCTGAGTGAACGGTTCCGGACGAATGAATGTGTGAGGGGATGATCAGTGCCTGAAACTTTTGAAGTTCGTACTTCCAGGAATTCATAACGGAAAGTGTGAATTGGTAAAAGTTTGAATCGAGGTTAAATGATAATTTCTCACAGAATAGTTTGTGAAGTGGAATTGTAAGGGGTATTACGGGGTTTGAGTGATTTAGGGGATTAGGCATTGGATGGGTACTTGCTGAAAAAAAAAAAACGGAGGTAGATTTTAAAAAAAAAAAAAGAGGGAAATTTTAAGAGTTAGTTGTGCAATTAGACCGGTTAATTGCATCGGTTGCGGAGTCCGTGGTGTTGTCCGTAGCATAGTATGGATGTGGTGCCACGTTGGTGCTATTCTTTGGTCGATTATTAATTTTAAATTTTCCAAATTCCAATAGAACTTAGACTAGGTAAGCATTCGTTGCATGATAAACTTGGGTTTAAGTCTGAAGAGGAGACTCAGATGCATGCTGTTATCCAAATTTACAGAATGAATTTCAGATGCGGATGTGTTTATTCTTGAAAGCAAATTCAAGAACCAGTTCAACAATTGAACGAGGAATATAATCACAAGTTGTGACAATTGAATAATAATATATGTTGCATGACGTTTTGAAATAAGTAATATTAAGTATATGTGAATATACGAATAATGGTTAGTATAAAATTGCGTTTTGGCACAAAATATTATAAAATCACTTTAATATGATAATTTAAAAGAATTAAACCACCCCGCTACTGTAGCTTTATTGATTAACTTTAAGAAGTTAGACTGTTTGTTTGGGGATCGATATTGTCTCGGATTTGGAAAAAAAAAAAATGAGAAGCATCGATTTCTAAGCAATGCTTGGCGTTCTTTGTCTATGCTATAAGTAGAATATTTGCTTGCAGCAAAGCGAAATAAGAGAAAGAGGAATTCCTGAAAATAGGTCGTGATAATTAAGAAATGAAATCCTAGTAAAATAAAAAAGAATAAATAATAATAATATTTCCAAAACGGGAAAAAAAAAATTTTTGCTATAAAATTAAAGTAAAATTGTTAAAATTGATAAAATAAGTTACTAAACACTAACAAAACTTAATCAATTCATATAATACAAACAACATTTTAAGTTAATCACATTGAAAAAGAGAAAACAGGGATTCCCAAGTTTCTTTAAAGAAACTACATATAGGAAATTCTATTCAAAAAATTCTAAGTTAAAATAAAGACAACACAAGCATTATTCTACACTTAAAAATTTATAATGGCATAGACAAATAATATTATTATATGCTAAATTACTATTTTGTTCTGAAACCAAATAATTAGAAATTAATTATAAATTAAAAAATTTGCAGATTTAAGAAGAATTCACACATATACAAGACATTATACAACATTCAGACATAAATTTACAAATAGTACTACATGGACCACACACATGGAACACGAGCAGCAAAGAAGGGCAAAGAAGGAGGTACACAAAATGCTACGGGAAGAGTGCATAAGCGATTCGGGAATGTACCACCTAACAGAAGAGCAAAGAGGAAAATTATGGGGCCTTCCATCGCTAAAATAATTAAGGATAGTATTACCCCGATAGCTAGGCGAATGGAAGAATTAGAGCGTTCTTCTAACAGCGAAAAGGAAAATGGTTTTCAACGTAAAGAACCAGAAACAGCATGGATGCAAAGACCATTAACGTTGACCTCACCACCTTTCAAGCCAAAATTTTCCGGGGAAGGGAAAATTCACCCGGTGGAATTTATAGAAGAACTGGACAGATACATAGCAAAGACGAACCCTGGACGTGGCGGAGAGTTAGACTTGATCGCGGACTGTCTCATAGGAGAAACGAAAAATTGGGCAAGGATTTACAAAGAAAGATGGGAGAATCTCGACGATTTCAAGAGGGATTTTCTTGAACAATATTGGGGAAAACCAGTACAACAGAAATTGAAGAGAGGAATTTTACAAACAACATGGAATAATAAAACTGAGATGGCGACACATTTTATTGAGAACTTCGCAATGTACAAGAGGATGCAGGATGCAGGGGATGAAGAACATTGTGTACGAGAATTGATGTGCCAGTTTCCAGCAGATATCCAGCGGCTATGGATGACTGGTGGCGGATCTACAGCACCTGAAGCAATCTCCTTTCTCAGGAGCATGGGAAGCATAGAAGAAAACAAGAGAATTCGTGAATCATCACAATTAATACCAAGACAAGATGTTAAGAAGAATGTACCTGCGAGAGGACTTCGAGTAAACAACATCTCTACCTGGGAATCAAAGTATGGTTGGCAGAAATCATCGAACAATAATCCAACGTATGAGCAACAGCGTAAAGAAAATGGACATGTGGGAAACTGAATAAAGTTACCAGTACGACCCGACTGGTGACGATACCTAAAAGGAACAAGAGGGTCAATGTTAATTTACCACCAAAATTATTAATTAAAATGGGTTGGATGCCAGGAAGGGGTTTGGGTAAAAATGAGCAGGGTAGGAAAACCCCGATAACCTTGGTTGCACAATGTAACTCTTTTGGATTAGGATACAAATCAAACAAAAGAAGGAAAGAAAATTGTAATAATTTAATCAACCAAATAACCAATTGTATAGTATTGTTAAGAGAAAAGGCAATATATAGGAAGAACTTTGATAACGAATTTATTTCAGAATTAAAGGTTACTTCTGTATTCGAAGACGAAGATTATGAAGAAGACAATGAAACCAGCATATTACCGAAGTTACCGGAGGTACTAGCCAGAATAGACGGTCAATTAATAAATTGTTTGATTGACACAGGAAGTCAAGTAACTTGTATATCCAAAACTAGCTATGACGAGTTGACAAAAGGCGGGAAAACTTATCCAATCTTACCAATTTCAGCATTACATATTATTGGAGCGACAGGACAAAAGTCACCAAGAGTGTGTAAAATGGTATTGTTACCCTTAAATATAATGGGGATAATAATAAACGTACCATGTTTGATAGTAGAGAAATTGGTGAGACCCATCATACTCGGATACAACTTCTTGGAAGAAAATAATGCAACGATAATATGCAAGACACCAACAGCATTAGAGTTAAAAGGAACCGTAAATTTAAGAGTGCCATTACATGAGTCCAAAGTAAATAAGAAGGAAGAATATTTAAATAACAACATGACAATTAAAGAAAAGGATACTACAAGACAAGAAATTTTTGAATGTTTAGAAAACATAAAAATTATTAGCACACGAGATAAACAAAATTTTAAGAATGTGCTTATAAAACATGAAAAACAATTCTCAGAGATTCCAGGCTGTACGCAAAAATATGTACATAAATTAAAATTAATAGACGAAATACCTTTTGTGAAATATGCATACCCTGTACCACATGCTTATAGAGGAAAAGTAGCGGAAAAATTGGTTGAAATGGTGAACCAAGGTATATTAATGAAAGCCGCTACTCCTTATTCCAGTCCGTTAACTTATACTATAAAAAAAGATCAAAGTGTAAGGATATTATTAGATGCAAGAACTCTAAACACCAAATTGGAAGGAGAGATAGAAAAACCACCATTGATATCTGAAATATTGCAAAAATTTCATGGGGTAAAGTACCTAAGTACAATAGATTTAAGCAATGCTTACTTTCAGATCCCGTTACACCCTGACAGTGTGAAATATACAGGATTTACATTCTTGAATAGATCATATGTATATCTGCGCTTACCACAAGGATTAAAAACTTCAGTTTCAGCTTTTTCCCGTGCAATGTACTTAATATTAGGAGAAGACGTAACAGATTTCTGTGTAAATTATTTGGACGACATAATAATTTTTACAAAAAGCACCGTGGAAGAACATATTCACCACATAGACATAGTGCTGGATAAATTAGAAGAAGGCGGATTAACGTGTCGTTTAAAAAAGTGTCAATTCCTAAAGCAAGAAATCAAAATATTAGGACATATAGTTTCACAAAAGGGCATAGAAATGGATCCCGAGAAAGTGGAAGCTATAAATGATTTCCCAGTTCCAAAGAAAGTAAGACACCTCAGAGGGTTCCTCGGTTTATGTAATTATTATCGGAAATTTATAAAAGACTACGGAACGTCAATACAACCATTATGTGAATTACTAAAAAAGGGAACTAAATGGGATTGGACAAACGACAGACAAACTCAATTTGAAACAGTAAAAAGTTTATTTTTAAAATCTGTTATGCTAACACATCCTGATTTAACAAAGCAATTCTACTTACAAACGGATTGTTCTGCATATGCTCTTGGCGGATGTCTTTATCAAATTAACGATGAAGGAGATCACTTAGTAGTAGGGTTTTGCAGCAAAGGATTATCAGCAGCCGAAAGGAAATGGACAGTGAGCGAAAGAGAACTCTGGGCAGTAATATATTGTTTACGAAAATATGAAACATATCTAAGGGGAGTATCAATCATCATAAGAACGGATCATCAATCCCTAACTTTCCTAAGAACTTGGAAATTACACAACAGTAGAATAACCAGATGGTTATTGTATTTAAACCAATTTAACTTCATTGTAGAATATGTAAAAGGTACTGAAAATATTTGCGCAGATGTATTATCGAGATACACCAATAAAGCAGAGAAAATACAAGAATTAAAGGAAATATGCCCAGAGTTAGCAGCGTTTCGAGTAAAAGGAGTTAACGAATTGAAGAATAAACTAAAGGATTTAAAAGAACTACAACAGACGGACTTCGCTATGAAGAAAATCGCCGATACCATAAAAAACCAAATAAAACCCTCAAAACCTAAAAGCAAAACATACGAAATGATAAACAATATATTACACTTTCGCACTGCAGACAATATACCAAAAATAGCAATACCCGAGGGGGAAATAGATAACATCATTTGGAGATATCATGAGGAACTAGGACATTTCGGCACTCTAAAAATTAAAGGAGTACTCAGCAAGAAGTATTATTGGCTAAATATGGCAAAAAGAATTAGGGAAGTACTAAAAACTTGCCATATCTGCCAATTAGCAAAAGTTAATAATGTACGAACTATGGGAAAATTGAGCCCAGTAATCACAAATCACATAGGAGAAATAGTACTGGCTGACATATATGGACCACTACCACGATCCAGAGGGGGAATACAATACATATTCATCATTCAGGATGGATTTTCAAAATTTATAAGAATTTATCCTTTAAAGAAAGCTAACGCCACGGCTCTTTCGAAATGTTTGAAAAACTTTGTGAAAGTTATCTTCCCTGAAATCATTATGACAGACCAAGGTACACAATTCAAATCAATAGTATGGAAAAGATTGATAAATGAATTAGGAATTAAATTAACATACACTTCTGTTTACAATCCAAGACCTAATTGTGTAGAACGAGTATGCAAAGAATTAGGAAGACTGTTTAGAACATATTGTTGTGATAGACATACTAAATGGGGTTTTATAATGAAGGAAGTAGAAGACTGTTACAATGAAATAACACACTGTAGTACAGGTTTTGCACCAACATACTTACTAACAGGGAAAACATATCATTCACCAATAGAGAAATTCTTACCAAATATTATAAAAATTAACAAAGATAAATTAACCGAAGATAGAATTCGTGCTGCAGAAAATATTCGATTAAACGCAATAGCAAGAATTAAAAGGTATAACAAAAAGTATCAAAATGTGGTATTTGAAATAGGACAATTAGTAAAATTAAAAACAATACCTAAATCATCAGCAGAGCAGAAAGTCACGAAAAAATTCTCACTAATTTACGAAGGACCATATACCATAGCGGCGACACCTTATAAAAATAATTACACACTAGTACACCCAGACACCGGTAAAATTAGAGGAAACTTTAATACCATACACTTAGAAAAATATTATAAAGACAAGAAAATTAAGGAAAATTGTTGTTGAAAATTTAAATAAAACTGAAAATTTTCAGGGTTCAAACAAAACTACGGATGGAACAAATAAAATCAGTAATAATACAACTAACTGAAGAAATGATAACACAAAGATATAAATTACTACAACTCAACATTGAAATAAATATAAAAACAATAAGGAAAGAAGTCCTTTGTAATAAACAGGAAATTAGCAACAACATCTATAAGGAAATTTTGGAAAACACAGCAAAGTTGGACCAATTGGAAAAGGAAATGAAATTAGAAAGAAAATTTCATCTTGAAAAACAAAATAAGTTAAGAAAATGCATGAGCATTTACAGAAGATTAGGGAAAATAAAAAATAGAATGATCCTTTTGGAACAAAATAACAGGGTAGAGAAGGCGAAGATACATAAAGAATTACAAAATTTAAGACTGGCCTGGAAAGAGAATTGTGGAAAATAAGAAAACATAAATGAACTACATAACACTTAAAACAAAACAAATAAATAAAAAAATAAATAGATACAAAATTAGGATTTCAAAAAAAAAAAAAAAAAAACCCCGCAACAAAATATTTTATGACCACCTATTTTCAGAGAAAAGAAAAGTTTTGATGAGAATACATTTTTGACAGGTTTTGAGAAGATCAGAAAAGAGACATGATGAATCAGAAGGAAATAGAGTCAAAAAGGAAAGAATTAATGCAGTTCCAAGAAGAAGAAGAGAAAGAGGAACAATTACTAAAAACAAAAGTTTACAGACTGGACATAACAAAAAGAATGTTAACAATAATGGAAGAAGAACACCAAGAAACATTAGGAACAGCGGAGGAACAGGAGCCAAAAGTAGGGAGCAGACTTCAACATGATTTACACAGAAGACAGAAACGGTTGGAGAAAGACATAACGCTTCACAAAAAAAAATCAAATATCAGGAAAGTCAGGAGAGAGAAACTAATATCAGAATATGAAGGACAACTTCAACAAATCACACAGTTTGTGACGACGGAAATGAATTGGTTGTCCAAACAGAAGAGCAAGAAACAAGAATCAGACGGGCCTGAGAGAGAAGGATCCATCATCAATCCACAGTCAGATTTGATTCCGGTTATAGAAGACTACATAGACCAGAATTTTAACCATATAATTAACACATTGGAGTTTTAAAAGAAAAAAAAACTAAATCTAAACAGATTTCATTAGTAAAGATTTTATTTTGTTTTCCATTCATACAGGGGGTTTTCTATTCATACAGGGTGTTTTCTATTCATACAGGGTGTTTTCCGTTCATACTGGGTGTCCATTCATACAGGGGGTTTTCCATTCATACAGGGGGTTTTCTATTCATACAGGGTGTTTTCCGTTCATACTGGGTGTCCATTCATACAGGGGGTTTTCCATTCATACAGGGGGTTTTCTATTCATACAGGGTGTTTTCCGTTCATACTGGGTGTCCATTCATACAGGGGGTTTTCCATTCATACAGGGGGTTTTCTATTCATACAGGGTGTTTTCCGTTCATACTGGTGTCCATTCATACAGGGGGTTTTCTATTCATACAGGGTGTTTTCTATTCATACAGGATGTTTTCCATACATACAGGGTGTTTTCCGTTCATACTGGGTGTCATCCATTCATACAGGGTGTTTACCTTTCATACAGGTTTTGGGTTAATTCACGTGCGTCCCAGCGTGAATTCCTTATAAAAAGGGGGGTCACTTAACATTCTCTGTTAGGGTTTTAGGTTAATTCACGTGCGTCCCAGCGTGAATTCCTTATAAAAAAGGGGGGTCACTTAACGTTCTCTGTTAGGGTTTTAGGTTAATTCACGTGCGTCCCAGCGTGAATTCCTTATAAAAAAGGGGGGTCACTTAACGTTCTCTGTTAGGGTTTTAGGTTAATTCTTGTGCGTCCCAGCTAGAATTCCTTTATTATAATATGAGGACATTAACATGTTCGATAGGGTTTAAAATTAAATCTCGCTAGTTCTGGCGTGATGCATCTGTGATAAAAATTACAATAAAGAACACAAGTACACATTGTTAATATAAGTTTAATTTTAAGGAGATTGATTTTTGTTGTATTTTATGTAATTTAACAGTTTGTAAACAGGTTTAATTTCATAGAAGAAGATTAATAAAATAAATTTTGTTGCATTTTATGTAATTTAACAGGTTGTAAACAGGTTTAATTTTATAGAAGAAAGTTAATAAAACGATTTTTGTTGCATTTCATGTAATTCAACAGGTTGTAACAGGTTTAATTTTATTTAAGAAGATTGAAAATATGATTTTGATACATTTTATGTAATTTAACAGTATGTAAACATGTTTAATTTTATAGAAGAAGACTAATAAAATGATTTAATAATAAAAAAAAAAAAAAATTTTTTTTTCTATAAAAAAATAAAAAAAGAAAACAATCCTTCTAAGCATTTACAAACAGGTTAGTAAATATTTAAAAAAAAAAAAAAAAAAAAAAATTTTTTGTAAAATATATAAAATATTGACATTTTGTGTTATTTTACAGGTTACAAGAAAACCTACAAAGGAAAAGGATTGTGATAAAATAGGAACCAGAGAAAATTTATCTAATGGAATAACTTTGTAAAATAAAGTAAAATTAAAAAAAAAAAAAAAAAAAAAAATGTAATTTTATTAAGCGCCTTGTCAAAATTGATTATGTGAAACAACCTACTGTTACGCATAATCGTTACACTATACAAAACCTTCTTCAATTTCTATTATCACGTTATCTATCGGTGACTTTTATCATGTTAAGGATACTTTGTCGGTAGCGAGCGTATTGAATTGTTGATAGACGTAGTTGTGGGTTACATTCTCATAAATACTGTAAATAAACCACTAGAGTAGTGCTCATTAAATTATTGTTAAAATAAATAGATTCATACGGGTTAGAAAATTAAAATTAAATTTCACAGAGTAAGTAAAGTCATGCGGGCGAAGAAAAAAAAAATAATAAATAAATATATTAATTAATTCTAAAATAAAAAGAAAAAAAAAAAATAATGAACTACTTGCATAGCCTAAGCCGGTGATGGTAAGGTGTGTTATGTGTTCTTCACGGACCAGTTCTGTCCTGCCGAACTGCTTACATAGCCTAAGCCAGGAGTGGTAAGGCGTGTATTGCATTGTAAACAGTGATGTACTGTATCGGTCCTTACGATAAATAATAATAATAATAATAATTCTCGTCTCCCGTCGCCGGCGAGAATACCGTCTTTTGTTTATGTCTGTTTGTATAAATTTTATATAGGTAATTTATTTTATAAATATATAAAATTAATATAAATAAGTAAAAAAAAAAAAAAAAAAAAAAAAAAAAAAAACGGGAAACAAATATGACAAAATAAATAAATAAAATGCTGTACAGTGAGGAGAGTTAGACTAAATTACTTCTAAATAAGAAGTAACAAAAATTTAAAATAGACTTGTTGACTTGAGTGGATGGTTTTGGATGTTTGTGTAAAATACGCGAGTAAACCTGCGGGTATTGTAGTGTCTGTACTCTGTAGTGAAATTTCCTTCTAATGAGAGCAGCGCTCTAACCTGAAGGGACCTTTACAAGGAATCAGGATACTTTGGCTTCGTTTGGTTTTCCCATACATTGCTTCGAAAATAATGTTAAATTAAATTCAGTGTGAAGAACACACAATTTGGGACTTAGAAAAGGTGAGGTGAAAATGCCTTAAGTGCAGAACTTTACATTTTACTGAGTCTGACTCACGCTGGGGAGGGATTATGACATCGTCTACTAAAGGCGTTCCGAACACAAAAAAAAATGGAGCGTTGGAAGTTCAGGATGACATTTTCTGGTCTATTTACAGTGAATGAGTGTAGTATTTGGTTTGAAATCATTAACCGGAGAAATGTTGGAGGAGTTAAAGTAGAATCGTTTACAAGCATACCGAGTCCGTCTATTCGTCAATAGGTGAGTTAGGATCCAAAATGATGCATGAGTCGATTTCGAAGTCTTTTGAAAATATGTATCCCGACTACTCTGCCTTTAATGGAAGCTTGTTGTGCTAGGATACATGCATAGCCTAAGCCGGAGGTGGTAAGGTGTGTTATGTGTTCTTCACGGACCAGTTCTGTCCTGCCGAACTGCTTGCATAGCCTAAGCCGGAGGTGGTAAGGTGTGTATTGCACTGTAAGCGGTGATGTTCTGTTTCGGCCCATACGGTAAAGGATGAGACTAGAGGTTCCTGCACTGTTGGGAAATCTGTTAGAGGCAGAATATAGGGATCTAAGGCTTTGAGGTGATAACTTTTGCCTAAATTCCTAGATTTATTAATAATAAACTAAATCAATTACACTAAAATATTTGTTTAATGTAGTATTGGCACGAGCTGCAAATGGAAGATAAGGGAAAGAGTGCAAACATGGTCTAAGCCGGAGGTGGTAAGGTTGTGGTATGCATTCTAAAAATCTTTTCTCTTTAAGCTAAGGGAGATAAATCCTAAGCTGGAGGGTAAGAACTTCCTAAAGCACGTGGACAGATGGTGTTGAAAAAAAAAAAACACACAAATTAAAAATTATAGAAGAAGGGGGTCTCTGGAAGGGAACTTGAACCCTAACAGTGATAAATAATTATATATACAAACTTCTTGGAAGGGAACAATAAAACCCTAACAAAGAAGAAGTAATTTTCAAGATCATAATGTATATAGCTTCTTAACGAGATCAAGCGTCACGGAATGAGGTTCCGTTGACTTTGCTTCGTTACGAACCTCTATGCGGGCGACTGTGATGGAATCACACAAGGTAAAAAAGATAAATATATAGCCAATAGTAATTCAAAGCTAAATTATAGAACATTAAAACGTTTCATTAACAAAATAATTTATATTACAATTTAACTAATCACCTAATAAATTCAATCGTGACTGCACACTCCACTAAGAAATAAAATGGCGCGAACGGCCATTACAATACGACGCGCAATTAGACAAACAAGAAATATAATAACATCAGTTGGTTCGCATATAAAACACTATAGAGCGCCGAGGCGGGGAAGGTAGCATGAGGTAATCCTGACACGCGGTGAGAGGGGAACAAGACATGGGCGCGTACGAAACGGCGGAGAGGTGAGGTAAGAAGGCGCGCGTCTTGCGGGCGCGGGGTCAGAGATCGCGGTATCATCACGCCGTTTGAGCGCGGCATGAGGTAGCGAGTCAAGGAGCGCGAGTAGTGATTATTTCGCTGCGAGTTGTTAGTATGAAAGAATGAATTATTGTCAAGACACGATCGTGACACGCTCATACTGCGGGGCCACCGTACGTTTTGTTCCTATGTGTCAGAAACGTGACAAGCTCATACTAATAATTTATTTTTATTTCCATACTAAATTTGTGTCAGGACACGAATGTGACACGGCCATACTACGAGGCCGCCGTTCGATTTGTTCGAGCGTGTCACAACCGTGTCCAGCCCATACTAAAAATTAAATTCTATCTCCATACGAAATTTCGCTCTGTGACACGAACGTGTCACGGCCATACTACGAGGCAACCGAGCGTTTAGTTCCTGCGTGTCAAGAACGTGTCACGGCCATACTAAGAGGGCGCCGTTCGATTTGTTCCTGCGTGTCCGATTCGTGTCGAGTCCATACTAATGATTCAATTTAATCTCCATACTAAATTCGTGTCAGGACACGAATGTGACACGGCCATACTATGAGGTCGCTGGTCTATTTGTTCCTGCGTGTCTGGAATCTGGACATGACGGAGTTTATGGGAATTTGAAGTTTCGTGATCTCTGTGAAGATATCGCACAGGGTCTAAAATTATTTTAATAATTATTTATTAATGATTCAAACTAATACACTAAACATTTTATAAAGGGAAGAGTATATAAACAAAGTACCAGTTATTAAACAAAAACATAAAATAAAACAAAACAACGTTTCATTGAGTATGACGCCAACATTCAAATAAATATCCGTTGGAGCGTGCGCGCGGGGCGGAGAGAGGTATGAGGTAAACAAGACAAGGGGTGAGGTATTACCGAGCTGCGGGCGCGCGTGGGCCGCGGGGCGAGGCGGAGCGACCTGAGGTAATTTGTCAAGCGGTGCGGGAGGGGTTTTCGTTAAGCGGTGTTAGTATGAAGGAATGGTTTCGTGTCCTGACATGAATAAAACACGACGATGGTAAGGAGATTTCGATTGGTTTCTGCGTGTCCAGGTTCCGTACATGAATAGTATTATCAAACACGGAAGATGGTATCACGCATGTACAGGAATTAATATATAGACAATAAGAAAACTAACAACTTGGAACGTTAGCATTTTAAATGAAAATACTCGAAGAATATAGACGATATTAAACAAAAATATATAAATAAAACACTCCGTTATGGCGCTAAAAGTCGATTTATTAATAGAGCACATGTAATAACATCAATTAATTTATATAACAAAAGCAACAGTTCTCTGCATGCGGAGATGCACAATGGGTGCGGGGAAGTGGTGTTAAAACCCCCGAAGTAGAGGTAAATCGCATCGCTGACGAGCGAAACAGCTTTAGGTACCATGTGGAAGGTACGAAGAGGGTTTGTTTTCCCTCCAAAATCGAATTTATATCGTGTCACAAACGTGTCCAGTTCATACTAAAAACATAAAATTATCCTCCATACAAAATTACGAGTCCGGACAGAAACGTGACACGGCCATACTACGAGGCAGCCGATCGATTTGTTCCTGCGTGACACAAACGTGTCCAGCCCATACTAAAAATCGAAATTCAATCTCCATACAAAATCGCGCTCCGTGACACGAACGTGTCATGGCCATACTAGGAGGCCACCGTTCGATTTGTTCCTGCGTGTCAGGATTGTGACACGAGGAAAGATTATAAAAGGAGAGGGAGGGGAGCGTGGAGAGTTCAGTCTGTTTTGGGAGTCGAAGGAGACGGTCGTGCGTATTTAGCGAGAGCCCAGGTACGAAAGTTAGTACGGCTTCGCTCGCGTGAGTTTTCGAATAAGTTCGGGAAAGAAGTATCGCTCGGCTTCGCTCGCGTGTATTTTCGATTGGGTTTTCCTAGTGAATAATTTCACTCGGCTTCGCTCGCGTGTATTTTTGATTGGGTTTTCTTAGTGAATGAATTTGGTAAAAAACCCCGGTGATTGAAATTAGTTTAATTTCGTGAATATTAGTGTGGGAATTTCTGTAAAGCTTTCGGAGTTGCAAATGAAGGTTGAGCTGGATTTTGTAATTTTGGGGGTGATATAGGGGTTTTCAACTAGTTTTACGGAAAATATTTTGGATGTTCTTTTTGAGCCTTTTGAGTTCTGGATGAAGGTTGAGCTGGATTCTGGAATCTTGACTGGTGATGGAAGGATTTCCAAAGAACTTTTACAATGACACTATGTCCGAACTGGCCTACCATGAGGACTGGTACATTGGGAAGGTTTTCTTAGTTCATAAATGATTTTGTAAAAACCGGTGAATAAAGTTTGTTTGTTTCGTAAATTTTAGTGTGGGAATTTCTGTAAAGCTTTCGGAGTTGCAAATGAAGGTTGAGCTGGATTTTGTAATTTTGGGGGTGATATAGGGGTTTTCAACTAGTTTTACGGAAAATATTTTGGATGTTCTTTTTGAGCCTTTTGAGTTCTGGATGAAGGTCGAGCTGGATTCTGGAATCTTGACTGGTGATGGAAGGACTTCCAAAGAACTTTTACAATGACACTATGTCCGAACTGGCCTACCATGAGGACAGGTACATTGGGAAGGTTTTATTTTATATTAAAATATAATGGACTGTGACCTGATCATAAATTTCACGTACATAAAGGAAGTCAGTGAATAGAGTTTGTTTGATTCGTGAATTTTAGTGTGGGAATTTCTGTAAAGCTTTCGGAGTTGCAAATGAAGGTTGAGCTGGATTTTGTAATTTTGGGGGTGATATAGGAATTTTCAACTAGGTTGCGAATTATATTTTGGATGTTCTTTTTGAGCCTTTTGAGTTCTGGATGAAGGTTGAGCTGGATTCTGGAATCTTGACTGGTGATGGAAGGATTTCCAAAGAACTTTTACAATGACACTATGTCCGAACTGGCCTGCCATGAGGACTAGTACATTGGGAAGGTATTTTAAAATATAGAGAAGATTAAAGAAACAAAACCCGATCTTTAAATTCGTAAATCATACGTATATAAGAGTGTTTGAACCACGCGTAATTATTAAAAAATATGTCGAATTTAAATATGTAAAATCAGTGGTTTTACCGTATTTTGATATAAAAGTATATTTTTATTAAGTGTTAACTTCGCGATTAGATTCAGTGGCGGGTGTTGTGGTTTCGTTTGAATTTATTGTTTTACGCTATTCTATTTGTAATGGTGTTTTATTTAAGGTGATTTTAGTGAATCGTGTCAGACCGGTTAGGATAGTGGAATTCAAAGGTAAATTTTGTAATATATATGCATATGCAACATACTGGCTAGTTACGTTTTAGGATGTAGGGAGATTGCGTAAATCAGGTTTAAATATACCTGTATAGGTTATGTAGATTATGACCAGCACACCATTTTAATAAACCCTTAAGAAAATATTCCTAATTGATTTCGGTGAAAGGTGGACCCCTGACCGCATCATTTGGAATAAAACAATTTCTGTAGGTATATCAATAGATAGCCACAGAAATATAAACCATAACATATACACTATACACTCACAATTAAAAGCATACACTTATGCCTTTAGGGAGGACAAAAGAATATCTTTTGAACTCCAACATAACACTACGAGATTAAATTGGTAAATCTGTCTGAAGATGTATATTTTGTACAGATCAGAAAACGGGGACTCCTAGGGACAAATAATAAATTTGTAGCTTAAGTACAAATTTATCTGCGTTGGGAGTCACGGGGACTGGCGATGGATAAATATCGTATGGACCGAGGGTCCATACGAATTTAGTGGGGCCAGTTCCACAAACCCCTTCAAAAGGGGTCAATAAAAGTTTGTATTGTTGAAGTTCTAAAATTTAGAAGAAAATATAAAATAATAGATTTCATCTATTGAACAGCACAACAAAATTAAGCTATCAAGTAATACATTGATCATAATTTAATAATAACAATAACACAAACATCAGAACACTTTCATTTTGAATTTTGGCGGGTCTCACAAGCTCGCAAGCGAGGTACGTGAGCGCGCTGTCGAAGCGTGCACATAGAACACAGAGGGAAACCAGAAGGGTTTAAATGACTATAGATGAATGAGAAATTAGTTTGGTAAGTGCTTTAATGTTGATATTAGAATTTACTAGAATAGATTTAGGAAATGAGAGTTAGTACTCTGAGTTATTACGGTACACAACGGCTTCCTGAAAAGGAAGTAATAATTGGGTCCATTTTACAGGAATTAAGTGTACGAATTAGCGACACTGTTTCTGACAAACCTAGAGATCACTTGAAAGTTATACGCTGGCCATATTTCGATTCTTTATATTCTAGTTGTTCTAGAGCTAAAGAGTTGATTTTTGATAATTCTGCCTTTAATATCTAAGGAAAAACAATAGGTATAGGGATGAGGTTATTACATAGTCCTCTTGCTCCGACTTCCACAGCGAAGAGATCAGTCTTGAATCTGTTTCTCACAATCCGTTTCTCACAATCCGGTCTACTAGGTTGCAGTACTTGTTAGGTTTGATGTTGTGGTCCTTCGGTATGTTGCTTTCCCATGGAACTGTAAGTTCAACAAGTACTACATATGCTTTGTCGCTTTTGTGAATATGAGTATATCCGGTCTTAATATTGTGGTACAGATTTCAGAAGGCATCTGGTCATGCTTCTCATGTGCCCATCGGCAGTAGAGGAGGGTGTTAATCGAGGCGGGGACTAGCGGGGACACCGAACATTCCTGTGTAGTTACTACCCAGAAACTATTACCCCACCCCACACACCGAACATTCCTGTGTACTTACTACCCAGAAACTCTTACCCCACCCCACACACCGAACATTCCTGTGTAGTTACTACCCAGAAACTCTTACCCCACCCCACACACCGAACATTCCTGTGTAGTTACTACCCAGAAACTCTTACCCCACCCCATACACTGAATATTCCTGTGTAGTTACTACCCAGAAACTATTACCCTACCCCACACACCGAATATTCCTGTGTAGTTACTACCCAGAAACTCTTACCCCACCCCACACACCGAACATTCTTGTGTAGCCACTACTCAAAAACTGTAATTCCGAATATTAACATTGTTCTGTTTTATTTTACTTTCAAAACGGAATACCTATCACATTTTGAGGTGAGTTCTGGTTTTTTTTTTCTTGGGCAAGTAAATTGTGTGTGATGCCCCGATGGACGGTGGGCGTGTAGTGACGTGCGGTGTGGTGTGCAGGTGTCGCGCAGGCGCGGGTGGTGGCTACCACTCTCAGCGGTCCTCTAGCAGCGCGGCGGCGCGGCCACAGTCCAACTACTACGAGTACGAGAGCCTGCAGCCGCACCCCGCGCGCCCCAACTACCTCCACTACCACTAGCTCCGCACAACACCTCAGTCAACCCCTCCTAGCCTCGCCACCACTACTGCGAGTAGCTACTAGACGCGCAGCGCTCTGTACAGACTGTTCACAGTTTTTTCTGTCGTATCGGTGATTTTACTATAGAAGGACTGCGTAATAATCACTAGAACTATTGTTATTAATAAATTGATAAATCTATTCAAATATTTTGTACCGGGGAATCGTACAAATCGAATATGAAACTCAACGAAAAGAGCTCAGGTTAGCCAATTTTATAGCTAGAGGTAAAATAACTGAACGGTCTGTATGGGGTAGCGGTTTCGCTAACATTCCTACCAATCTACTTAGTGCTTTGCGAGCCCTCAGCGATCGCATGCCCACATCTGTAGCCAATGATAGCGCGCACACATGTCGGCGTCCTCTTGTGGGCAGTTTTGAACTTTAAGTGGCGGCAGGCGCTACACGTGATCCCGCATCTAGCCATATTTAGATATCTATGATCTTAACATTCTAAACTATAGTATAGTGCGGTTGTTTCAACCGTTCACTTCGAAAGAATGCGAAGCGCTCACCCCCCGCCCCCCGCCCCCCGCCGCCGCCGCCGTAATCTCCTGTCAGCACGGCGGAGGTTAGACGATCGCGGCGGTGGCGGCGGTTGTGAGCGGAGGGTGAGGGCGCACTGTAATCAGGTAAAGCAGAGTCGGCACAGTGGGGGTGGCTCCACATGAGTATAGTACAATATTAAAAATAATATACGGGCATCAGCGCTGCAGTGCAGCCCGACACCATCTGTTGATTACTCAAATTTTTTATTGTAACATCCTCATTAAAACTCGTTAAAAGTCTTACAAAAACATATTGCCATAACATGTTTGTTGAGGAGTCAATGTTAATGTACCGACCGTGTATAACCACCGAGCTAGCGAACACATCATCCAATGAATGCTGAATTAAATTATGAATGAGTAGGTACTTATTAAGCTTAATTTAAAATAATTGATAATTAGAATAAGTGAGGGGCCCTGCCCCGGTGTGAACATGTGTACATACATACATAGATAGTCATTGTACATCTATTTACTTTTAATTTAGTGAAATTGTTGTACAGTAGTCGTAATATTTCCAATGAGATTTTGGTTTAAATGCATTAGAACAATGTAAGTACTAATTACTTTGTTTACAGGAATTTAGTTGTATTTGTGTGTCGGAAATCTACTTAACATTCCTAAATATTAATTGTACAGAAATATTTTCATTACAAATTTTGTAAATTTTGATTGAGGTGTAGATTTAAACGGAGATTGGAGTCGGAAAAACTACATACGTCCAAAGTTATAATGTATATAATGAGTGAGTATAGCAATAACGAGCTCGACAGGCTCGTTCGAGTCCCATCATCCTCATTCCCTCATGCAGGGTCACGTGCTCAACATAAGCAATACTAGGATATGTATGGCACGATGCATAGTTAGGCTTATACGGCACGGAGGAGAGAGCACTTGCTCTAAACTGGGTATGTTTACCACCAACTGGGGTCATACGCCATCGCATTAGTCACGTCCGCGGAGCGATCGAGACCCAGCGGATGTGGGGTTAACGGTCCCGCACTGGCAACACAAATGTTTCTCTAGAAGTGACAGCTAGCAAGGACTCCTTTTTGTCAGCCTTGGTAGTTCAGTAGTGCAATCCATCCACTGTCGTTCGTAATCATAAGCACCCCTGGGCGCGGTCACTTGAACTAGGACGGGTGACTGTTCGGCGGTTGGAGGCTGACCGTGGTTCTGATCACGGGTGTGCTCAGGAATTTTTAGATGGTTGAACCATTGCATCCCTAGTTAGTGTTAAAACAATAATGAATATTGTAGTAGAAAACATTACATTACATTTACCAAGCTAGTTTTTTGGTTTTGGGGGTGAAGGTTTGAATCCCCCGCTACCGTCGGCAGGTCTTTGGTTTAGATTCAACGTAAAACCGTAGGTTGCTTTCCTTCTTACCCTACCAGGTTTAATCCGCCCGGGTTGGTAACCCTGCAGATCGTTCAAATCTTGGTATCTTGGTATGTAAATAGTTCATGTTGTCCGTCCAGATCAGTATAGCCGACACGAGCAAAGGGAAGCACTGATATATCACCTAGTTCACCAAGGTGTTATGGGCTGAGATCACCTAGGTGATGTAGTCAACCGTTTCAGTTTACATGAAAACTCATCAGTAGCCTCCCCTCCGTGCTGTTCATTGAGGCGTTCCAAGCTGTAGTGGCTTTAGTGTTAAGGTGAGACGTACTGTGTACGACGTACGTCCCGTTGCATTCCGTCCGTCTATTTGTCTAATGATGTCCGAGCGTACCTATACTGACTAAATTTGTCCCAGTGGAAATTCATGTTGTGTTTTTTATAATAGAAATTTAAGACATTCAATCGTTCATACATTTTTAAAAGTATCAATTTAAAAAAATATGTTTACGTATGTTGGGCCAGAGTAGCCTCGTCGCAAGGCGACAAGTTTCCCACGACTTACACTTATGTATTTGGTTGTATTACAATGCGTCTAAGTTATTACCTCAAACAAAACAGAGTCAAACGGGAGTTCGCGAGTGTGGGGAACACACGTGTTTCAGTCGTACTAATAAATATTATGCAGGGTGTAAAAAGACATACGTGAGGGATATTTAACTAGCTATTCTCAAGTTTTTTTTCCTGTGGTTGCTTGTCATATACAGTAGACTCATTGTTGTTGCTGTTGTTGTTGTTGTTGTTGTTTGGACTCGTTTTCCGTGCTTAAAGCAGACAGAGGTTAGTCACGTGACTATTTTTCTCCATAAAAAATCGTCTTTCGAGGCTTATGTTTTCCCTGCGCCTAAATCTTGACAGGTTTTTATAACTCTTTATTCTTGTAATAAGGAAAGTGTAATCTAGATATTTGTAATTTTTTTGTTTATTGTAGCAATGGCCTCCAGGGCGAGGTGACACTGCGGAATTAACCCTGAGCTCATTATACTGTCGCTCAGCGCTTCTAGTACGAAGCGTTGTCCGGCAGGTCTCGATACTGTATCCCTCCGTGTTCCGCTGGGCGACTATTGCAGTTGCCTCAAAGATTCCGACACATTCAGCCTGGAATATTGAGTTGTGTCGTCCAAGGTATATTTAGATCCAGAGAGTGCACTGCCGCTCCTGTGCCCGTCTTCGTCTTTAAACCGTCGGTATAAATGCGTAGCTCTTCTGACTGGTCTTTGGCTTCTCCAGCCAGGTTGATAGTGTATGATGTCTCAAATACATACAGTTTGGGTACCTATGCGATCACAGCAGACTGCCAATAGTGGTATCTCTGCTGTTACCTTCAGAAGAAGCTTTGTGTGTGGCAAGTGTGCCGTGTGTGTGCCAGTGCTGAGCCTCACCGCTGTTGACGCAGCCTCGTGTTGCACCGCGTACAGATCTAGTGGTACTATGGATAGTATTACCTCCAGAGCTGCGGTCGGTGTTGTGCGCTGCCTCCTGTGGTTGCCGTGCATGCTTAGTCTTTGGACTCGCTGTAGCTTCTCAACTCCTGTGTTCAGCTTATATCTTACAGTAGGTCTGATAACTACTGTGTCAAGTTAGAGAATTATCTTCGTCCTGAGACCTAGAGAGGTTAGGTTACCCATGAGTCTCTGACATTGCCAGAATGATATGCTTGCCTTCTTGAGCTTTTGTTCTGGTGTTTCGACCAGTTGAGTTCATCCAGTAAACTCAATGAAGAGTGTTCGGGTGAGTGAGCAGAGGTTTTTTTTGAAGTGAAAACTTCTTTAGCGGCGCTTGGCACTTCGCGACATCGCGTCAGCGTCATTTTTAAAATTAAACCTTAAATCATTGCATTAAGGGTTAAGTTAGAGTGCCACGGGATCTGCCGGCACTCCCGGAGTGCAACTGTTAAGTAGGGTTCGGTAACACGTTTATGTCTGTCTGTTCTACTAAATTTAACATTTATTTCAAAATGAATTCCAGAATGAGTTCCGTAACAAATGCATGTCTGTCCGTTCTACTAAATTTTACAATTTTCAACCAAGGTCCTCCGACAGTTATTTTATAATAAAAGTAGGGTTCGGTAACACGTTTATGGCTGTCCATTCTACTAAGTTCTGCAAAATGAATGTAGGGTTCCGTAACAAATGCATGTCTGTCCGTTCTACAAAATTTAACATTTATTTCAAAATGAATGTAGGGTTCCGTAACAAATGCATGTCTGTCCGTTCTACTAAATTTTACAATTTTCAACCAAGGTCCTCCGACGGTTATTTTATAATAAAAGTAGGGTTCCGTAACACGTTTATGTCTGTCCATTCTACTAAGTTCTGCAAAATGAATGTAGGGTTCCGTAACAAATGCATGTCTGTACATTCTACTAAATTTAACATAATTTTTTTTTTTTAAGCAATGTTACGGTGTTATTTTCACTTCTGCCGGCACTCCCGGAGTGCAACTGTGGCTTTTTTTATATATTTCAGATAGTAGCACTCGAGTTCTTCTGAAACTTTAGGTACATCTAGGCATTCTTGTATCTTACTGTTTTTCGTGTACTGCAGCGCATTTGAAATTGTCTTATTTAGAGCTAAAATCTAAATAAATTCTCTTTCAAAAGATTGAAGTTATCAAACACAAAATTATCGGCGGGGGCAGGGTATTGTGTCACCTTTCCTCCGCACCATTCTGTTTCACCTCGACCTTGCCGCTTCTACAGCGAGACATTTTTGTGTAAACATAAAATAAAAATGTTATTAGGTATTTTGTTTCAAATAACCTCATTTATCAGTATCACTCAAGTAAAGCCCCTCAGGTATGTCTTTTTGGCAAATGTGCAGATATGGGCAGTGTCGCTTGCAGCGGTATATTCGAGGTGCATGAACACCGTGCACGGTGCAGGCTGTGGGTCTCTGTGACTGTGTGTGTGTCGGCATTCGGTCGGTAGTCGTGCTAGATGTAGAAGTTACAAGTTAGCTGTGAAATTGTACTGTATATATATAAAGAATGAGTATCGTACGTAGTGTTAGGAAGTTGCGCTAGTGTATTGGAACTCTCTAACGACGCGTCAAAACTAGTAGTGGGAAATAAACGCGCAATGCCAGCGCTTTTCTAATAAAAGTTCAACGCTGATGCGGTTGTTCGTTTGCCAATGTTGCAATATGCGGCGGAGCTGCGACGCGCGAGTCGATCAGGCGGCACATACGCGCACGGCAGCGCAAGCGCACGACTGGGCGTTTTGAGGTCTCTTATTATCACACTTTCTAAACGGACCCTTGCATCCCTTATTCCTTGCCGTCCAACCTATCTCCGTAGCACTCGCCGCAGAGAAACCTGAACACCCTTTTGTTGTTGAAACAGAACCCGAAACAGAACCTTCAATAGAAAGCGTTGCGCTCCAACCTAAACAAGCATACATATCAATGTACGCCTTTGACGTTACCTACCTACTCTAAATGACTGCGCTTACGAGTGCTTAGGCAATCGCGTTTATTCTTGCAACGACAGCGTTATTCTGATAAAATGTGTTTTTACCCTAAACAAATTGTTCCTCCGTATCGTTGCAATAGTTAGCCTGGCTGGCACATCTGCTTACACTTGACAGTACGAGGAAGGTGCAGCGCACGCGCGCTCTTATAGCATTCTTGCTCTGAGGGAGCAGCTCACGTATGGGCGCATGTGTAGTTGTTGCAGATGAGTAGGCACGTGTGTGTGTGTGTGTGTATCTAGCGAGACGTGCAAAATGTATTTTTACAGTTGAAGTAACATCTGTACATATTTAGTCCTTCTAGCATAGATATATTGTTGAATTGAAATTATATTCTGTGTAAAAATTATTTTACCGAAAGACATGAAAACGATCAGCCATCAAATAAAAATATCTACAAGAGAAACGACTTGTCATTTTTTCTAATTGTATCAATTTATTTACACATTTCTTAAAACAAATTTTGTATATATTTAAATATCTGATATATACATATACAAAATTAACGATAAAAAATGGAGTGTCCACCACCGGCGGCAGGCGGGGCGAGCCCAGGCTACCGATGGTCGGGTCCCAAAGAGAGGAACCTCCGGACGATGCGTGCAGGTCGAGCAGGGCTGCCTTCTGTATCTGGCTCTTAACCCAACCACTCAGCGAGAGCTTCTTAAGGTGGTCGTCGAGGCTCTTCGCTATCAGTCCATGCGCTGATACGACTATGGGCACAGCGATCGTCGAGTCGACAGGCCACATTTTGGTAAACTCGTGCTGCAGATCCAGATACTTTAACATCTCTGCTTCCTTACTGACGAGGTTACCATCGTGCGGCACGGCGATATTGACGAGCGTTGCGCGCCTCGCCTCCCGGCCCACTATCACCAGGTCTATTCACGAGAATAGTCCTGTCTGTGATAATGGACCGGTAGGTACCATCCCTTTGAATGTGACATGACCGTTCTCGAGAACTGGCGAACTATCCACACTAATTACTTAATGAAGGCATTTTATGTGATAAGTGGCGTAACGAGGCGACGCGCCAGGGTATGTCAGAGGGCTCTGGGTCCGTGCTCCACCTAGGTTCTCCACCTGGGTGGAGCATGGGATACTTACAATGTATATGCTATGTCCATGCTCCAACTACCATTAAGTACAGTCGTGTGCAAGAGTGGAATTTAGTGGGTCCACGGGAAAACTATAAATCAAACACTGATTTCTAAGAGAGGTAATAATATTATACTATTACATGTGACATAAATATTATGCGCCCTTCACCGTTCTCTTTCATCGTCAATAAAAAAATTATAATAAACTGGGAACGGTTCTAAAGTACCAGGGCAGCAGAAATTGAAAGTAGGTTTCCTTAATTTTATAAAAGTTAATCGCTATTATAATAATAATAGCGATTAACTTATACGGAAACCTATTCAAAACGCGTATTCATGGTATTCAATAATAGGTGCCAGGATTTATTCATTCATCCAAGGCCAGGGAGAGGCCAGGATTCTCTCTCTTTTTTTCTTTCCCTCTCAGCGATTAACTTATATAAAATTATGGAAACCCCTTTAAATTTCTGCTTCCCTGGTACTTTGGTGACTTCATGTTTGTTAATCGCGTATTCATGGTATTCAATAATAGATGCCAGGATTTATTCATTCATCCAAGGCCATGGAGAGGCCAGGATTCTCTCCCTTTTTTTCCTTCCCTCTATTTCTAAAATTATGGAAACCTTTCAATTTCTTGGTACTTTGGTGACTTCATGTTTGTAATTCCTGGCCTATATATATATAATATAGTATTTTTTATAATAAAATATTCCTTTCGGACCAACCAAAAAGTTGATTCGTTGGGAAAGAAAAATCGTTTATCCGTTTCAGTTGGTGCGTTTAGTTGGTCGGAGTGGAAAGCCTGGAAACGGCAATAACATTTTTCAGTTTTACCGCTCATCAAAGCATAAATTAATTAATTCATGGGCTGTACAATAATATTATCAGTTGGAGCATATACATAGCATATACATTGTAAGTATCCGATGCTCCACCCAGGTGGAGAACCTAGGTGAAGCACGGACCCAGACCCTGACAGAGAGCAGGGCACGTCAGTCGAAGAAATGACGAGCGGTGGTGGTGGGTGGGAGTAACCATATTATTATTAATTTTTTTTCTAATTGCTATGGGCAGCTGAACCAAAGGAGCTAGAACCACATAACAAAGATAGAATGCCATGCGACCAGGGTGCATCAAACTTATGTACTTTACGCACAAATCGAACAGCTCTCACTTCCGACCCCACTGCTTTAGCTTATATGAATAATGGCGTGATATATATTATAAGGTCTTTCTAGTTCATAGTACGCTAAGGGGGGGGGGGGGGGGGGGGGGGTCTGTATCATATAGGGAGTAAAACCTATATATATTTTTTTGGACCTTGGGCTTTTTTTTTATGTAAACTATTGTTTCGTGTATTTAAATTACAATTAATAAGTTACAAAAAAGTCTTCATTACATTTATGATGTAACACGTGTAAGTTGGTAAAAAAAAATGTAATTCTTTCTATTCCATTAATTATACTAATAAAACTAAAATTGTGGTTTTTCACAATTTCTGAAAGGTAGAGATCTATGTGTTGGAAGACTTTTTTGTTACTGGCATGAAACTGAAACGATTAAGAAAATTTTTTTTTTACTTTTAATATAAAAAAAATTTTTTTTGTAAAAAAAAATTATTATTTGTTCTTCAAAAGTGATCTATTTCCGATACAGAACCCCCCCTTAGCGTACTATGAACTAATTTTGAAAGACCTTATAAAACATTTTTGTTTTTATCGAAACTGACGCGGTTGGCTACATCACCTACACCGCCCGTGATGTCAGCCCATAACACCGGGTGAACTAGGTGCCATGTCAGTGCTTCCCCCTTTGATCGTGCCGGCTACACTGAACTGGTCGGAAAAACTAAACTATTTACATAGCCGTTTCGACCGACGTTTCATTCAGTTAGGTGGTACCAACCCGGGCTGGTTAAATCCTACCACCAAGTAGTTATGCCCTATATACAGGGTGTTTCAGGATAGGGTTTCATAACTTCAGGGTTCGAAAGAGGCCCATATTTGAAGACGAAAAGCTCTGAAACTTTTTCTCAGATTCGGTTTATTAAATAAAAATAAAATGACTAAGTACTTACATGCTTAACTAGTAGAATTAAATTACATGTAGGTAAATTCCAAACACTTAAATTTGAATGACATCAAAATAAAAAAGGGGCTTGAATAGGTCATTGCACTCCTTAGACCTAGTCAGCACGGTTGCCAAATCTCCCCATATTCACTGGCACTGTCCATCGGGTTTTTATTACAATTTTCAATTTTTGTATGAAAAAAATACGGAATTTCGATTTGAGTGATAAGGATTTTTTTCTTCTAATAATGAGTATAGTCCAGCAGTTATGTACTTTTACCTGGAAACTATTCCGAAGTTAATGAAACTTTTGCAGGTTATCTTATCCTAAGTTTTCGACCTCGAGGATCCTGTGCTAACTTGGGGGTGGGCAAAAATCTCAAAAAATGTCTGACTTTTTTCAGCTTTTCGCCTATATCTCTTAAACTAAGAATATTTTGCTGAACACATTGGATGACAAAGTTGGGGAGCATTGAATTTCATAAAATTT